>JAJJWW010015428.1:0-203815 GCA_023531295.1 Papaver armeniacum
GTAATTTTTCTAATAAGAAAAGAATTCATAATGTTGGGCGGTCTATGATTGTAAAATCTAGAGAAGGTGGTGGTCTTGGAATCCTGAAGTCTAAATACATGAATTGCGCTTCTCAAAAAGTGGTGGTGGAGATTTGGAACCTCAAAAAGAATGCTTTTGGAGAAAGATAATTGTGGAAAAATTTGGAGAATCTTCAACCGGTTGGGAAACTCACTTAAACCGAAAGGACCAAAGGGGTGTAGTTTGTGGCACAATATTTATAATGAGCTAGAGGATTTCAACAAACATGTAAAATTCAAGATCAAAAGGGAAATGAAATTAGATTTTGGGAAGATTTGTGGATTGGAGACGCTCATCTTATGCAATAGATTTCCATTGGCTTTTGAAGCTTCAAGAACAAAAAGGGAAAGTGGTGGCTAGATTATATGAGATTTCGAGTAGCGGTATCAAATGGAAGTTCATGTATCGAAGTAGATATTCTCAAGCCATAATGAGAGAAATTGCTTCCATAAACTCATTATTAGAAGTGGTGAATATTCAAGAAGGGGGTTGTAGACTCGAGATTGTGGATGGTGGATAGAGACAATACGGGGTTGATGCTTATACGGTTAAGTGTGGGTTTGATTCTCTTGTGACCAAGGCGATATTAGCTTCCCAAGTGAGATTATTTGGAGTCGACATTATCCGTACAAAGTTAATTTTTTTCTATGGCTTCTATACTATGAAAGGTTGATGACGACGGACAAGCTTTTTAGAAGGGGCATGGATGTGGATAGGTGTGCCGGTTTTGTGAAGAAGAAGATGAAACAAGTGCACATTTATTTTATGATTGTTGGCGAACAAAGAGAATTTGGAATTATTTTGCCGAAGGATGCAACTTCAATTGGAGTTACGATAGTAATATGTCGACAACTATAAAAACTTGGAGTCATAATTGGGGTGATGAAAGACTTGACCGTATATGGAACAACTTACCGGTTGCAATATGTTGGTGCATTTGGAAAGAAAGGAATTCTAGAATTTTCAATCACAAAAAGAGAAATTTGGAAAGTCTAATCCGAGATATTAAGATTCAAGCTTATTTTTGGGCGGAGTCAAACACTAAAATGTTGAGTTTGACGGCTAACATGGTGATAGGTCTATGGGACTCGTATTTCTTTCGGCCGCTTTGAGTAGGACAAGTGTCGATTGGTGTGTGTTTCTATTGCTCTCAATTGGCTCTTTGTTCTTTTTCTTTTCTTTTGGGTGATCGTTTCCAAAAATCGGTTCCCATTTTTTTTGTGTCGGTTGTATTTATTGGGTTAAGGTACCCCCCCCTTAAGTACCTTTTTTCTTCAATAAATCCTTTCCTATTGACCGATCAAAAAAAAAAAATCAATACAGAAGCCTAGAAGCCTAACAAGATTTCTGTGCTGAAGTTGACTTTTTTTGCTAAGTCCAATAGTTTATTTAGCAAAAAAAACGTAATTACAAGAATTACAAGCAGGGGACACAAGGCCCCCCTACCCCCATAAACCAAAAGGGTAAAATAAATAGCTAATCAAAACTGAAGAAGAATAAACAGAGAAAAAGAACAAAAGAAGACTAAACTTCTAAAATTTCTTCACGGTTTAAAACACCAAAGAATCCAGCAAAAACTCCTCTCATAAATGAGCTTAAGTATTTCCACCTCCTTTAGTTTTCCTCTTTGGAGTCTTCATTCTTATTGCTTGATCTTTCGTTTCCTTGATATACTCCTTTCGAAAAAATATATCATTTAAAAATTTTTGTTGGATATCAAATTTTGTAATTGTACAAAATATCTTATATTCTTCTTTTGTTAACTGAGTAGCACTCACCTTGGGTTGGGTTTGCAAGCCCAAGTTTTTATCCGAGCAAGAGTCCTTGTTGGTTTCAAGTTCTTCACGACCAGAGTCCAAGTGCATTTCGCTTAACATACTGAATTTGTTTGGTGATAAAACTCCACCAGCATTAACTTTCGCCTGTGTAGTTCTTTCCAAGTCCTCACGAATCTTCTTTAAATTAGCTAAATCTTCTTCCATTTTTATTCCAAGTTCCAAGATAATTCACTCTTCAACACTTAATTCAATACCTTGTTCCACTTTAGCTTTGAGCTGTGCAAGAAGTTCAAGGCTTTCCGAACTGAATTCAGCTTGTTGTTCACTGTGTTGTACGTCATCAATTATATGATGACCATGCACAGCATCAACTTTCTCCATAGAAGTTTCAGGAACAAAAGAATGACTGGAGCTTTCTTTTTTTACGCCCAGCTTCCTTCCATACAGTGCTAACATTAGGAACAAAGACTACCCCAAAGATATTCCCATTTTCTTGTACAACATTAGATAACTCTTCATTGTTTAGCCGATCATCGAACCTCATCGATGTATGGGACGTATTGTCAACCACACCCCCATGCCGTCGACGCACATCTTCAATTGACTTCTTAGTGCTATTAACCCGACCTTGAGAAGCATTCTAATTTGTGAATTGTTAATGTGTTCTTTGATTTCTTACGGCATTCGAATCGAATGACCAATAAACTTACACTTGGAACAAAACTTAGGCTTTTTGTATATCTCAAAATTCTGCCAGAAATCCAAACCCCCCACTGTTACATGAACTGCATCTGTGTTGAGCTCGGCAAAGTTTATATCAATTATGACTGAAGTGAAATATCCATACTCATGAGCAAGAGTACGTTTGTCAACCACAATAGGTGTTCCAAGGGTTTTACCTATAGCCAACAACGTTTTTTCAATCCAGTATTCCACGGGCAAGCCAGGAAACTTAACCCATACAGTAGCATGGGAATTTTTATGTTTGTCTGCATCAAAACCTGGAAACCATTCCATGAGATTAAGCTTTTGTTGGTCAAAAAATTATGCTCACGTTAAGAATCATGTCCTTGTCTTCCTGAGATTGCAACTTAATGATAAAGAATCCCCTATTCATGGGAACGAAATGCACACGATCTTGACCTAACTTCCATTGCTGTTGGAAGTTATTTTTCACATCTTGAAATTTAACACCCTTTAGATCTAAGCGACCTATAAGACTGAATTTCCATAACTCACAACCTTCATCATAGAAAGAATCGTGTATAACAACTGTTTGGTTTCCCTCTTTATGGTAGGGATTGGTAACTTAGACAAATCCATAGTTGTAGCCTAAGTCGCTTTTTTCCCAAAACCTTATCGTAGGTTAGGTTTTTGTTTGGGTTGAATCCAAAAATCCCCCATCTATCGATTGATTAGCCTGTCCATTAACTGTTGTATGAATCATCATGAATCAAAGAACTGAAACTGATGATCCAAATACGTGAATATTGAAAACCCTAAACGTGAAAAAACTAAGTTTTCCAAAATCGCCTAAGAGAGCAATTTCGGACATTCTAGGTCCTCTGTGATGAAGTTGAGCTACTAAGGTAACTTTATTCTTGAACTCTTGTTCACCTTGGACTGAATTTTTTGATAGCCTCTTTACGGCTATTTCTTGTCCATCAAAAAGTGTACCCTGAGAACATTAACTAGACATTCTGAGCAATACGAAAACCTTGAAACCATGACCATTAGATACTGAAATAGAAAGTTTATCATTTTACATGTTTCTAATTTGTTTTTTTGTACCTTATAAATGCAGGACCCAAATCCACCTTCTCTAAGTTTATTAGCTTCGGAGAAGTTGTCTGCTGCGGCACTTACCGTGCATCAAGCCGAATTGTAATCTCGTAGTGGCATCTCATGCTCAACATCTTCATGAGAAAAAAACAACAAGATGTGTGAATCAGATAACTAGCACTTTCTAACTTGGAACACCATATGAATCTAGGTAGTATCTACTTACTGTCAGGCTTCTGCGTCTTTGTTCTCTTTCTTCCAAAACAGAAAATCAAAAAGGCGGTGATGGTAAGTACTGCGATACAAGAAGGAACGGCAACGCTAACAGCTAGTATGAATGAATTTCTCTTTGCTGTGGAAATTTGAACATCAAGATTACGAACTGAATAAAACCATAATTCTTATGACAACAATCCTAATAAGTAGCAAAAATTATTAAGAGAACCCAAAATCTTAATTTTGTTACGGGAATGTAGATACCTGAAAAAATACCAAGGAAGAAGCGCGGCCTCCCCGTATCCAGAAGAAGGCACGAAACAATGTCCCACCTGATGGGAAGGCATCAGGTCCTCCCCTCATCCTGAAGGAGGTGTTATCAAACAATTTATCCCCCACAACATCCGAACACACGTGCAACAGTTAAAGAGGACAGATCTTCTAGAAGAATACGAGGTACAGTTGTACAGTCAGAAGAGGCAGTAGTAAGATAAGGAAAATAGAAAAGGACACACACCTAACACTCTCATTTGATGAAATAACTATAAATAGGGGTCCTTTCCCAATGAAAGGACTCAGTGATATCATTGTGGGAAATTGTGTTCTACTTCTAGGAACTAGTCTCTACAACCTACTTCTATATGTACCCTGTATATTCCTTACTGTGTACATTTTGGAGACCACGGTGGGAGACTAGGTCACTAGATTAGTGCACGATTCATATGGACACTGACATGTTCACACGCCAGGCTCAGCCGCGCATGTATGGACCTCTTACCGAAGTAGAACAAATGTTGTCTGATATAGAGGAAAATGATCGCCAGAGACAAGCTCTTTCGGCGAAGTTGGCAGCTATTGATCCACCGCTGGAAGGAAATCGTGAAGAGGGTTTGGATTCACCTCGGTTGAATCACGGGTGCGACTTCGATCAAGACCAAAGGTTTCGGACTCCTCAAGGGCGATCGCAAGCTAACCAGTCCGCTAACCAGCCTATGACGGACGAACAAGCCCGGATCGCCTTATCGGATGGGAAGTTTACTAAGCCGCTTGAATAAAAGTATGGCCTCGAGGCTCAAGCCAGCGCCTACACCATAACATCGCCTATCCCGTCTGAGATCCTGTCCAGACCAATGCCTGTTAAGTACAAGACACCAAAGTTTAGGCTGTTTGAGGGGAGCGGTAATGCGACAGAACACATGCATCGCTTCACTATGTCACTTAATGAGTATGCCCAAGACGAAGTTGTATGTATGAGAGAATTTGGGAAAACCCTGACAGGAGATGCCTTCACTTGGTACATTTATTTGAAACCCAACAGCATACGGTCATGTGGTGAGATGCAACAGGCGTTTATGCAAAAGTTCTACTCCAAACCTGTGAAGATTTCCATTTCCGACTTGAGGAACACCAAACCGAGAAGAGGAGAGAGACTGAAACCCTTTGCAGTACGTTTTAGAAGCGAGTCTCTCAAATGCCGGATAGAGGTACCCGAAGAAGAGTTGGTGAATATCAGTATATCTGTGCTTGAACCTAAGACACGCCGAATGTTTGAAAACGCCCAGATAACCATGTTCGCTGATCTTGAGGAAGCGTTCGCTAGGACTGATGCGACTAATGAAGAAATTGAAGTGGCTAAGAAATCCTGGTCTCACTCAGTCACCTATGCTAAGGAAGACGGTTCAGGAGTGCCAAAGAGGCGAGGTCCGCCAGGCAATGACAATAGGCGAGGTAAAAGGAGAGCATAGCAAGAACCACCTGACTTTCCATGTTCCTATGAGCATGCGGTTGGCCTGCTAAAAGAATGGATCACGAATGGCGACATCACTCTCCCAGAGCCTAGGAAGGCTCCTACTGATACGGACAAGCGTAGCCCACGCTATTGTTTATTCCACATAAGGGTAGATCATCCCATTAGGGAATGCCGAAATTTCAAATGGGAGATCTACAACAAACAACGGAATGGAGAGGTAGACGTCGGAGGCGATAATGACATACAAGACAACCCGCTACCAGATCACGGAGTAGCAGCCTTGACTCATGATCCTAGAGAGGGAGAGGCGTGCTCGATGGAGGTAGCTGAAGAGGAAGAAATATATGTTGTGTCATCAAAGCGGTACAACCGAACAAATAGCGAAACTTGATGGCGAAAAAGCCTTTATTCGCAAACTTCTTTAACGCTCCGGGGCTTTGATGTCTCGAGAGACATCTGGCGTCGATATTTCTAACTAGAATCGCAGCCAGAGAAGATGTGAGCGCCTACCTGGACAGAAAGTACCCGCTCCCCACCAATGTTATAACCTTCACTGAAGAAGACAAGGTCGTGAATAGTGACCATACACGTCCATTATATCTTACAGCTAAGGTAAGGAAAGAAACTTTCAAACGGGCGTTCATTGACACTGGTGCATCGCTCAACTTGATACCTTTACACATCCTGAAAAGTATTGGCGGAAAAGAGGAGGAAATTAAGAAATTTCAAACCAGGATCCAAGGTTTTGGCGGTTTAAGTCAACACACAATTGGGACGATCAACCTCGAAGTCAAGGTCGGTCCAATAAACGCAATCGAGCCCTTTCACGTGATGGATGTCAATACAACGTACCATATCCTATTGGGGAGACCATGGCTACACAAACATGGAGTGGTGTCATCTACTTACCATCAATGCATCAAATTCATCCTCAAGGGAAAACAGAAGAGAGTCCGAGCCACTGAGAACCCCTTCTCTGCCGATGAGGCGTGTTATGACGAAGCGACTTTCTTCGACGGCCTAAGTGAACCAAGCGAAGTGGTGACTCGCATCCACTCGATTCCAATTCCAGACTGGGAAACGACTTACCAAGAAGGAATTTCCATCCAAGGACGGAAAAAAGACTACGTTGAAGCGGACAAGCGACGTTTCCGAAAGGTATCTCGCCTGGATGGACGCCATGTGTATCGCTTATAGCAATTAGCCGGGGAGGCCCCAACAACAGAAGTCAACATTGCAGAAGCAATGGAAACTTTGAAAGTTGAGGACGCTCCCCACGCCTGGGAAAGAATGACGAAGAACGCGCCGCCCAAGCATGACGAAGCGACAAAGAAGGTAACTTGGGGACTGAGGAGGACCCGAAATGGATTGAACTCGGGGCGGCCCTGACAAACGTAGAGAGTCGTGAGTTGCATGAACTGCTGAAAGAGTATAAGGATGTCTTCGCCTAGTCCTACGAAGATATGTCAGGATTGAACCTCGCCTTGGTCTGTCACGAACTAAAAGTCAACCCAATCAGTAGGCCCATAAGGCAACCTCGAAGCCAATTCCATTATGAAACCGAGGCGCAGAGATAAAAGAAGAAGTGACGAAGCTATTAGAAGCAGGGTACATTAAGCCCATACATTATCCAAACATGGCTCGCAAACATCGTACCAGTAGAGAAAAACAACGGAACTATTCGATGTTGCGTGGATTTCCGGGATCTAAATCGTGCCTGCCCAAAAGACGAGTTTCCTCTCCCCAATATCGATATGACGGTGGACGCAACGTGCGGGTACGACATGTACGCATTCATGGATGGATATAGTGGTTATAACCAAGTCAGGATGAAAGAAAGCGACGCGGCCAAGACGGCGTTTTCCACGCCCATAGGAAACTTCTACTATGTTGTCATGCCCTTTGGGTTGAAGAATGCTGGTGCGACCTATCAATGGGCGATGACTTCCATCTTTCATGATATGAATCACGAAATTGTCGAGATTTATGTAGACGATTTTGTGATTAAGGCAAAGAAGCGAGGGGAATTCGCCCAACATCTTCGTCGAGTCCTCCAGCGATGCCGAAATTTCAATCTAAAGATGAAGCCGGCCAATTGTGTGTTTGGAGTCACCAAGGGGAAGTTCTTGGGGTATCAAGTCACCAGTAAAGGGATCGAGGTTGATACTGCTAAATCCGAAGCCATTATATCAATGCCGCTTCCCAAGAACAAACAAGAACTTCAAAAGCTGATAGGAAAAGTTTCTCACGGCGCTTCATCCCAGGACTGGCGCAGACCTTGAATCATTTCTTCCCAATGCTTAAAAAAGATACGAAGTTCGTATGGGAGAAAGAGCAACAAGAAGCTTTTGACACAATCAAAAAATGGCTTACCCACCCGCATGTCTTACGCCCGCCCATAAAAGGCGAACCTCTGTATCTATATCTCGCACATACGGAAACTGCAATCGGAGTGTTGGTCGCTCAAGACATGGGAGGAGCCAACCTTATCCCCATTTAGTATCTTAGCAAAACCTTAAAAGATGCCGAGCTTCAGTACACGTCCGCCGAGAAATCTTGTTTACCATTAATCCTAGCAGCGCAGAAGATACGCCACTACCTCCTAAAGCATAAATGCTACATGGTAGCAGCAACCAACCCAATTGTCTATCTAACCACTAAGCCAATCCACTCAGGCAAGCGGGCGCGCTGGTCAATGCAGCTGTTGGAATTCGATTTCACACCAATACGACCTCAAGGGGTCAGAGGACAAGCGATCGCAAATTTACTGGCAGCCTTCCCAGGATCAGATACTTCTGACATTCACACTGATCTCCCTGGTGAAATCGCTATAGCAGAAGAAGTGCAGCCTCAAAAATGGAAGATGTCGTTTGATGGTACCTCCTACGGAAGTCACGGAGGCGCAGGAATCGTTTTTGAATCACCAGAAGGCGAACTCAAACCATATGCCTACAAACTCGATTACCCCTGCACCAATAACGCGGCAGAATATAAAAGCTTCCTCATTGGGATGCAAATGGCACTGGAAATGGGCATCAACGACTTAGAGGTCATGGGTGACTCGAGGCTCCTTGTGAATCAAATGGAAGGCGATTTTCATGTGAAAAAAACCAACACTGGAGGTTTATCGAGATAAAGCTCAAAGGCTAATGCGACGTTTCGACCACATCGCTATAGAACACATGGGGCGTCTAGTGAATAAGCATGCAGACGCACTGGCAACCATGGCATCAAAGCTGCAAATGCTACAGGGAGACAAAGAAGTTATCACGATCATCAAGAAAACCTCACCTATAGCCTTAGAGGAAAGAGCTGCTATGGAAGAGTTGGACTGGAGACGAGTGATAATAACAGATCTCAAACGCCCACCAGAAGAAAGGCAACTTTCATAGAAAACGTTAAAAACTTACACGCTTCTTGAAGGAGACTTGTATTTCATCACAACTGGAGGCGTACTATGTAGATGCCTTGGACCATAAAAGAAAAACTGAAGGAGATGCATTCTCAAACTTGCGGCCACGCCACGTATATCATGCTGGATCGACGAATTCAGCGAGCAGGATTTTGCTGGCCAGACATGGATGAGCAGGCTAAAGCGCTTCAAGACAATTGTTTGATTTGCCAAGGCGCTCCTCAAGAGGCAGAAATCTGTGTCGCCGAGGAGGACGCAGAGGATTGGCGAGAACCCTACATCGACTATATAACAAACGGTACATTACCAAGTGATAAAAAGGCCGCCCTTCGATTAGTCAAGAAATCTGGGAGATACTTGTCCTTGACCGAAAGCTATTCCCAAAAAGCTTCAACTAGCAAACCCTGACATGTCTCGGCAAGGCGGAGGCTCTTAAGGTTATGGACCTAACTCATGATGGCGAGCATCAAGGGAAAGCCAGATTGTTTGCGCAAATTTATGAAGCAAAGGCTACATCGGCCTACAATGGAGAGCGACACGGCCGAGTATGTTCGGAAATGCGAACAGTGCCAGATTCACATAAATTTGATACACGCCCGCATACCACGCTGCACAATGTCGCCGCTCCCTGGCCCTTCCATACTTGGGGATTGGATATCATCGGACCCATCACGCTGAAATCCTCCAAGCAGCACGAATATATCATAACAGCTACAGAGTGCTTCACTAAGTGGGTAGAGGCGATCCCATTAAAGAACACTACTGGTGCAACCATCGCCGCCTTCATCGAAGAACACATCATCACGCGTTTCGGAATACCTATGTGCATTGTATCTGACAATGGCACGCCCTTTGTTAATAGTGACGTAAAGGACTTGCTAGCAGCCTTTCATATCAAACGCAAGACGTCTACTCCTTACTATCCAAAAGTAAACGAGCAATCCGAAACAACTAACAAAATCTTGCTCCGGATCCTCAGCCGAAGTATATATGATAATAAGGAATTACCCATGGTACTTTGGGCATACCGCACCACAAAAAGATCCTCCACCGGGGCCGCACCATACAATCAAGTCTATGGAGAAGACGCCATTCTGCCAGCAGAAATCGCCATCGCATCCGCCCGAGTCATCGCAGCACGCGGTCTCCAAGCCGAAGATAGTAAAAGATTCCAAGTGTTTGACACGATTGAGGAAAAACGAGATATCGCACATGTCCATGCTGAGAAATACCGTGAACGAATGGCACGAGCTTACAACCAAAAGTTTAAACCAAAAAGCTTTGCTGTAGGCGATTTGGTCCTCGCCATCTCACATCATGTTCCTCGAAATGAGAGCGCTGGGAAATTCGCACCAAACTGGGAAGGTCCGTTTAGAGTCATTGAAGCGGCAGAGAGTGGCTACTACAAGATCGAACATGCAGATGGTACTCCCATGAAGGGGAAACCCAATTATAAAATTAATGGAAAGTGGCTAAAAACTTTCTACATGTAACCAATCCGCAAGACGAATAACGCGCGTTTTGATTCATAAATGCGTAACACAAACAGATCCACAAAAATCCTTCTCACAAAGAGGAGTGCTTAAAATCCTCCATGCACCCACTCTCTGGGACATGAGTGCCTAAGAAACCCCCCACGCCTTACACATGGCAACGGGTGACTAAATCCTCACCCTTGATAAAAGGAAGAGTGTTTAAAATCCTCTATGTACCCATTCTTTGGGACATGAGTGCCTAAGAAACCTCCCACGCCTTACTCATGGCAACGTGTGACTAGATCCTCACCCTTGTTAAAAAGGAGGAGTTCTTAAAATCCTCCATGTTCCCATTCCTTGGGACATGAGTGCCTAAGAAATCCCCCCACGCCTTACACATGTCAATGGGTGATTAAATTCTCACCCCTGATAAAAGGAGGAGTGTTAATCCTCCATATACTCACTCTTTGAGACATAAGTGCCAAAGACATGGCCCTGGCGTCCTTAATGGCGCAGGCGCCCTTGATAACATCTCCATTCATGAAAATTTCTAAAAACAAAAAAAAAAGGGAGGGGGGAGCACATATTTTCCTCCCATTAAGGAATGGGCCTGGCATCCCTAAGGGCGCAGGCGCCCCTAACATATTTTCCTCCCATTAAGGAATGGGCCTGGCATCGCTAAGGAACGCAGGCGCCCCTAATAACATTTCTATTCATGAAAATTTCTATAAAAAAAAAAGAGAAGGGCAGAGCACATCTTTTCCTCCCATTAAGGAATGGCCTTGGCGTCCCTAATGGCGCAAGCGCCCTTGATAACATCCCCATTCATGAAAATTTATAATTAAAAAAAAAAAGAGAAGGGGAGAGCACATCTTTTCCTCCCATTAAGGAATGGCCCTGGCGTCCCTAAGGGCGCAGGCGCCCCTGATAACATTTCCATTCATGAAAATTTATTAAAAAAAAAAAGAGAGAGAAGGGGAGAGCATATCTTTTCCTCCCATTAAGGAATGACCCTGGCGTCCCTAATGGCGCAGGCGCCCTTGATAACAACTCCATTCATGAAAATTTCAAAAAAAAAAAAGAATAAGGGGAGAGCACATCTTTTCCTCCCATTAAGGAATGGCCCTGGCGTCCCTAATGGCGTAGGCGCCCTTGATAACATCTTCATTCATGAAATTTCTAAAAAAAAGAAAAGAAGGGGAGAGCACATCTTTTCCTCCCATTAAGGAATGGCCCTGGCGTCCCTAATGGCGCAGGCGCCGTTGATAACATCTCTATTCATGAAAATTTCTATAAAAAAAAAAGAAGGGGATAGCACATATTTCCCTCCCATTAAGGAATGGCCTTGGCGTCCCTAATGGCGCAGGCGCCCTTGACAACATCTTCATTCATGAAAATTTCTAAAAAAAAAAAAAAAGGGGAGAGCACATCTTTTCCTCCCATTAAGGAATGGCCCTGGCATCCCTAATGGCGCAGGCGCCCTTGATAACATCTCCATTTATGAAAATTTCTAAAAAAAAAAAAAAGAAGGGGAGAGCACATCTTTCCCTCCCATTAAGGAATGGCCCTGGCATCCCTAACGGCGCAGGCGCCCTTGAAAACATCTCCATTCATGAACATTTATAAAAAAAAAAAAAAAAAGAGAGAGAGAGAGAAAAAGAACACCCTTAAAACATTAATACCAAACGATAGATTTACAAACGACGGAGTCGTCTAAGGGATTACATCCAGAAGAGACTGAGCATCACTAATAACACTTTCTAAAACGCCAGTAAGAACATGCACACATACATAGCCATCATAACTACTATTTGTCTATTCAAAGCACAACCGCCGCCGCTCTAGAAAAGGAAGCACCGCGGGAACAACATTGATAATAGCTTCTTGTAACTCTCGCTCAAACCTCGCCAAAAGACGTGAGTAACGCCTGTTTTCTTCTACAAAGTGTTCAAACATTATGCGTGCCGCCTTAGCCATACGCTCAAGGCGCCTAATCTCCAACAATAATTCTTCCCGGGTCATCACAACTAATCTAAAGGTGGTTTGAGAGCAAAATGAACTAACAGAACATCATGCCGAAGACTATTTAAAAAAAATAATAAAAAAAATAAGGAAGTAAATTCCTAATAAATCCACAGAAAGTTCCACCTGCAGTCAACCTTACAAACCGGCCAACATGGCCTGGTATTTTGTAATCTCCTCCTCCACCATGGACAAACTACCCTGAGCTCCCTTCACAGCTTCGTACGCATTCATCCGTGCAATCCCAGCTTGTCTAAAACGACGCTCCACCTTACCAAAGGCGACTTGAGAGATAATTCCTTTCTCTGCCATGTAGTAATTATCGGCATATTCAGACCAATCTAAACGCGCCTTGTCCAAGGCTCGCTCACATCTTCCCAGCTCTTGCACGCATTCCTCCTTAATCCCGCTTAAGCATCGAATCTCTTGCTCATAAACTGTCTTCCAAGGGTTCTGAGGCACGGCAGCAAGCGCCAGAACCCATTCCTTAACAGGGCGAGTAGCAGACATATAAAGAGATGCGAAAATAAAATGAAGAAAGAGAATAACCTAAGTAAAATGAAAACAACTGAACATGACACACACATATGTATATATCCACATAAACCTAAAGCCACATGCATACTAGCCCTAAGAATTTCGAACATGTGTATGGGCGCTGAGCTCAGCCAAGGCACGAACAAGGTCCACGTCAATGACATGACGAGAAGCTGAAACATATGCTAGGTCCAGGCCAAAAGATACCCGGCGACTCTTTAATTTAGAATGCCTGACTGATAAGCCCATAGGCACGCTATTACCGGCACGCCTAAGCCCTTCCATATGTAACTCCACGGCCATCAACATTCCATGCGCATCTGCATGCTCTTGCTCAAGATAATTACATATAAAGGGATGAACATTCATGAGTCGCCTCAACAAATATATCTCTACCACCAGACTATAATAACTAGCCGTTAGCCCCCAAAATTACTCGAAATACACAAATAAGGATAATATACTGGAAACTAGTCATATTTAAAGGATCATGTCTCGAAAAACGAGCGTAATCCAAAGAAAAGAGTCATAACACAAACTTCAAGATGTTCTTTCAAAAAAAAAAAAAAAAAAAGAAGGGGCGAGAGAGAGATAAAGAAAATGAGAAAAATAACAATAAAGCCTTTCAAAGCATTAAGGCGTTCATAATTGACTTTGTTTACGCCATCTCTGCCTTGGCGTTCGCCAACAACGGTTCCTCCTCCTCTAGCTTCTTCTTGGCCTGGTGTTTATGGGTGAAAACTATTCCTGCCGGATTTGGTAATTTGGGGTGTGTGGATGAGGAATGAATCTAAACCCTAAACAAATGCACTGTGCGGTGAGTGCTTGTGATTCGAGAAATCAATCTGTACAACTCTGGCCTAAACCAAGAAATGGCCGTTCCAGACTTGCTTCGGTCACAAAGTGAAGGAGATGGGGTTGATCTTAGGGAGGGAAGCGAAGAAGGTGTTGAGATTGTGAAGGTGTAGGCTTGTTTATGAATTGTAACAGAAAGGTGAGCAGGCTTACGATTGATGCAAGCAGGCTTTGATTGTTTGAATACGTTTTGTATTAACACTTGGTTTCTGTCTTGTCTTGACTTGTTCTGTCGTTTTTGGAAATAGGGAGGAGAACCTATTTATACAAGTCATTTTGAGCCTTATTCACGTCTCTCGTGGGAAGTGGAGAAAGTGGAGTGATGGAGTAATGGAGTTGTGTGTTGGTGTTACACGACCAGTCTTGCCCACTTCTCCTGTATCTCTAACCGTCCATGACTTCCTGACACGTTCTTGTGATGGCGCGTTGCACGCTGCACGCTATAAACCGCAGACCAATACCCCAAGATATCTATCCCCGGTTTGTGACATGATTGATGTCTCGAGTGTGTGGATCGTGGGACCCACGAAAGTAGCATGTAATGCTAGACTAAATAACTAAATTATTTAGGAAGTCGATACTTGTGAAGTATCGTGTGTATTCTACGCAGTGCTCGCATCGAGTATATTCAAGCATGTATGAAGCATCGCTGTTTTTTAAGGCTTACCGGAGTAAGTCACGGATTTAAGCGTCTTAAAATAACATCATGTTCCAGCCATCTTCGAGTGATTGTTTGGAGGATATACAGGTAAGCCCTGACTTGACCGATCACTCCATGTGGAAGAGTGGTGGACGGTGATTGTGGTGATGCCTTATTGATAGCCTAACTCATGTCTTAGGCTGTCCGCCCAAGCTGGTAAAGTTGGACGGACGAGATGACTTGCAACCCTCATCTGCGACCGTCGGATTGGGGTTTAAGAGGTACGCAAGTTCCTTCTTTCGGCTTGGTCGAATCCAAGCATGGGAAGTGTTTTATAGAGGACCGATCATGCATGTGTGTAGACGACATGCCGGTGTCCATGTTTATACTTCACTATCCCACGAAGGTGCGATCTAGGCCACTCAAGTTTAGGTAAAGAAGAGTGGTCGAGATTGATTTGCGGCAGGTGAATCTGTGCCGCAAAGGCCGCGCATCATGCCCACTTCGGGCGCGCGTTTCAAGACGACCAAGCCTGGTCGGTCCCGGCCGATTGATTCGGCGTGTGGGTGGTAGTGGCGTTCACGCCCTGTACTTCATTGCCTCATAGAAACGTGATCTAAGCCACTCAATTTGTCCGGAGAAGTTGAGTGGTCGAGATCAGTTTACAATTAGGAGGTGCGACCACGCCCGGTTTAGGCGTGCGACCGAGGTGTACAGACCAAGTTTGGTCTTGGCCGATCGGGTGTGGAGATAGGTGGGCCCGCAGTGATCATGTTGATACTTAGGACCTGCTTAGTCTATTCTGGACCCTTCATCCGAGCAGGAGAAAAGGGACGCTCGTGATCGCAACACAAACCCTAATCAGGTTTTGCCGGCCGTGTGTCATACCCAGTTTGGGACGCACGAATCAAGACGACCAACCATGGTTGGTCCTGACCGATCAGTCAGGTATGTAGGCGGGCCCACGGTGTTTGTGTTGACATGCTCTAGGCCCTTTGAATCTACATCTACACCCTCCATCTATGCCTGCGAAGATGGATGGTTGAGACATTTTGCGATACATGTAATGTGCCGAGACCCTAATTTAGGGTTTTCCATCCATCTTGGTTTGGTTTGGACGGTTTGGCAAACTATGCCACCGTTTTGGGAGGCTGACCATGCGGGCCCGCGTTGGGTTGGTGGTGAATATTCCAATACCTGCTTGGGGTCATGGATTTAATCTAAGCCATCCAATCATCTTTGGTGAGGTTGGATGGTCGTGATCGTTTCTGAGACTGATATGGTCAGTTCAGGTTCAAACATGCTCAATCGAGCTAGTATAACACACCGAGATTTGTAGCCTGTATGGGTATTTCATACGTGTTTTATTATTAATGCTTGGATATTCGTGTTGCTCTGCTGATAACAACACTCAGTCGTCATGCCGCACCGGTAATGAGTACAGGAAATACGAGGCTGGTCATGCATTAACTAATAATGTCAGTAAATTCATTGGGGTATATGGGATTGTTGCTACATGCTCCAACCTGGATGAATTTTGTGTATTTAATTCACGAGAATCTTCGGGATTGTTGCCACATGCTCTATTCTAGGTGAATTAGTAAGGTGAAGAAGTATTCATCACTTATTAATGGCTTTATCTTTTGCAAGACGTTAGCGCATAATTTTGGCTTTTACAAATTCAGCTCTTAAATGAAAATCCACCATCAACATTAAGTCCCCTGCCTAGCACATAATGGTTACACTATTGTGGGGTAGGCATGAGATGGTGACAAATTTGTACACTGAAATGACCAAGCTAAAGTGAATACATATTTACCGGATAGGTCGACATCGTCAGGGCGTTGCCACGGAACCGGTTAGCCCCGATTAAGGTTGTGAAGGAAGCAGGACTTGATCTGGTGAGTCGCTTTGGTTCCCTTTGTACATATCTGGACAGAGCTTGGCCCTTTCCTTGAGTCAGGTGTACTCCCTATCGTCACACAACAGCTTTCCTCGGATGTATCTGATAAGCATCGTTGATTGCTATCCCGAATTAGTAGCCTTTATAGGTGGCAAGTAAAGACTTATTTTCTCCTGGGATTCTCGTCGACTTGCGAGATTATAAAGAATCATCTCACGTAGTCGTTTATTCTATATCTCAGGTACTGCTCCACACTTATCTGATCTTCTGATTGACTGATCGGTTGATTGATTTTTTTTTTGTGTGTGCTCATAACTTCTTCTCCTTTGCAGTTTATCATAGAAGCGGTGGACGATCATTCTGTCACCTCTCCAGAAATAAGCTTCGAAGTTGACAAGCCCGAAACCCATGCGCACGAAGAAGTAATGGCTAAGATCGATCTTCCACTTCGCGAAGTCGGTCGTGCTATACAGGGGATGTCCATCCTGCACCTGCGTATTGCCAGGGGACGCATATGTGCCCTTTCAGCTGCGATCGACATGGAAGAACGGTGGAGGCATGAGGAGGCGTTGCGAGCACCAGTAAGCGCAAGGGCAGAAAGATTTGCAGCGCGGTTAAAGAGGCGTAGAGTGGAGCATAAACGGCCTCCGGATGAAGATAGGCGTGATTATCCAATCCAGGACGGTGTGATAATCCTTGATTCTGACACGGACGGACCTGAGTGTTCGAAAGCAATCAGCGCAAACCCTAATGTTGCTGTGGGCTTTGAGGAAGACTTGGAAGCTGTTGCTGCCAATGATGTTAGGACGAAGAACGTTGCTGCGGAAACATCTGAAGCGGAAGCTGAGGCTCTGAAGGAAGAAGCGGTAGCAGGTGATGGCGTTGAAGCAGGATCCAGCAGTGGAGCAGGCGCGGTTATTCTTCTTGACGGCTAAACCTCTTTGCTTCTTTTTCTCTTTTCAAGTGTATTCCCGTAAAAAATTTTTTTTAACCTCTTTTTTGTACTCAGTGGCGGATGAGTTCAAGATCTTTTCTTCTATTTGCTTACCATTGAATAAAGGTTTATGTCATAACCCCTCGTTAAGATTGCATCTGTATGTGCTCCTGACTTGAGATCTCCTTGGTCTTGCTGGGGCATATGGCTTAAATCATTTTCCTTTTGTGCACACATTCTATTTCCTTCTTCCTATGAGATGTTTGCTTAGGGTTCCTTCCTTGCTCTAGTGGGTTGATTTAGGTTGACTCAGGACTTTGTGTTTTTAGGGGTAGAGAGGTTCTCAGATGGAAATAACATTTCAATTAAATTGAAAATTGAAAATTGAAACTCTAACTATGAATGCAAGTATTGCAATCATTTTCTGGAGGAATTACAAATATGACATGAAATTGTAAAAGGAAACACGCTGGAGGAAATAGCACAGCGTTTTAAAGTGTGGAGGACGCTGGAAAGTGGTAGCACAACGTCTTAAGTTCGGTAGGGTTTGAGCCATTATGAGTGAATTGTTATGCCTTCTAGTTTATCAGCGTTGATGAGCTTGCAGTAGCCGCCCAGGATAACATCTGCTACCAGGTACGGTTCATCTTCTCTTTCGGTGGGTGAGTCAGGTGGAGTGGTCATTTTCACCGTCATGCTCCCAACCTTGAATGCAGTCGTCTTCGTTACCAGATCTCCAATTCCAAATGGGTTTGGGCGTGCAGATACCTGGACCTTGGCCTTATCGTCTTTGACTAAGACAGTCTCTAAGCTCTTGATAAAACGTTTGAAGGGGTCGGCTTCCCATTCACATCTCTTAGCCGGGGTTGGTTTGTTGGTTGGAGCCAGTCCCCAGGACTTATCAGAGTGAGGAGTGATTGGTTGCAAGAAGGGTTGCGTGATGAGACTTACTTGAGCTCAGAACCTCTTAATGTATGCTGATGGGCTCTCTCCAGGAATTTGTGTCACATTGGAAAGCTGCAGGTGCGGCAACGGACAGCCTTCATGTCCATAAGGCTTGTTAGAGATCTTTTCAGGTGTCGTAACCGGTAGAGGGCAAACTTCCAGTGTTGTCTTGTTGTCGTGTACCCAAGAGCGTCCTAGGATCATGTCGTAATTTGGATGCTCTCTGACTATGTAGAACTTTGCTTGTGTCGAGGCATCGCCCAATTTTACTTCAAGATCGATGTGCCCATATGCATCTCTGAGTTCCCATTCTGGAGTCTTAATCACAATTGGGTTGCGAGTAGCCTCCTGTTTTGAAATTTTTGCTGCTTTTAAGGTCTGGATAGTGATGATGTTGAATTCAGAGGTCGTATCGATCAATGTGTTATCGAACTCGATATCTTTCAAACGGGCAACGGTTAAGAGTCCCCAATTTCCCTTGCTTGCATCTTCCAGCAAGGACTAAGGTTTCGAGACCGCTTCCTCTCCCAGATACAAGCGTTTGCCTGAGACAATACGGTTGAGGGCTGCAAATATGTCATGACGCTGTGCTTTGGAGAAGTACAAGATCTCGCATAAATGTTCCATCATAGATTGTACAGTCTTGCGAACGGAATCCCCAGAAATCATGCAGTTCCTGACAGGAAGAGGGTCTCTACGAACACCTTCGTTTCCAAGATGGAGTTCTCCTGTCTCTATCTTTTCTCTCGAAGATTTGTTTGATCTGTTTCGATCTTTGGTTGGATGGTGAACGAACCTATGGTAGCGACAGTACTTAGGATCCGCCATATCTTTCTCAGTTGGTGGACGTCTGATAGGAGGCAGCTTGATGGCGTCGTCTTGAATCCACAGCTCCAAGAGTTCCACTACTTCATTCATGGGGAACGGGAAACCTGTATCTTCGGTGTCTTGTGCAGGAGTCTTGCCCGCTCCCTTTTGAGAAGAATTCATGTGTGCTGGAGCCGCACGCTTGGGTTGTTGTTCTGTTGCTGAAGCCTTCCTTTTTCCTCCTTCGCCAACCACGCTCACAAAAGGACCAGTATTGTATTGTTTGTTTGTGAGACGCCTGCTTCCTCGACTCTCACGTGGATCTTCGTTTCGAACAACCCTGGTTCTTTCTAGCAACGCTGGGGCGGTTGTGGCTGAACGTTTGACAGCTTCATGGAGTTCGGAGAATGTCTGAAAGCCCAGATTCTCTAGTAAAGCGCGGTATATGGGTATCATCCCATTGATGCACATCTCCACCAGCTGACGCTCAATGATGTTCGGATCATGACAATCTAGTGCTTGAGTTCTGAACCTCTTAACGAAGTCGTTCGGATGCTCATTGTTCCGCTGAGAGACTCTCCCTAGATCTGAAAAGGTGATCTGCTCAGATACGAAGAAATACTTCCTGTAGAAAGCACCGACCATCTCGCCCCAATTGGATATGTCGGGTGTCTTGTTGTTGTACCAGTGTACGCCCTTCCCGTAAGTGATTTCGAGAACTCTTTCAAAGCGGAGAACATGATTGTACTCGTGCTCCCCCAAGGATTCCAAAAATCGAGAAACGTGTTCACGAGCGTTACCAGTGCCATCGTAGAGGGAGAACTGAGGACATGTATATCCTCTTGGAAGAGGGATTCGTTGCATATCTTGAGGGTACGGCGACTGATGTTGGTGTGCATCCATCAGATTTCCTTTGCTTCGGTTTTGGAGAAGTCGTTTCAGGTCCTCACGTGTGATGAAGTTGGATGGCTGGTCCCTCTATCTTGGGCGTTCAGGAGCAACACGAGCTTCTTCACTCATGTGGGTCCGAGTGGAAACGCCTGCTCCGGGTGTATTGAAGGCATTTCTTGCTGGCTCCAAGGATTGCCGTGAATCTTGTGGCAATCGTTCAATTAAAGTTTTAAGGAAAGTGAGTACCTCTTTCTGGGTTGCGGCCATATCCGTTTGAGTCTTAGCAAGAATCTCCCGCTTCTCGATCAAGTCTGCAATGGTAATGGGCGGTGGTCCTCCTCTCGTCCCTCCGGATCCTCGTCCTGAATGAGTAACAGTTGTTGCCCTGGTGACCACTGGAGGCGTTACACTTGAGGAGATGCCGGGATTTGTGGCTGCTCTGGATCTAGTGATGGGAGGCGTTAGGCCTAATGGAATGTCTCCTGATCCGTTAGCGTTGGGGATAGAAGTGACGGCTCCACGAGATGTATTGACCACGGTAGCTCCACTGACAGGTATATCGACACCGGGAGTGTTATCCACACTAGCCCCATCAGAATTGATTGCTGATCTAGACCTGAGTTCCACCATCTTGAAATGAATTGTTGGTTGAATTGATTCTAAGATCCACCCTTTTTGAAATTGATGAAATTGAATCGGATTTCGAAGAAATTGACTTTACAACCGAGAGATTAACCTCCCGCTGTGGTCGCCAATTGTTTATGGGTGAAAACTATTCCTGCCGGATTTGGTAATTTGGGGTGTGTGGATGAGGAATTAATCTAAACCCTAAACAAATGCACTGCGCGGTGAGTGCTTGTGATTCGAGAAATCAATCTGTACAACTCTGGCCTAAACCAAGAAATGGCCGTTCCAGACTTGCTTCGGTCACAAAGTGAAGGAGATGGGGTTGATCTTAGGGAGGGAAGCGAATAAGGTGTTGAGATTGTGAAGGTGTAGGCTTGTTTATGACTTGTAACAGAAAGGTGAGCAGGCTTACGATTGATGCAAGCAGGCTTTGAGTGTTTGAATACGTTTTGTATTAACACTTGGTTTCTGTCTTGTCTTGACTTATTCTGTCGTTTTTGGAAATAGGGAGGAGAACCTATTTATACAAGTCATTTGAGCCTTATTCACGTCTCTCGTGGGAAGTGGAGGAAGTGGAGTGATGGAGTAGTGGAGTTGTGTGTTGGTGTTACACGACCAGTCTTGCCCACTTCTCCTGTATCTCTAACCGTCCATGACTTCCTGACACGTTCTTGTGATAGCATGTTGCACGCTGCACGTTGTAAACCGCCAGACCAATACCCCAGTATGTATCCCCCAGTTTGTGACATGATTGATGTCTCGAGTGTGTGGATCGTGAGACCCACACAAAGTAGCATGTAATGCTAGACTAAATAACTAAATTATTTAGGAAGTCGATACTTGTGAAGTATCGTGTGTATTCTACGCAGGTACTGCATCGAGTATATTCAAGCATGTATGAAGCATCGCTGTTTTTTTAAGGCTTACCGGAGTAAATCACGGATTTAAGCGTCTTAAAATAGCATCATGTTCCAGCCATATTCGAGTGATTGTTTGGAGGATATACAGGTAAGTCCTGACTTGACCGATCACTCCATGTGGAAGAGTGGTGGACGGTGATTGTGGTGACGCCTTATTGATAGCCTAACTCATGTCTTAGGCTGTCCGCCCAAGCTGGTAAAGTTGGACGGACGAGATGACTTGCAACCCTCATCTGCGACCGTCGGATTGGGGTTTAAGAGGTACGCAAGTTCCTTCTTTCAGCTTGGTCGAATCCAAGCATGGGAAGTGTTTTATAGAGGACCGATCATGCATGTGTGTAGACGACATGCTGGTGTCCATGTTTATACTTCACTATCCCACGAAGGTGCGAACTAGGCCACTCAAGTTTACCTAAAGAAAGAAGAGTGGATGAGATTGATTTGCGGCATGTGAATCTTGTGCCGCAAAGGCCGCGCATCATGCCCACTTCGGGCGCGCGTTTCAAGACGACCAAGCCTGGTCGGTCCCGGCCGATTGATTCGGCGTGTGGGTGGTAGGCTGGCGTTCACGCCTATACTTCATTGCCTCATAGAAACGTGATCTAAGCCACTCAATTTGTCCGGAGAAGTTGAGTGGTCGAGATCAGTTTACAATTAGGAGGTGCGACCACGCCCGGTTTGGGCGTGCGAATCGAGGTGTACAGCCAAGTTTGGTCTTGGTCGATCGGGTGTGGAGATAGGTGGGCCCGCAGTGATCATGTTGATACTTAGGACCACCCGCTTAGTCTATTCCCTGGACCCTTCATCCGAAAGCAGGAGAAAAGGGACGCTCGTGATCGCGACACAAACCCTAATCAGGTTTTTCCGGCCGTGTGTCATACCCAGTTTGGGACGCACGAATCAAGACGACCAACCATGGTTGGTCCTGACCGATCAGTCAGGTATGTAGGCGGGCCCACGGTGTTTGTGTTAACATGCTCTAGGCCCTTTGAATCTACATCTACACCCTCCATTTATGCCTGCGAAGATGGATGGTTGAGACTGTTTTGCGATACATGTAATGTGCCGCAGACCTTAATTTAGGGTTTTCCGGCCATACTGGTTTGGTTTGGACGGTTTGGCAAACTATGCCACCGTTTTGGGAGGCCGACCATGCGGGCCCGCGTTGGGTTGGTGGTGAATATTCCAATACCTGCTTGGGGTCATGGATTTAATCTAAGCCATCCAATCATGCTGGTGAGGTTGGATGGTCGTGATCGTTTCTGAGACTGATATGGTCAGTTCAGGTTCAAACATGCTCAATCGGGCTAGTATAACACACCGAGAGTTGTAGCCTGTATGGGTATTTCGTACATGTTTTATTATTAATGCTTGGAGATTCGTGTTGCTCTGCTGAGAACAACACTCAGTCGTCATGCCGCACCGGTAATGAGTACAGGAAATACGAGGCTGGTCATGCATTAATTAATAATGCTGAAAATTCACAGGGTATATGGGATTGTTGCTACATGCTCCAACCTGGATGAATTTCGTGTATTTAATTCACAGAATGCTGGGATTGTTGCCACATGCTTTATTCTAGGTGAATTAGTAAGGTGAAGAAGTATTCATCACTTATTAATGGCTTTATCTTTTGCAAGACGTTAGCGCATAATTTTGGCTTTTACAATTTCAGCCCTTAAATAAAAATCCACCATCAAAACCTGGGTGATCTGGTCGACAACCTCACTCGTTTTCTTAATCAGGCGCTGTTGAGTCTCCTGCAACGGCTCTAAGTTACCCCTCACAGAAGCAACCCTTTCCTCGATACCAGCGACAATGCCTGGCAATTGATTTCGACGAGCCTTCGCCCTTGTCTCAGCCTCCTGCCAAAGGGAATCTAGCCACCCAATGTTAAATCGCAAGTTGGAAGCATTGTCAATTGTTCGACGCCAGCTCTGCAGCTGCGTATAGAAGGATGATCACCAGCGTCTACCATCTCGCCCACTACGTCCAGAACGTTTAAAGTATGAGACACAAGAAGGTTAGCGTCTGGAAAGACCGCGTCTAAGGCGATATGGCCATGCTGTATCGCCACTTGAGTATATAACGGATCATAGCGGGGAGGCACCCAGAATCCAAACACCGAAACGTAACTCCCCCCGTCCCGAACATGGTGTTGCTCCATGGGCTTGTTCAAAAGGAGGAAGACAGGCGGGGCCTTGCGCTCGCCACTAGTCAGAAGATTGGGTTGGGCTATCTGCTCGGGCACTGTTGCCTGACAGCGATGATCGTTCTGGGTCTTGGTCCTCTTCACTTTGTCGTGACCATCTCTAACTTCCGAACGATCTCGCTTGCCCATAACCTAGAGATATTTACCAGAGAATGTATATGTCAGTTGGCAAAAATGACGCCCACGATATGTAAAAAAAAAAAAAGAAGAGAAAATGATGAAAATAAAAACAAGTATAAACATAAATGCTTACGAGGGAAGAAGGCACAATGTCTTGGCGACTTGTAGTAGAAGCTGAAGAAGAAAAACTCCCAATTGAAGCGCCCGAATCAAGAGTTTGTCGGTCTCTTCTCCCTAAAGAATCTAAGAGGAAAGAGAGTGAGGAAAATTCTAAAGAGAGATAGATCAACACTTTTTTTCCCCATAACCTCCCCCTTACGCGTATATATATAAGGCAATATACTATTTAATGAGGAAAAGACAATGAACGAACACGTGTTAAGCTAACGAACAAAGTACCTGATGGTCCTTGCTGGGACATCACCGACTGACTAGGTAAAACATCAGGACCAAGTACGGAACTAGAAATAGCACCAACAGACTGCTGGGGATGATCTTTTGACGGTTTCCTTTTAAGTAAAGCTGCAACTCTATCTGAGAATGACTGTCGAGGGGAAGATCGAGGAAAACGCGGAACATGAACTATACCAGCATCACGGCGTGCCTGCCTTTCAGCAAATCTCGGTGGTAGTTCCTTCACGTCAATATCGAACCATTCATGAGAAAAGTATTTTAATGGGCCATGCGGAGGGGCATTCGACTAAAAGATAAAGTAATAAGTATCCAAGGAAAGTCATTAAAGGAAGAAGCAGTAAAGAGAAAAGCAGGGCGAGAGCTACCTAATTATCTTGAGGCACAACTCCACAAAGGTTACGAACGACATTTTTGATCTTCGATGAGGAAGACGGCTTTCCTTTCCCTTTACCCCGAGAAGAAGGGGCTTCAACACGCCTTCTTTTAGCACCAGAAGCCAACCCGTGAGAGCGCATGATCTCTGAGGGTAACCTTGTGCGTCCCAAGCGATAGAGCTCCTGCACGTCCGGCGGGGGAACCATCACGCCATCAGCCGCCAGAGCATGATGCACGTCTTCCATCTCATGCATCCAATAAGAAAACCATTTATGAGTAACCTTCAAATCCCGGCCAAGACGAGGGACCTTTAAGGGGTTGAAAGGCGGGCGACAGATTCGCGGCTCTTTATCCTTGAAGACAAAACACATGAAACTTTCCTCTACCATTTGTGGGTCCGAAGAACACGAAGGCGAAAGATAAGAGCCGGTCCCTTGATCAAAACCCGCCTGGCGAGAAATACGATTCAAATTGTAAGCCTCAGCAAAATATTCTCGCTTATAAAAACCTGGAAGGTACCCCGTCGTCACATCAGCCACGAAGTTGCAAGCATCAAAAGTAGGAGGGTCCAGGGCGACATCCACAAAGTCCTCTGGAAAGAGCGATACAAACCTATGAGAAGCCTCTCCACATGCATTGTCATCGTATGGGCGAAAAGTAAACTCGTCTAAATCATCCAGTAGAGGCGCTAGACGAATAGTCGGTTTAGCGACTGCCTTCTCATAAAGAGTTGTTCGAGGGAAGGAAATAGGATAAGTAACGGTGCTCTCAGTGCCGTCCTCCGCGGTAACAACCCTCTCACCAGTAAGCTCCAAGACCTTCACTTCTGACCTATAACGGCGATAATGCTCCCATCCCCACATCTGCATGAAATTAGCAGGAAGGAACGTCTCAACCGTGAAGGATGCGTCATTGAATTTCTGAATATCACCTACTAGCAAGTCCAAGTGATGATATAGTCTTCCCAGAAACATGGGCGCCAAAGGAAACGAAATACCACGTGACATGAGTACCACCATGATCATCGACTCGTCCCTCACCGCATTGGTTGGAGAATGTTCAAAGGCTTCGTGAGAAATAAAATAAGACAAGAAGGCGGCCAACTCATGTCGCTCAGTAGATCCGGCAGGAGGAGAAGGGGTTCCCAACCGGACTCATCCACCAACTTGGGCGCCTACATCTTCACCCAAAGGTTCAAGGTGGCTCGCTTGGCAGACCCTCTGGGAGTTGCATGAGTTTCGGCTTCCTCGGAAGAAAGTACCTCTTTTCCCTTTCTTGGCGAAGTTTCCTTGGCTCTTTTCTTGGATGATCCAATAAGAGTCTGAGCCTCAGAAGGCGCGTTCACCTTAGCGACTAGCTTCCTTGAATCTGTGCGCCCTTGCTTCAAAAAGCACAGTATGATATTGTCAGCATCAGACAGACTACCCGATGCTTCTTTAAAATCGTGACTTCCGTAGAGGGGAAGGTCGGTGATGTGACTCAATAATGTTGTAGTGAAAAGGTTCGTTGAGACTTGTGAAAGCAAAAGATTTTAGACAAATAAAACTTAAAAATAAGGAAAACTTAACACTAAATCGATTCAAGATATGGGAAAATAACCAAGACACTGATTCCACTATTACACATGAATAATTTATGGTGAATAACACAAAGCTCTAATTATCTTTTTAAGTACTTATTTCTTAATCCACAAATAATCAGGCAAATTCCCAAAAATTAATTGTATCCCCTAAGCATAGATTATCTAAACAAAGTATAACCTATCTAATTGAATCACAACTAATGACGAAAATTTTGCAAACAATTTAAAACTCGCAAAAGCAAAGTGATTGAGTGAATTATAAATTATAAATTAGAGAAAATAAAATGGTTACCACTTATTCATGCGTAAATAGCTTCCTCATTGCCTTGGTTGTGGGAGAATTAGCCGCTCATCATGTTGGAAACACGCTCAAAAATCATTATTATTGCTCAAAGGGTGTTTACAAAGATGAAAAGGGAGAAGAAATTATAAAACCGGGTTTGTAACAGTTTTATTTGTTACAAACCGATCTGTTACAGAGAACGATAAAACAAGAGTATTGTCACTGTTTATTTAAGTCTGTCTCCTAAACTACGACCCTCAGTCGCTGTAGCATAAACGACTGTTCCCTGTGCGTTGAATGTTCTTGGTGTTCTTCACAGCAGCAGAAAATGGCAATTCTCTGCAGCTTGATTTTCTCGACTCTGTGACGTTCTAAACTGCTCCCAATCTCTCCGTATGTCCTCTTATCGACCCTAGAAACCTATTTAAACACCTTTGGAGCAAGAATAACTCCTCATTAATCCAAGAAATCCTCCCATTACTCGGAAGCAAAAATATTATTCTCGGGATATATTATTTCCATTTTTTTGTAGAAGCACGCGTATACAGCTACTGATTCTTCCTTATTTAACTCCTACACGCTTCTGCAGAGACCCAGCTCAATCCAAACACGATCAGCACACGTTGTAATCCCGTGTTTCTCTTCCCGTGCACAGCTCCCTGTTTTCTTCCAACACGAGTTTATCTAGGCAAATTTGGACGATGAATCGATCCATACCAATCCTGTTAGGCCCAAAGGAAGATACCCAATGATTTTCGGCCTTTGAATCTCCTTCTAAAGACGCCCAAAATCGCATCTCGGTTCCGCTGTGCGAGAACCTATTTTTTCCCGCCAATTTTCATTTTCAAACGAAGAAGAAGGAGGTGCCCCTTTACCTGTGATGGGGTGCGATTAGCGATTGGCTCCCGGGGTGCCCCTTAGCAATTGGGTTACCCCTTATCCAAAGTGGGAGTCCGAAGAGCAAATGTCCTCCTGGAGGTGTTCCGAGCAACTTTTCGGGCAGAATTTTCCAACAATCTTTAATTCCAAAAAATACCTACAAACACACAAAACACCATAATAAGGACAAAAACGAGTACTAACAATACGAAACATTGAGGACAAATTAGACACATAAATGCGTCTATCAAATACCCCCAAACTTATTATTTGCTAGTCCTAGAGAAAATTTATTCTAGAAAATAAAAATCATTTGAACCCCTAGGTGGCCCTAGTGGCGGAGTGTTGTCTCCGGAGAGTTTACCAGAGGTGTACCCACAAAACCTTTTACCTGCACCCTAGCTATCTACGCAGAACCTTGGAAGGCACTAAAGAATCTCCTTGGTTGGCATACTTATTGACTACAGGAGGAAGTACCCCGATGCGAAATTCCAATTGCTGTACACGAGTTTGCACTCAAGCATACTAAAATTCATATAAAGTGACAGAGCTCTACTCAGATAGTTTCTGAACATCATAAACCGAGTCAACCAATCACATGGATAGATTAAGAAGATGGATGTAGAGAAAACGTGGATGATGTTGACTAAGGTGAACCTATCCTAATGGATCGAGACACTCGTTCGGACTAATATCAACACACCGGCATATACAAGGGAACCGGTGGTCGATAATCCTAACTCTAGGTCAACTCGGTGGCATATACAAGGGTACCAGTGATCGACTTTATTGTGTTTATTCCGGTTAGTCTAGTGGTTTGGTCTCTTTTTTTTTTTTTGAATCTCAGTCACTCTATTTCACCCTAGCAATGGTAAAGAGAAAAATAAAATAAGTGATCAGGATTCTTTCGATGTTTCCATCACAAGGATATGGCGAAACTACCATGTTTTCTTTTTCTAACACCTGAGCTCTGTGCTTTTATGAATAGACTCTTTAGATGTTTCCATCTAATCAGATTGGTTCCTCAACTCCTACAACCAAAATGCTTCCATCCACTTAGATTGGTTAGTGCCATCCTTAATAAACATAAATTTCTAGGCTCTGGAGTTTATTTATTGCAACTAAAAACTAACAAGAAGTTTCTTCCCCACCCCCAAACTTAAATCTAACATTGTCCTCAATGTTTCTAATGAAAGAGCAATACCAAAAAGTAACATGAGGAATCAGTAAAGAGAGAAGTCGGAAAGATAGTACCTGGGTGAAGAGAGAAATCAAAAACTAATATACAACATACAATCGCCTCGATGGTCAATCAAGGGTAAACAGGGTCCTCCAGAGGGACCTCCTCAACATCACCTGTAGGGAAGGGCTCTAAAAAGGGTTTCAATCTCTGACCGTTAACCTTCGAAGAACTACTACCGTCCGGTGTCTCGATCTCAATAGCTCCATGAGGAAATACAAGTGCGAACAATAAAAGGACCCGTCCACCGAGAACATAACTTCCCAGGGAAAAGATGCAAGCGGGTATCATACAGAAGAACTTTTTAACTGGAGAAAATGACTTCCGTAAAATATTTCTATCATGCACAAGTTTCATTTTGTTCTTATACTCCTTCGCACTATCGTAAGCATCTATACGAATCTCGCCCAACTCATTGAAATGGAGTTTCCTATGGGCTCGCCTTGTCAAGTGAAAAATTTAGCCGTTTAACAGTCCAATAAGCTCCATGTTCTAACTCAACAGTAAATAACATGCCTTGCCATAAACAAGCCGATAAGGCGACATTCCAATAGGGGTTTTAAACGCAAAGATTTAGAAGCTCCATAAGGCATCGTATTAAGCTTCAGACGACCGATCTTTCCGATTAGGATTAAATGTTTTCTCTAATATACGTTTTATCTCCCTATTAGAAACCTCTACCGACCACTAGTCTCATGGATGATACTGGGTGGCTACCTTATGTGTAATACCATATTTCTTCATCAAAAGCTTAAAAGGTCCATTACAAAAGTGCGACCCTCCATCACTAATTATAGCTCGCGGTGTACCAAAACGTGTAAATATATTATTTTTCAAGAACTCAATCACAACCCTATGTTCATTGGTTTTACACGAAACCGCCTCAATCCACTTAGAGACATAGTCTACGGCGACAAGGATGTATAATTTACCAAAAGAATTAGGAAACGGACCCATAAAGTCAATACCCCACACATCAAAGACCTCAACGATTAAAATAGGGTTCAAGGGCATCATGTTCCTACGGAAATGGTTCCTAATTTCTCGGCAACGTTCACAAGTAACACAGTAACTATGGGAGTCTTTAAACAATGAAGGCCAATAGAATCCACACTGCAATATCTTAGCAGTAGTCTTCTTAGCACTAAAGTGACCCCCACAAGCATGATCATGACAAAAGGAAATAATACTGGACTGGTCACTCTAGGTATACATCTCCTAATAACTGTATGGACAATACTTAAATAAATAAGGATCATCCCAAAAGAAGTGCTTAACCTCGGCTAAAAACCTAGAACGATCTTGTTTACCCCAATGTTGGGGCATTTGACCGAGAACAAGATAATTCACTATATTTGCATACCAAGGTGATTGGGAAACAGAGAACAATTGTTCATCGTGAAAGCTATCCCTTATATGAAGGGAATCATTAGGAGAACTAACAACCAGCCTAGACAAGTGGTCTGCTACTACATTTTCTGCACCCTTTTTGTCTCTAATGTATGGAAAAAATTCTTGTAATAAAAGGATCCATCTAATCAATCTAGGTTTGGTATCCTTCTTAGACAAAAGGTATTTCAAAGCAGCATGATCAGTATAGATTACGATCTTAGAACCTAAGAGATAGGGTCTAAACTTGTCTAAGGCAAACACAATGGCCAACAGTTCCTTCTCAGTAGTGGTATAGTTCAACTGGGCATCATTCAGAGTTTTGCTAGCATAGTAAATCACATGAAGTAATTTGTTTTCTCGCTGACCTATCACAACACCAATAGCATAATCAAGCATCGCACATGATCTCAAAGGGTAGGTTCCAGGTTAGGTGCCCGGACTATGGGGGCGGTAGTGAGTAAAGTCTTAAGCTTCTCAAAAGCCTCTAAACAAGCATCATCAAAGACAAACTTAACATCTTTTGCAAGCAAATTGCAAAGAGGTCTAGAAATTAAGCTAAAATCCTTAATGAATCGTCGATAAAAACCTGCATGCCCTAAGAATGACCTAATATCTTTTACGGTTTTGGGACTGTAAAGTCTTAATAAGGTCAACTTTGGCTTTATCTACCTCTATACCCTTAGAAGATACGATATGCCCTAAAACAATTCCTGATTGAACCATGAAATGACATTTCTCCCAATTAAGCACTAGATTTTTTTTCCTTACATCTAGTCAACACTAATGACAAATGATGCAAGCACTCATCGAAAGATGAACCAAACACGGAAAAAATCATCCATAAAGACCTCCAAGAACCGTTCTATCATATCTCGAAAATATGTTCATCATGCAACGCTGAAAAGTCGCAGTAGGGCGTTACATAGCCCGAAAGGCATGCGTCTATACGCAAAGGTACCAAAGGGACAGGTAAAAGTGGTTTTCTCCGGTCTTCTCGGGGAAATAACGATCCGATTATAGCAGAGTAGCCATCTAAAAGCGAATGACTATGTCCGGCTAATCTCTTTAGCATCCGGTCGATGAAGGGAGGGGAAAGTGGTCCTTCCTAGTGACCTTGCTAAATTTCCTATAGTCAATACAACACGCCAACCCGTGGTCACTCGGGTAGGGATTAACTCATTGTTATCATTCGACTACAAGAATACACGGATTTCTTGGGAACAACTCGAACGGGCTGACCCACTTATGTCCGAAATGGGGTAGATAATGCCCGCATCTAATAGCTTAAGAACCTCGGTTCGAACTACTTCTTTCATATTAGGTTTAGTCTTCGTTGCATCTCCCTAGAAGGTTTGGTATCTTCCTCTAAATAAATATGATGCATACAAACTGTAGGACTTATACCCTTAATGTCTGCTATGGTCCACCCTAAAGCTTCCTTGTTGTTTTGAAGGACGGTCACTAGCCTACTTTCCTGATCACTATCCAAGTCGGAAGCAACAATCACGGGTAAAGTTTCGAGATGGGCCTAAAAACACATACTTCTGTGGTATCTGGCAATGGTTTTAGGTCCAACTTAGGAGGCTCTTCTAATGAAGGAACTAGGGTAGATTTAGAAACTGGTAGTGTTCGAACTTAGGTTTCCATCCATTACTAGTGCCTAACAAAGGGGTTGAATCTAACAGAGCATTCACCTCATTAATCACATCATCATCATCAAAATCAATCCCAAAGTGAGCTAGGCATTTCTCTAATGGATCTTCTAACAAAGTGTTTGGTAATGACTCCTCGACTAATGTTCCTATCATGTTCACTATCAGGCATGGTTACCTTGTTGTCTACCACTCTACCACTCCTAAGGGTTTTAATAGCATTCACATGATGGGATGGTCCTTCACCTACTTGATGAACTCCTCTAGGATTGGGGCCGAGTTTGACTAGGAAACTTACCTTTTTCCCTCAAAGACTCGTTTATCTCACTAACCCGGGTTTTCAACTCGGAAATACCGAGAGTTAGCATAACCTATACTCTTACTTTCTTCTATCCCTTGCGCAACCATTTGGTTGATCTTTTTTTGAGCTTTTAATAAATGAGGCGAGAGTATCCTCTAAACTTGTGATCTTTTTATCCGAAGGGTTCAAACTGGGTTGACTCAAGAGTTCTTAGCATAACCAAAACCCGGGGAGGCCGAGAATTACTAGATCGACTTTGATTCTGGCCCTTAGACCAAGAGAAGTTAGGATGGTTTCTCCAACCAGGTTGTAGGTCTCGAGTATGGGTCATACTTCACGACGGTTCTCAAACCTAGCATTGTTATAGACAGCATGAGCTTGCTCTTCACTAACCTGACCTTCCCAAAATGAGTTATCGGGCTCTATTCCACAACTAGATACTTGAGAGGTTCTATTAGGTTCACCAAGGGACCTATTTTTAGACTGACCCATTTCCAAAGCTTCAAACCTTCGGGACAAAGCAAACAAACTCTAAAGATCCGACCCGAAGCTTGTATCTACCATATTGGTGCTACTTCTATTAACCAAGAGTCTTTTAGGGGGTTCAACACAAGACTCCCACCGTTGGGATTTCTCAAAGAACAACTCCTAAGAAGGTAAAGGCATCCTCATCACTTTTACTAGTAAACTCACCAAGACACATAGACTCGACCATGGCTTTGGTCGAATAGTCTAAACCATCATAAATAATCCCTACAAGTTTCATCTTATCAAATCCATGGTGAGGACACTTGAGATAGGAGATCATTGAATCTCTCTAAAACCTATAAAGAGACTCTCCTCTTGTTGCACACTAGCACTAATTTTCTCGCCAATGTACCATAGCTTTATGCTTAGGGTAGAATTTCATATGAAAGAAGCAATAAGTTCCCGCCTTATTTCAATGGATCCGATGGTAGGTTGTTTAGCTGTGTCTTGGCTTTATCTTTTAAGGAAAATGGGAACATCTTAAGTTTCAAAACTTCATCGTAAGGTCTTTTATTCTAACTGTCCCACAAATTTACTCAAAGTCCCTAATATGAAAATAAGGGTTCTCATCATCTTTTCCTAAGAATATAGGGATCATCTCAAGAATACTAGCTTTTATTTCGGTTAGCCTGATTAATGGGCAATTTAATGCATGAAGCGCGGTTGGTCCCAGTTGGGAACATGTAATCTTTCAAAGTTGCCATCGTTGGCACAACTGAAGTACTAGTGTAGTAGCAGGAAAACCTACACTACACCCCTCACTCGAATTTGCTTAATTAATCCCTTGAAAGATGTAAGATCAAGAATATTTATTGGTTGAATTCATGAAATGTTTTACATAAGGAAATAGAATTACACTTAGAAATTAAAGCATGCTTAAACTTTCTCTCTAATGACTTGCCCAACAATTCCAAAAAGATCTCTCCCTTTGCTGCACTCATTTAGCCCTTTATATAGGGTAATACATAGTGGATGACAAACTAAGCTACCCTTTATTTTCGGGAATGTCCCGCGAAGTGTCGCAGATGCACAAACATTCACTCGCGACACTTCTTAACCTCGCCAGCTCTCACGTCTTCTTTATGTTTTGCCTGTCGTTATCCATTGCGTCGCTTATTTTAGCTTCCTCGCGACTCCCTCGCGACGCCGTTGTTTATTAATCCCGCGAACTTTGTATATTGCGATATTATGGTCCTACATCTTGCCTCTTTTTTCCTTGAATATTGCTTGAAGAGCGATTTTAAGGAAAAATTCATTGTTGTAATAATCCTTGATTTTAATTGGCGAAGGAACGAGCGAAAGAATACTTTTCTTGAAAAGTACGTACTTGCCTCTATTCTTTTGGCGAGGTTCTGGAGCTTCTTTGTAATATATATATGAAGTGTCAGCTCTTGCCTCATGAGTTTTGGAAAATAATCAATCTCGCGAGCTCTTCTCATTTGTTAGGAAGTATGTTGTGCAAGATTTGGATCCTAACAAATTCCTTTTGCCCGGTTTTCTTGGGTTTAGTAGTGACCGTTTACACGTGTCCATATTTACCTCTTTTAATGTGCATTTAATGTTAACCGGTCATAACATTTTTTCTCGTCTATTTATAGGAGCACCCCCGTGAAGAATTTTCCTTTTCCTTTTCATCTTCTTCATCGTCTGCAAGTATTCTTCTTCTTCATCGTTCTGTAAGTGTTTGCCTATTATTGTCTCTTACCGTCTTCTTCACCATTTTTGCTATTCCCTAGCGGTTGTTCCTCTCATGGCGTCCAGGTTTGTTAATTTTTCCATATCTGGCTGATTTTGTGGTTGATCAAATTAGCTTTTCTTGTTGAAATCATACTGGTATGATTAACTTTGTAGTTCTCTTTCTGCCATTGTTGTTTAGCAAGAACCAATCCAGTAACTAAATTTACCGTGAAGGACCCTCTTCTTTCTTTGGGCTCGCCACCGAAACCTACTTCGCAACAAGAACCCCTCACGCAACAAAAGCCCTCTTCGCGAGCAAAATCTATGGCTTCAAAAAGACAGTCTGGGAGTGACAAGGTATCTGAGAAACATTTTTTTTTTTTTTTTTTTTTTTTTTTTTTTATTAATAATGCATTGTTGCCTCTGTTTCTTATTTAATTTGTCATTCGCAGGATGATAAAACTACCGGTAATACTCCCAAAAGGCTTCGCTTACTCCAAACCCGTTACTCCCGACGTTCCATTTCCTTCATTCACACCTTCATCTCCCGCCGCGAAATCTTCGCAAGATAATTTTGTGCCTCTTTCTTCTCGGTAACATTACCGGGCGACAATATTTCTATACCTCAACTCCTCATAGACCAAGTTCCTTTCAATTGTCCTACTACAAATGATATTATACCTCCTCCCGCTATCAATGTCCCTGTTATTTCTCCAATCACTTCTCCCCGAAACCTCCTCTTCTCATGAGGTTCCTTTGACAAAAGACGACTGCCTTCTTTGTTTGAACAAATTCCTCTAAACAGAAAATTTGGAGGGGATAGATGTGGCCTTTTTAAGGTTCTTTCGGATCTCGTGAATGATGCCAAAAAGACTTCGCCGATCCCGTCAAATCCAACGTCATGAGATTTTAAGCAAGCACCTTGATTCTCGATAAGGTCTCGCAAGCATCTTTGGTTCAAGAGATTAATAAGTTGAAGGATGATCTCCAAGTTATGACCGCGAAGTGCAATAGTCTTCACCTTGAAAATCAGAAATTTCACAACCTCTCGCTAGATCGTGACAATCTTTTCAGAAAAAATGAGGAGTTAAAAGGTATACTCTCGCAACTCCCCCCCCCCCCTTTTTTTTTTTTTTTTTTTTTTTTTTTTTTTTACAACTCAAATTCTTGTTCGCCCTCCAAGCATTAAACCAGAAACGAATAATGGAGATATATCAGATGGAGTCCATTGTTGAAGAAGTTCGAGTTGAGAGAGATGGTTGGATGGAGCAATATAATCTCTTAGATAATCTTCATACTTATGCAACTGATCAAATAAATAACTTGTCGAAAGAGAATTTTGATTTATCGCAAAAGCAAGACTTGTTAAGTAATGATTTATCTCGCCTCTCTTATGCTTTGACTAAATCTGATTTGGAGTTGCAAACTTTATCAGATGAGAATCGAACTCTTTCGCAAGAGAAACGTTCTTTGTTGAATAAGGTGGCGAACTATTCGCAGCAGTATGATGCTTGTCAAAAGTTATGTGAAGAACACGAACAAGTTAAACATACTTTGAAAACCAACTTGAAGAAATTATCACGAGAGAGATAAACTTATTCAAGGTAGAATAACGTTGAGTGTAAAAGCGAAGCAATTCCAAGAACAATGTGTCAATTTAGAAAAATCCAACTCTACTCTGGCGAACGAAAACTCCATACTTGTTTCCAATGAAAAGAATTTGCGATCTCGATTGAAAGGCTTAGTGGGAGATTCATTTGATGATGTCATGGACCGCTTGGGGAATAATTTCGCAGCTTTAATTCAACATCTTTCTTCTCAAAAGGAAGGTAGTCAAATTATTTGACTATCTTAATTTATGTGTTTATTCCATGAATGCTTTATTACCCTGAAAATGCCAATAATGTTCGATAAGAATTTTCTCTGATCTTGTGTATTTGTTATGCAGACTCTGAGAGAAAGCTTCGCTCCACTATCTCCACCCTCAAGTCTGATTATTCTAAAATTCGCAAGGAAAACAGACTACTCTCCGCGTCTCTTGCTCGTTCTCGCGACCGTGCAGAGCGAAGATTTGATTATATGTCTTATTGGAAGGACATTGATAGTAAGAATCGTCAAAAGGCATTGCTTCGCCAATTCCCTCTTAAAGCGGAAGTTCTTGTGAATAATATTTTGCTGTCCAAGTCTCTTGATCCTATTCGCGTCGATCCTTTGGAAATAAGTGATGACGAAGTTCCCAATGCTCCAGATAGTGATTATGAATATGAAAGCTGCGAAGATCTCCCTGATAAGGAAGTTGTCGATGAAGATGCGAATAGGAAGACTCTCGATGAAAATCCAAAGAATCGGCAAGAACGAAGGTGATGGAAACATTTCGATGAAAATCCACCAATCAAGGAGGCGAAGCCGATAAGGGCGCAGTAAAAGTCTCAACCATCCTCCGTATTTGATAATGCCGGTGTAGAGAGTTAAATTCTCTTTGTAATTTGTTAGAATTCCTTTTGTGTGAATGATTTAACTCTTTGATTGAGTAATTCCCATATTTCTTTCTTCCTTTTTGCAAGCATGTTCGCTATTGAATTTTTTATTAAGTAGGTCTATCCCAATCAGGGATTTAATTTTAATTCTTCTCACTGCGACAAAGTCGCAGGCCGCTTTTACATTTTCATGCAGAGGCCCATTGACCTTGCCTTATCATTTTTGTGTGGTCTTCCAAGTTAGACCTCCCTAATTAGAGGTCTTCCCCGCCACCTTTAATCGCGACAAAATCGCAGGACGTCTTTACACTTGCATGTAAAGACCCATTGATCTTGTCTTATCATTTTCCAAGTATTTTTGCCTCTCGCAGATGTTTTAGTTGCGACAATATGACAGGCCTAGATATTCTTGCGAACATAAAGCCCCATGACATTGCCGTCGTGCGACGAAATCGCAGACGTCCGTACACTTTCGTGTAAAGACCCATTGATCTCGCCTTACCTTCGCGTTAGTATTATTGCCTCTGCAGATAATTGCACAAATATGACAAGCCTAAATTCTCTTGCGAAAACATAGCCTCATGACATTTGCGTCTGTTTTGACACCCCCTAATGGAGAGCGTCGCGCCTTATCATCTCCCCGTTGCCCCTTCAAGGAGGCGAAACATCGGTCATACAAGACTAGCTCCTCCCATCCGGTCTTAACAACAACCAGTTGTTTTCGCAGCCTCTTATCCCTTATACCTATAGGGTTTATGGTTACAAGGCCGCACCCTAAGTGGAGTTTTCTTCAAGCGAGTGCAACATATGCCAAGACTTGCCAAGAATGGCCAGGGTAGGTTCATCCATCCCGGCACTCGCTCAACCGTACCTCGGCGCCTTGAGCATACACTCGACTCCTAAGAAGAGACCTCTGGCCGCCCAACCAGGGTATAACCTACATATATAGTTGGGAATCCAAGGTATCTCTTCCGGATAGGCTTTCATGGGCCCCAAATTTTCATGACTCAGCTTCAGAGCGGTGTAACCTTCCCCCGAGCCATGTCGAGAGATACCCCTTATATGACGCACTTTAGGTCTTACATTTGCCTCTTACGAAATGTTATTCGCGAACTAGGTGTACGCCATAAAGGTTCGTCCCATTCTTTTACTCATTCATATTTGTTAAATCATTCAATCATTCATGTTTCATTATTTGTCGATACTTGTTTGCGAAGTATTCGCACAATTCTCGTATTTTCATTTTTCTTTCTTAACCGAATTCCCATATACTCTTGTTCTGCGAGATTCTCGCACATCATTACTTCAATTGCTACTTTTTCTCTTGTTTTTGTTGATTATTCACTTTTTATGCCTTTTGTTCCTCATATCCTTTGCTTTATTACCATAACATTCGCTGCGTCTCTAGGCATTCACCTCGCGAGGTATGTTCAGTCCTTACTTCTATGGCATCCACCATCAATTTCTCCTTTCTCTCGCTCATCTCTCACATGTTGTTTCCAACCTTTTCTTTTGGCATTTCTTTCTTCGCAGCTTTTCTACATCTACTTCATGACATTGTCGCGACTCCTTCCAATCTCCCTGTATAATACCAATGCCATTTGGATGTGGAAATTTTATACATTGATGATATGTTGATGCGACTCCCAAGATCTCATGAAGCCATGGCCTCCCAATCAGCGCATTGTATGGAGATTCCACGTCAACCACACGTAATAAAATATCGCTTGATAATCCTTGTAGAGGTATTCTCATGCGAACCTCTCCCTTTGGTTTGTTTGCAGTGCCATTAAAGCCATATATCTTGTATGTAGAGGGGATCAAATCTTCATCTTTTCCTCCCATCGTCTTGTAAGTATGGTAGAAGAGAATGTTCACCGAACTCCCGGTGTCGATTAAGATTCGGTTGATCGCCCAGCAAGCTTCTGGCTCATCATCTTCCATCAACTCGGTTTCGGGTTAATCTCTAGTTTCACAACCAACGGGCTATCATGTGTTTCTCTTCCTTTTGGCACTTCATCTGCAGAGAAAGAAATGGTCTTCACCGCCACTTTTCTAATCAAGGCTGTTCTCGCCTGTGCTCATTATTTCTTTATCATTAGCATCTCTCGCAAAGACTCTACCGAGCACGTTGTCATGAAAATCTTCGATTGTGCGATAGAGTGGACGATAGAGTTGCAATTCAAATTTTTAGCTTTTGTTCCAACTTCTATAACAAATGTTTCCTTTCCTTTCGCCGACAATCGTTCTCGTGCATCTCCGGTGGTGGTGGTAATGTCCGGCTTGTTTCTTCTCCCTTTAGAAAGTGATTTAGCTTCCCCCGATCAATCATCCTAAGAATAATTCTCTTTATGTTTCTACAATCATTTGTTTGATGTCCATGGAAACGATGATAAGAACAAAATTCATGACTTCTATCGCCCGGCGGTGGTTCCATTCCCACGTTCCAAGGTGCCGGTACATTTTCCATCACAAGTATAGCTTCCCGCATCTTTTCCACACTAGCATTCAATGGAGGCATCTTAATTGGTTCCCATATTATTCTCGCGACTTCTCTGCCCTCCATGGTTATATTGCCTTCGTCCACCGTAAGTTTCTTGCACGTGATCTAGCCTTTGAATCTTATTATTGCTGTTACGGTTGTAATAGTTCCTTTCTTGTTCAAACTCCTCCTGGTCATGACTTCCCATAGCTATTATCTTCCGCCGTCCCTCATCGCCCTTCCCCGCTTGCCGTCCTTGCGAAGTGCTCGCCACCGTATTTATGAATTGAGGTAACAAGCTTGCGTCGCAGCATTCGAGTTTGTGTTCGCGACCGGATAAGAATTCATTTCATTCGTCTTTCTTCTAAGGCGATATATTCTTCCCGTAACTCTCGCAGCTTCTGCCATCGTGATTGTATTTTTGACTCTAAAAATTTGAATGTATAACAAGTTAGTCGCGAAAAGAGCATTCACAAATGAGAGGATGAGATATCTTTCCTCAACCCGTCCCGCCATTTCGCTACACATGGTTCTCCATCTTATTGTCAATCGCCTTAAGCTCTCGCCAACCCTTTGTTTCAACCCGAATACATCTTCAATACCGGGTCGTGAAGAGTTGTTACTTATGTATGCTCCCGTGAATGTGGCTTGTAAATGATTGAATGATGTGATTGTGTTCCTTGGTAGACCCTCAAACCATTTTAGTGCTTCTCCAATTAGGCTTGATGCGAAATATTTGCATAGTATAGCATCATGGTTCTCCCACCGCAAAGATACACCTCATATAAGCCTTGATATGTTGTACCGCATGTGTTGTTCCATCAAAGATGTTGGTTAATGCAGTGTAGATTGCACTTAGGAGGTATTCCTCCCATCTGCGTACTTCTAGCGTGAAAGGATTCTTCGCCCTCTGCGATGGCTTCGTCCAATTGTTTCCTTCCTCCTTCCCTTCTATTGTTCATTAGTCCTCTCATTTCAGCCGCTTCTCTTAGGATTTGTTCATTTGCCTCTAGTTTGTCTCCACCGGTCTTTTTAGCTCGCTTCTCTCCTTCTTCGCTCGTGCCCTGTTTTGACCTTCTTGCTCGTTATTTTCTTCTCTCCTTTCCCTCGCGACGCTCTTCTTCGTTTCTTTCCTCAATTCGCACGCCATTATATCGGTTGTTCTCTCTTCTTGGCTGTCTCTCGGCTCTCATCTGCGCCCTCTCATATTCTTCATTAATATTTCTATTGGTACGATTTTGTTCCCTTCTTCTTTCGCGGTTGTCATGGTTGTTTCGCCGGATTGCCTCTTCCATCTCTTGATTTTCCATTTCTTCTCTTATCCTTTCTCTCTCGCGAGCTAGCCGCGCTTGTTCAATGTAGTGTCTCTCAATGTCATCCTCAATCTCTCGGTTTCTTCTCGCTTTTCTCTCCCATGCAAGATTATTCTCCCTTCAAGCACTGGGTCATTTGGTTCTTGGAGTTGCATGTTTCCTTGATTTTCCCTATTCCGTTCATTTTGAAGATTTTTCGGGTTGAGGAATATAACGATCTTCTATTTCCTCTTCTCTCGCCATGCTCTATACTCGGATTTTGTGTTTCTTCCTCGGTACTTTTCGTTGGTAAAACTCTCCTTCTTTCTTCCCTATTCGATCTTGAACTTGATCTCACGCTACTTCTAGATCTCCTATTTTGCAACCTCATATTTTCCATCCTCAATTCATGATTCTGTCTTTGTCAAGTTTGCTCGTTCCTCCGCCTCTAGCCGTCTCTCTTCGTGTATTGTTTGTCTCAATCTTTCTAATGCTGCAATTTCTTCGTTTTCTCCATTCATTCCTTGCTCTCCTTGTCCATTGTTCACCAACCGCCGCTTCTTCTTCCCTCTCGTCTTCGTAATCGACCTCCAAGTATGTACACTTACTCTATCATAATCCACAGCCGCGTTTGCTACCGGTGAGATCGGTGGCTTATTTTGATTTTCTCCATCATTTCTCATATTCATCCTTGACGATTCTCCTGCTTTCATTCCTCCTTTCTCCAAAGAAGTCTCCCACTTCTTCTTACAATCGTTGGTTGCCCTTGTACGTTTCTTCTTCTAGCCATTTCTCTTTTTCAATGAATTCTTGAGTATCTCTCCAAATCTTTTTCTCTGTTAATCCAAATTATTTCCAATTTCTTCGTCAATCACAGGTTCAATCCCTGTTTCTAGCGCATATGTAGTAGCAGGAAAACCTACACTACACCCCTCACTCGAATTTGCTTAATTAATCCCTTGAAAGATGTAAGATCAAGAATATTTATTGGTTGAATTCATGAAATGTTTTACATAAGGAAATAGAATTACACTTAGAAATTAAAGCATGCTTAAACTTTCTCTCTCCTAATGACTTGCCCAACAATTCCAAAAAGATCTCTCCCTTTACAGACTCATTTAGCCCTTTATATAGGGTAATACATAGTGGATGACAGCTAAGCTACCCTTTATTTTCTGGGAATGTCCCGCGAAGTGTCGCAGATGCACAAACATTCACTCGCGACACTTCTTAACCTCGCCACTCTCACGTCTTCTTTATGTTTTGCCTGTCGTTATCCATTGCGTCGTTTATTTTAGCTTCCTGCGACTCCCTCGCGACGCCGTCGTTTATTAATCCCGCGAACTTTGTATATTGCGATATTATGGTCCTACAACTAGGGGTACTTTCCTCACTAAGAGACAGATTCTCAAAACTGAAGTTTCCAAAAACGGGGCTCTCAAAAGAAGAGTCTTCGAGTTCCCCGCCTTCACAAGAAGAACTACTAGGTTTGTCACTAATCAAACGACCTAGAGTTTTTCTTTTCCAAGCCCGTTCTTTAATGACCTCTGGCATACACTAGAAAAATAAAACAAAAGAAAAAAGAAAATCCTAAAAGGAAGGGAAGTTCTATGCAAACACAAACAAGGCCGACTCCACCACAAAGAAACCTATTGAATTCTAGCAAACAAAAAGCATGATGGCTCCACTTAGATTGTTTTCTAGACCAGCCTTCTAATCCTTCGAAAGGGAATTCGTTACAATTTAAGCAAACCCTCTCGGATCAATCCGAGTCAAAGTAAGTTGAATCAAGGCAGGGAAGCTCAGTGGAGCTTTGATACCCAAGGCCTCACCGCTATTACAAGGCGGTAATCACGCATTCAACTTCACGTAAAACCATCATGAACTTCAAGTATGCTAAAAGAGTAACAAATATTTTTCGAGCGAGTTTCCTACTAAGCTCGTTACCCTATCGGTCTCGTTATATTCCAAATTTTAAAGCTTAGGTTCGCAAGTAAGTATCGTTTTCCTAAGGCGGGCAAGAAGAGAACGTGATGAAATCCGAACCCTTATCTTATATGGCCAGTCCTTGCCCTTTACTAGGAAATTAAAAACAGCCGTTTTCAAGTCCTCAAAGATATATGCAAACGAAGGAATACAAAGAATCGCCGATGTGGGATTCGCGGGTGTTTCGACAAACTTACCTCCCGTACTCGCACGGGGGATGAACCGTTGTAGTCGACTCGGGCCACGACTCCCATGTCATGTACGAACCCGAGGGGCCGAGGTGATATCGTAATCACCGTCCTTCTCTGCAAACAGTTTGATATTTAATAATAACCTTCCGTAGGGTTTAAAAAATAAAAGAATGTCCAAGTCCAAAGTCCAAGTCCAAAAAGTAAAGGCGCAAAAGAAAAGAAAAGTCTAAAAAAAATAATAAAAATGCCTCTTTTTTTTTCTCTCTTTTTATAAAATATAAAAAATCTTCTTCTTTCGCTCCTTTCGCTTTGTGTTTAACTCCAAATCTTTAAGTATCCACCAAAAGCTTTGGCAAAATTTTCTTTCGCTCCAAATCCGAAAATCTGAAAGGAAAAGACAAAAACCCAAAAACGTAAAGAAGAACAAATAAATAAAAACCTAAAAGAAAATCTAAAAACTCTAGCCTAAAGACAAGTCCGCGTCGGCGGCGCCAAAAATTGATGTGACTCAATAATGTTGTAGTGAAAAGGTTCGTTGAGACTTGTGAAAGCAAAAGATTTTAGACAAATAAAACTTAAAAAAAAGGAAAACTTAACACTAAATCGATTCAAGATATGAGAAAATAACCAAGACACTGATTCCACTATTACACATGAATAATTTATGGTGAATAACACAAAGCTCTAATTATATTTTTAAGTACTTATTTCTTAATCCACAAATAATCAGGCAAATTCCCAAAAATTAATTGTATCCCCTAAGCATAGATTATCTAAACAAAGTATAACCTATCTAATTGAATCACAACTAATGACGAAAATTTTGCAAACAATTTAAAACTCTGCAAAAGGAGTGATTGAGTGAATTATAAATTATAAATTAGAGAAAATAAAATGGTTACCACTTATTCATGCGTAAATAGCTTCCTCATTGCCTTGGTTGTGGGAGAATTAGCCGCTCATCATGTTGGAAACACGCTCAAAAATCATTATTATTGCTCAAAGGGTGTTTACAAAGATGAAAAGGGAGAAGAAATTATAAAACCGGGTTTGTAACAGTTTTATTTGTTACAAACCAATCTGTTACAGAGAACGATAAAACAAGAGTGTCGTTGTCACTGTTTATTTAAGTATGTCTCCTAAACTACGACCCTCAGTCGCTGTAGCATAAACGACTGTTCCTTGTGCGTTGAATGTTCTTGGTGTTCTTCACAGCAGCAGAAAATGGCAATTCTCTGCAGCTTGATTTTCTCGACTCTGTGACGTTCTAAACTGCTCCCAATCTCTCCGTATGTCCTCTTATCGACCCCAGAAACCTATTTAAACACCTTTGGAGCAAGAATAACTCCTCATTAATCCAAGAAATCCTCCCATTACTCTAAGCAACAAAAATATTATTCTTGGGATATATTATTTCCATTTTTTTTGTAGCAGCACGCGTATACAGCTACTGATTCTTCCTTATTTAACTCCTACACGCTTCTGCAGAGACCCAGCTCAATCCAAACACGATCAGCACACGCTGTAATCCCGTGTTTCTTTTCCCGTGCACAGCTCCCTGTTTTCTTCCAACACGAGTTTATCTAGGCAAATTTGGACGATGAATCGATCCATACCAATCCTGTTAGGCCCAAAGGAAGATACCCAATGATTTTCAGCCTTTGAATCTCCTTCTAGCACGCCCAAAATCGCATCTCAGTTCTGCCAGGCGAGAACCTATTTTTTCCCGCCAATTTTCATTTTCAAACGAATAAGAAGGAGTTGCCCCTTAACCAGTGATGGGGTGCGATTAGCAGTTGGCTCCCTGGGGTGCCCCTTAGCAATTGGGTTACCCCTCATCCAAAGTGGGAGTCCGAATAGCAAATGTCCTCCGGAGGTGTTCCGAGCAACTTTTCGGGCCGAATTTTCCAACAATCTTTAATTCCAAAAAATACCTACAAACACACAAAACACCATAATAAGGACAAAAATGAGTACTAACAATACGAAACATTGAGGACAAATTAGACACATAAATACGTCTATCAGTCGGTCAGAGACACCCCGTCCTCTAATGTGGGTGATGCCTCTCCCCAGGCGAAGAGGCATGTGTGAACCAAGGGAATCCACCTAAGAGACAGACAAATCATATCCCGGTTGTTCCTAGTAAGACGCCTATATCGCGATGAAGAAATAGCCTCCATCAACCCCAGCTTAATGATTATACCTTTACAGTAGGGGATCGAAAGCATGTACTCAATCCATGGATGCCATTCTGGACAAGAAGTCGTCCGAGAAATAAATTCTATCTTTGAAAGAACAAAGTTGCCACGATTGAGGCGTATTCGGCAAAAAGCAGCGATGGGAATGAGAGGAGGATTCTCACTTTCATCCTCCAGAAGCCAATCATTGGTTTCGTCGTCTACCACTGGAGGGTCAAAGGTAGTCGGCTTACTAATCTTTCGAAGAAAACTATCATCTAAGAGGGAGGCGGCGGAAATGCCAGGAGTGGCAACCCGCCTGGGCTTCTCAGCGGACTTCCGTTTGGCTAAGATGGTCGCCCAGTTCTTACCCGCTCCATGGGTGAAGACTCTCTCTTCCTCTGATAAAATAGGAAGAATGTGAGGCGCCTCCTCCTCGTCAACAGAGCTGTCATCGCCAGAGGAGCTCTCAGCTGCTGAACTCTCGTACTCGCTCATGAAGATGGTAGTGGTAAGATATCGCCTGGAAGAAAAATGTGATGAGAGGAGAGAATGAAAGAGGAAATAGTGATGGAAGGAATGAAAGCAGATGAGGACGAAACCAGTATTTATAGATGGGGAAGAGACACAATCAAGGGTAATTGAAACGACGTGACAGAATTCGAAAAAATGCTAACCCTAATAAGTAACTGTAGGAAATAACCGCTTCAATCATCACACGTGTCATGATAGAAACACGTGCCATGACGAAATTATCAAGAATGACACGAATCGGACAAGGCATAGAACGGAAGAATGGATGAGAGCAAGGTCGTACAAGAACAAGGGGACCTGCAAGGAGCAAGCCTTAAGAGTTATACGGACAAGGGGACTTGCAAAGAGCAAGTTCTCAAGAGACAACGGAGACAAGGGAACTTGCAAGGAGCAAGTCTTAAGAGACACGAGAACAAGGGGACTTTCAAAGAGCCAAGTCAAGACAAGGGAATCTATAAAGAGAGTACAGAGGCCTGAAAAAAAGTAAATCCGAAGGAGAGAACATCCTGTCTAGGCGATGGGATGAGCCCAGCTAGGCAATTCGTAGAATTTAAAAATCAGAAGTCCAGGGTAGGCCGCTTTAGAGATGCAGTAGACTGTTGAGAAGGCTAACGCCTCGCCCAAACAGCCAGGGGACTTAATGTAAATACCTGAAAAAATACCAAGAAAGAAGCGTGGCCTCCCCGTATCCAGAAGAAGGCACGAAACAGTGTCTCACATGATGGGAAGGCATCAGGTCCTCCCCTCATCCTGAAGGAGGTGTTATCAAACAAGTTATCCCCCACAGCATCCGAACACACGTGCAACGGTTAAAGAGGACAGATCTTCTAGAAGAATCTGAGGTATAGTTGTACAGTCAGAAGAGGCAGTAGTAAGATAAGGAAAATAGAAAAGGACACACACCTAACACTCTCATTTGAGGAAATAACTATAAATAGGGGTCCTTTCCCAATGAAAGGACTCAGTGATATCATTGTGGGAAATTGTGTTCTACTTCTAGGAACTAGTCTCTACAACCTACTTATATCTGTACCCTGTATATTCCTTACTGTGTACAGGGAACTCTAAATTCTTATAACACAAAACATGTTGATTTCCTTGTGTAAACAAAGACACATGGACCTATACATGTAGTAGTTGCAGTACTAAAATGAATGAATTGAAAATGAAACTGACCAAATACAGTTTATTTTGGGTATAAATAAACATTCAATTCATGTATCGGAATTTTTTTTTAATTATAGTTCTGTTGGATTGAAATGATCACATAACAAAGTATTTACAGTTTGATGTAGTTGTACTCGTATTCGTTGATGATGACGGTAATGTCAAAGAAGGAGATTGAGCAAAAGGATATGTTTCAAATCTTACAATACAATTAGGTTTAATAACCCTTCCACCTTGTTTCCCATCACATCAATTAGGTAATTCAGAGATAGCCGCAACGAGACATCGATTGCAACTACTCGAAGATATATCAACAGTACATTGTACTAACCCATATACTTTCTGGAAACTCGTAAAACTCGTATCCGCGGTAGCATAATTAAAAGAACCATTTGAAATTGCTTTACTTACTAAACCGTTCATTAAATCTCTTAAAATTGGATTAAATTTATCCGGATCGGTCACGTTGTTAACACTCCATAAATAAACTGCTGGAGTATCTAGCATTAAATTGAAGTAATATTGATCTGAATACCTTAACATGCATTCTTCATACCAAATAATTGCTTGTTTAGATTTGGGACATCTCTTTTCTGTAATGATCTCTTTAACTGCAGTATCAGCACAAATTTGACAATCTTGTGATGCTGTAATATCACCTCTACACTGTAAAGAACTATAAACCGTATCCGTGTTTCTTCCGGCCGTAGCGTTATAGTATCCATTTGAAGTGTTGGCTGATGAGATAGAAGGTAGAAGATTATAAAGGTTCTTTTGAAATGTACTGTTAGCAGTATAATTACTTCCTAAACAGAAATGAGCAACATATGTTGGTTGAGCAGTTGTGTGTTTTATGATCGATAAGTTTGAGAGAGAAAACAAGTAGATTAAAATAATCCATGTTTTTTTGTTTCTGATAATAATCATATTTTTTTTTTAGTTTCTGATTATTTAATAACTCAATCAACCACAATCATCCAGGGTGAGAATAATAATCAAATTACAGTCCAAACTACTCCAAAGACTATCAAGAGAAGTTCATTTTCCACATTTGAAGATTATGTGGTTGTCAGAGAAAGCTATGAATGGGGAGAAGACTCGCGAGTCAAACTAGTCGGTGCTTCCAAGTTGGAACATAACTACAGAAAATAGTCGAAGGATGCATCTTCTAGAGTTCAAGAATAAAAATATATTTGTAAAGGTCTTACAATGAGAATCTCAACTCCAGTGCTGTAATAAACAAGAACAAAAATGCAGTTATAGCGAAACAAAAGATTTACATACTGCTAGTGCTAAGTGCCAATTAACTGTCATGTCCCTTGATCATGACTGTTTTGGGCTGACCTTCTTTAGCTGGTGCCCTTAGTAATTTCAGTGTTGCCATTAACTGTTAGCATGTGAGTTACACGCTAGCCTAGCGAGTGTCGACCATATACTTGTTTTGTGGCTATTGTTTATTTTTCAACCAGTTAATGGATTAGTGATTTTCTTCATCTCTGCTCTCTCCTCAACCCTAACTTCTTCTCATCTTCTTTTCTTCTAATTCTCATCTTAATTTTCTTTCAAGAGTTGTTTCTGTATATCAATTGTAGTGGATTCACTACAAGTGGTATCGAGCACTGATTCGAGTGACCTTTCACCTCGAGTTTAAAGCTCTCACAAAGCAATTAACATCGGGCCCCGCAATCTAATGAGAAACTCGCAAAGGAAATATTAGAAATTAAAGCTAAACAAGATTGCTGCGTCTCCGTGATGCTCACAACTATGATGGACATGTTTAAAACGGAATCCGTGAAGTTGTTGGAAGAATTTAAGGAACAAACAAACTAGACTAGCGGCTAATCCTCAACAATCCCATTATTCATAATACACATGATCGATCCGTGGTCAATTAATTTCGGTGAGAATTCTAATTTTGCTCATACACATAAACTTAAAGTTGATTTTCCTAGATTTGATGGAGTGAATCCTAGGTCATGGGTAAGAAAATGTACCAAGTATTTTCGGTTGCATCAAATGAATGAAGAGAAAAAGGTACATGTAGCTTCCATTTAGAAGGGAAGGCAGATGTATGGTTTCAGGATTATCAGGTTGGGAAGGAAGTTATTCGATAGGAAATATTTATGAGAGATATTTGTTCTCGTTTCCAGGAGTTGGGTCATGATGACATAGTGGGAGAGTTTAACAAATTAAGTCAAGTGGGTACTATCTTAGAGTACCAAGAAATATTTGAAGAACTCAAGGAACTGATGTTAGCCAAGAACAAGCACCTTACTGAAGATTACTTCACATCAAGCTTTATCAGTGGGCTGAAGGAAGAATTAAGAATTGTTGTGCAAATGTTTTCCCCAGCTACCTTAGAGAAGGAAATATACTTAGAAAGGATGCAGGAAGTACTAATTGACAACACAAATAAGAAGGCTAATATTAATAGGACACCACCAGTATTCATTCCTCAGAGCCACGAAAGTATGGTAACAAGTCCAAAATCTACAACTCCATCACCTAGGGCCTCAATTCTTACCAGTCCAAAATTGCCTCCAATAAGAAGACTCACTTATGCTGAAATGAAGGCTAGGAAGGATAAGCGGTTATGTTACAATTGTGATGAAGAATTCAAGGTTGGTCATAAGTGCCCCAGACACCAGTTGTTTATGTTGGTTGCTGATGAAGAAGAGCCATCTATGTCTGAAGAAGATTCACCTTCTAATTCTCCTTTAATACAAGAAGTGGTAGATGAGGAAGTGGAAATATCAGTTCATGCCATGTCAGGTAACACATCCCAAAGAACCATTAGGATTCATGGCATGACTCTAAATAAGCACCCTATTACTATTCTAGTAGACGGTGGAAGCACACACAGCTTCTTGGACCCTGAGATTGCAAGATTAAGTGGCTGTTATGTAGAGTCAACTGCTAAATTCCAATTAGTTGTGGAAGATGGAAACAAATTAGTAAGCTCCTTCAAATGCCCAGGTTTTCAGTGGGCAATGCAAAGCAATAATTTCCAGTTTGACATGAGAATCCTACCTTTAGGAGGATGTGACATGGTGTTGGGTATTGATTGGATGAAGGGAATCAGTCATGTGAAGTTTGACTTCAAGGAGTTAACTATCTCCTTCAGCACAAAAGGGAAGAATGTAGTATTGCATGGTATTACTGAGTCAGCCAGCATTTCACTCATGACAGGGAAAGAGTATGATAGATACAGGAGGAAACACAAGCATGGATTAATGGGACATTTATTCTTAATCACTAGTGAAGTTGAACAAACCTTATCTCCTCCCTCCCTCCAACCTCTATTAGATTCTCTTAAATCCATTTTTCAAGATCCAACTCACCTTCCTCCCACCAGAAGTCATGACCACCATATACCACTACAACCACTTTCAGTCCCACCAAACCAAAGGCCTTACAGAATTCCATATATTCAAAAAGATGTAGTGGAGAAATTAGTTCAAGAAATGTTAGCTTCTGGTGTTATCAGGCCAAGTCATAGTCCTTTTTCATCCCCAATACTATTAGTCAAGAAGAAGGATGGAAGCTGGAGATTTTGTGTAGATTATAGGAGGCTAAATGAACTCACAATCAAGAATAAGTATCCAATACTTGTCATTGATGAGCTTCTTGATAAACTGAAGGGTGCTAAGGTGTTCTCTAAGATAGATTTAAGAGCTGGGTATCATCAAATAAGAATTTATCCAGCTGACATACACAAAACAACCTTCAAGACACACCAAGGGCACTATGAATTTTTGGTAATGCCATTTGGGCTTACAAATGCTCCAGCAAGTTTTCAGACTTTAATGAATGATATATTCCAACTTTATTTGAGGAAATTCATTTTAGTGTTCTTTGATGATATACTCATCTATAGTCATGACATGGAAACTCACATTAAGCACTTAACCATCACCCTGGAGTTACTCAAGAAGCATTCCCTATTTGCCAAGCTCAGAAAATGCTCTTTTGGACAACCACGGATTGATTATCTGGGACACATCATATCTGGAGAAGGTGTAGCAGCTGATCCTGAGAAGATTGCCTGCATGGTTAAATGGCCAGTTCCTACTACTCTTACAGATCTCAGAGGGTTTTTGGGTCTTACAGGGTACTACAGGAAGTTTGTTAAGGATTATGGTCTCATTTGTAAGCCTTTAACTGAGTTACTCAAGAAGAACAAATTTCAGTGGAGTGAGTCAGCAGAGTCAGCCTTTCAACAATTAAAAGAAGCAGTCACCACCACCCCTGTATTGGCCTTGCCAGACTTCTCTAAACTATTTGAGGTGGCAACAGATGCTTGTGATGTTGGAGTTGGAGTTGGAGCTGCATTGATGCAGGAGAAGATACCAATAGCCTTCTTCAGCAAAGGTATGGGAAATAGATTCTTGGCTATGTCTACTTATGAAAAGGAAATGATGGCCATTGTGCTAGCTGTCTCAAAATGGAGAACTTATTTACTAGGCAACAATTTCACCATATACACAGATCACCAAAGTATTAAGTACTTTATGGACCAGAGAATCCATTCAGTGTTACAGCAGAAGTGGCTCTCAAAGCTCTTGGATTACACTTATGAACTTAAATACAGAAAGGTTGTTGATAACTTAGTAGCTGATGCATTATCTAGAGTCAAGTTTGGAGGGGAAAGTTCTTGTCAAGCCCTGACTCAAGTACAACCATCATGGCTACAAGGAATCCAAGACAGTTACATTAATGATGCCATAGCTCAATAATGGATACCTGAACTAACAACCAAGGACCAAGAAACAGGTGATTTTACTTATCAGCAAGGAATCTTAAGGTACAAGAAGAGGATATATATTGGCCAAACAGGTGACTTGAGGAATACAGTTATAGATGCCCTACACTCTTCACCTGTTGGAGGACATTCAGGGGGACAAGCAACTTATCAAAAGGCTAAACTCTATTTTTATTGGACAGGAATGAAACATCATATCCTTACATATTTCAAAGAGTGTGATGTCTTCCAACAACATAAAGGTTTCAACACTTCACCAGCTGGTCTGCTTCAACCCCTACCCATTCCAAATCAAGTTTGGGAGCACATTTGTATGGACTTCATCACAGGACTGCCAAAATCTGAGGGAAGAGAAGTCATATTGGTGGTGGTAGACAGATTTACCAAATATAGTCATTTTATTGCAGTCATCCACCCATACACAACTGCCTCAGTGGATACAAGATTCATAGATACTATCTTCAAATTACATGGCATGCCAAAGTCCATAGTGTCTGACAGAGACAACATCTTCATCAACAATTTTTGGCAGGTGTTGTTTGCTAAGGTATGAACTTCATTACATCTTATTACTGCTTATCATCCCCAGAAAGATGGGGAGATAGAAAGAATCAATGCTTGTTTGAAGTCTTATCTGAGGTGTATGACTATCTTTAGACCTACTAAATGGGTCTCATGGCTACCTTTAGCTGAATGGTGGTTTAACACTACTTATCACACAAGATTGAAGTTAACTCCATTTGAAGCTCTATATGACTATGCTCCTCCTAAGTTTGGTATCATATCTTCTCAAGCAGGGATTCATGCTGCAGTTGATGATTATTTGTACCGGAGATAAGAAATGGCTCAAGTTCTCAAGGAGGCTTTGGAATCTGTTAAACACAGAATTAAGCAGCAAGCAGATAAGAAGAGAAGTGAGAGGTCCTTCAATGTAGGTGATTGGGTATACTTGAGGCTGCAACCTTATAGGAAGTCAACATTGCAGCTAAGAAGAAATTTGAAACTAGATGCTAAATGTTTTGGCCCTTATCAAGTTACCGCTAAGGTGGGTGTTGTGGCTTATTAGCTAAAGCTACCAGTTGGTTCTAAAATCCATATAACCTTCCATGTATCACAACTGAAGCCAAAATTGGGTGCATGAATAGTGGCTCAGACTGTTCTACCTACAACTGATGGCAAGGGATAGCTACAAATGACCCCTGACAAGGTCATGGCTACCAGAAATGTTGTTAAGAATCAACAAGTAATAACTCAAGTGTTGGTGAAATGGAAAGGCTTGACTGATACTGAATCAACTTGGGAGGATACATAATTGATGAAAACACAGTTTCCAAAGTTGATCCTTGAGGACAAGGATCTTTTGGAGTAGAGGGTATTTGTCATGTCCCTTGATCATGACTGTTTTGGGATGACCTTCTTTAGCTGGTGCCCTTAGTAATTTCAGTGTTGCCATTAACTGTTAGCGTGTGAGTCACACGCTAGCCTGGCGAGTGTCGACCATATACTTGTTTTGTGGCTATTGTTTGTTTTTCAACAATTTAATGGATTAGTGATTTTCTTCGTCTCTGCTCTCTCCTCAACCCTAACTTCTTCTCATCTCATTTTCTTCTAATTATCATCTTAATTCTCTTTCAAGAGCTGTTTTTGTATATCAATTATAGTGGTTTCACTACATTAACTCACAGAAAAGGAAAAACGACAAGAACAAGATTATGTACTTCGGGATCTTCTTCATCTAACATACTTAAACAGCCTAATTTGATTGGGGGCCAAAACTTTTAATTGGGGGCCTTGCACTAGTGGACAAAAAAGGTCACCCAATCATAATTTGGGTCATCCCTTAAAAAAAAAATTCTAAATGGCTAAAATGCCCCTAAATGATTTGTATTAATCTTAAATAATTAGTGATAATCTTACTTAATTAGAGTTTTAACTTTTTAAAAAAAAAAAATTTACTATCCATGTGTATGAAAAATCGCTGTGATCATGGATAAATTTTTTTTTTGCCCAGATCCGTATGAAAAATCGTCATGGTATTGAAGTAGTTTATTGACGACTCTAAAAAGTCGTTATTCTTATAAAAGAGTCGTTATATGACTGTTGTAAACGGTCGTTAATGTTTAGACAGTTTTAGTGACGACTCCAAACAGTCGTTATTCTTATAAAAGAGTCGTTATATGACTGTTGTAAACAGTCTTTAATGTTTAGACAGTTTTAGTGAGACTCTAAACGGTCGTTATTCTTATAAAGAGTCGTTATATGACTGTTGTAAACAGTCGTTAATGTTTAGACAGTTTTAGTGACGACTCTAAACAGTCGTTATTCTTATAAAAGAGTCGTTATCTTCTTCGAAGAGTTATTAATGGCGGAAATATGCGACAGTTTGGAGTCGTCATATAAAGACCAATTATCTGACGACCCTTTGGAAGGGTCGTTATTGTTTTTTTTATGTGTATGACGACCCTTTAAGTCGTTATTTTCTTAGAAGGGTCGTTAATTAGGGTCGTTAATGGATAAAAAAGAAAAAATAGTCAAGGGTAAAACAGTATTTTCATAATCGGATGAATACGCCCCTAAAATTTTTGGGGTGCAAATAAAATGTCATGGCCCCCAATTGGATTTTATGGCCCCCAATTAAACTAGGTTAAACAGCCTTAGATGTTTTAGTTTCTGATTTTGTAATGAACTCAATCAACTACAATCATCAAGGGTGCCGTTGGTTTCGTATTAAACTCTAAATAGTAGCTAGATCCTAGATAAGTCCATTTCTCACATTCCAAGACTATGTGGTTGGGAGTGTCAGTGGAAGTCATGTATGTGGAGAAGACTCTTAGAGTCAAACTAGTCGTCGAACTAGGGCGGAAACGGACAGCGGTTTTAGGATTGCTAGGTGGTTATAGTACCCGGATTGAATTTTAAGAGTAGGAGCTAACATTTTAAACAGCATATTTCCTATCCATTTTAAGAGGGAAACTAAATTTCAGCAAATTGAATATCATTGTAAAGGTCTTACTATGAGAATCTGATATCCAATGCTATAATAAACGAGTACAAAAATTTGGTTATTGCTAACCAAAGAATCTAGATACTGCCAAGTGCCAACCAACTCAGAGAAAAGGAAAAATGGCAAGGATTATGTACCCAGGGATCGTCCTCATCTTGGATAAAGCTCACTTATTGAAGTTTCATTGATCATGCTGCAGATTCATCAGGTAACTTGTTTCTTCAGTGTGTACGGAGACGATTTGGGTTATGCCTCTACTAGTACTACCAGCAAAAAGTGCAGGTGCTGAAGGTAAATCGAGACTGACAGAGTAGCTATTGAGCATTAGGAGGACTGTTGGCATTGTGGGTCTATCTGCAACATTTTCTTGAACACATAATAACCCAATGTGGATGCATCTCATCGCTTCATCTCTAGAACATGTATCCTTGATTGTTGAATCTAACAATTCTAAAGCAGATCCATTCTTCCAATGTCTCCATGCCTGCATCAATTTTTCCTTTTAGATAAGTTATTCATCGAGTCATTAAAAATGCAGAATATTGGACACAGACAAAAACATTATTGATACTCACATGGCTTAGAAGGTCTTGAGAAACATCTGATTCATAAGAACAGTTCATGTGTCCACTGAGAATCTCTAAAACTAAAACACCAAAACTAAACACGTCTGATTTCACGGAGAATTGTCCATGCATTGCATACTCTGGAGCCATGTAGCCACTGCAGAACAGAACACCACATGAAACTCACAACTTATGCACTTGAGAGCAGTTAACTGTTCAATAATTTAAAGTTTTCACTTACTAGGTTCCAACTACTCTACTTGTATTAGCTTGCGTTTGGTCAAGCACAAAAAGCCTAGCCATGCCGAAATCTGCAATTTTAGGATTCATGTCTACATCTAATAGTATATTGCTAGCTTTAAGATCTCGATGAATAATTTTAAGTCGAGACTCCTCATGAAGATAGAGGAGGCCTCTAGCTATCCCTCCTATTATCTTGTATCGTCTTTCCCAATCCAGAAGTGTACACTTATTCGGATCTACACATTCAACCACCAAAATAACGAACCTTTTGAGTCCCAATTTTTATCTAGAAAAAGTATTACATATCAAAGAACTACGTCCGAATTACTATAAACAGATAGAGAGAGTAGGAGGCAAACCGAAAAGGAATTGGTCAAGGCTTGCATTTGGCATGAATTCATAGATGAGTAGTTTTTCTTCACCATCGATACAGAAGCCTAGAAGCCTGACAAGATTTCTGTGCTGAAGTTTAGCTACTAAGGTAACTTCATTCTTGAACTCTTGTTCGCCTTGGCCTGAATTTTTTGACAGTCTCTTTACGGCTATATCTTGTCTGTCAGAAAGTGTACCCTGAGAACATTAAATAAAACTTTTTAGTAATATGGATGAAACCATGACCTATTAGATATTGTAATCGATGCTTTTTATCTGTTTTTTTGTACCTTATAAACAGACCCAAATCCACCTTCTCCAAGTTTATTAGCTTCAGAGAAGTTGTCTGTTGCGGCACTTATTGTACTGAAGTTGAATTGCATTTCTGTACTTCGCATCTCAGCATCGACATCTTTATGAGAGAAAAAAAACAACAAGACCTGTTAATCAAATATAATTAAGACTTTCTATCTTGGAAAACCATATGAAGCAGCAGCATATGACCCTAGGTGTGATGTTTGAGATAGAAGCTACTTACTGTCAAACTTCTGTGTCTTTGTTCTCTTTCTCCGAAAACAGAAAAACCAAAAGGCGATGATGGAAAGTACTGCCATAACAGAAGGAATGACTATACTAAGAGCTAGTATGGATGAATTTCTCTTTGCTGCAGAAATATGAACAGCAAGATTAAGATCAGAATAAAAGCATAATTCTTACGACGAACAACAATCCTAAGTAGCAAAAATCCATTAGACAACCTAAATTCTTGGTTTTGTGCTGGGAGCTCTAAATTCTTATAACACCTGCTGATTTGCTTATGTAAACAAGGACACATGGACATATAGAAGTAGTAGTAGTTAGAGTACTTCAATATACAAATTACACTCTCCCAGATCGATTATTACGAACTCTCCCAGATCGATTATTACTCAGTGGAATGAATTGAAAATGAAACCGATCGAATACAGTTTGTTTTGGATACAAATAAACATCCAATTTGCAGAATTTTCACTCATAGTTTCGTTGGATTGAAATGATCACAAAACAAAAGGAGTAGTACTTACAGTTTGGTGTAATTGTACTTGTATTCGTGGATGATGGCTGAGAAGGAGAAGGAGACCGTGGAGGTGGAGGTGGAGGTGGAGGTGGAGACGGAGGAACCGTAGATTCAGCAAAAGGATATATTTCATATCTTAAATTACAGCTAGGTCTAATAACCCTTCCACCTTGTTTCCCATCGCAGCATTTGGGTAATTCAGAGATGGCTCCAATGAGACATCGATTGCAATCACTCGAAGATATATCCACAGTACATTGTACTAACCCATATACTCTTTGGAAGTCATTAAAACTCGTATCCCCGGCAGCAAAATTTGAAGAACCATTTGAAATAGCTTTACTTACTAAACCATTCATTAAATCACCTAAAATTGGATTAAATTTGTCCGGATCGGTAACGTTGTTAGGATTCCAGAAATAAGCGACTGAATTATCTTGCATTAAATTGAAGTAATATTGATTTGAATACCTTAACATACATACATCATACCAAATCATTGCTTGTTCAGATTTGGGGCATCTCTTTTCTGTAATGATCTCTTTAGCTGCAGCTTCAGCACAAGTTTGACAATCTTGTGACGCTGCAATATCACCTCTACACTGTAAAGAACCGTAAACCATATCTGGGTTTCTCCCGGCCGTGGCGTTATAGTATCCATTTCTTATTATTGAGGTGGTTGCTGAAGAGATAGAAGGAAGAAGAATATTGAGGTTCTTTTGAAATGTACTGTTAGTAGTATAGTTACTTCCTAAACAGGAATGCCAAATTGGTTGGGCAGTTGTGTGTTGTATGATCAGCAAGTTTGAGAGAGATAACAAGTAGATTAAGAAGAAAAGTAAATAATCACAACCCATGTGTTTTATTTCTTTCTGATGATTATATATTGTTTTAGTTGTTTTGATTTTGTAATGAACTCAATCAACCACAATCATCAAGGGTGCAGTTGGTTTCGCATTTAGACTTTTACAGTCTAAAGACTATTCCATTTTCGAAATTTGAAAATTATGTGGTTGTCAGCAAAGTCATGTATATGGAGAAGACTCGTGAGTCAAACTAGTCGATGCTACCTATTTGGGATAGGTAGAATTTCGAGTTTTTTAACGATTATTTTCCATTTAATGTTGTTAAAAATACTAGAACCCCCTACTATATGGGTTCAATATATAGAAGCCCCACAAAATGGATCCTTCATTGTCAACTCCATACTTTAGGAAAATGATAATACTAGGCCCAAAAAATCAAATTTGTTTGGATCGGCCCATAATTAATTATTATGAATTTTAATATTGACAAAACTACCCTTTACCATAAATACAAGAGGAATATCAGAAGATATTTTCATTTTTCCATTTTCTTTATCTCTCATCTTTATCTCTCTCAGTTGCAGAGAAAAAAAAATCTAGGGTTTTTCCGAGATTCATTTTCATCTTCTCCTACTGCAACAACGATTAAGAAGTTTTAGGGTTTTCTTTCACAGTTTCACATCTTCTCCATCGGTTCCTCTGTAATCTCAGTTGTTACGAAGATCATTCGCATCTGATAAAGAGATTTCATACGGAAGATGAAGAAAAATAATATTTGATCCGATTGTTAACCGAAGAAGATAAACTGCATCGAAGATTCATCCACATAATCAAAACGACTGCGCAGATAAGATTTGTCTAAATTTATTTTTCTTTCATCGATTTCATTTTCCATCTTGCTCTTTTAGATCCGGAAAAATGGTAAATTATCTTGGTTTTGATGTGGTTATTTAGAGATTTGAATCAATTTGATTCAATAGATTTAATTGTTGAGCATCAAATAATATATGAATTCGAATCAATCAAATATTGTTTCGTTTTTGATTTTGAATCTGAAATTAAAGCCTGTGAATCTTAAATTAAGGATTCGTCAACTCTTCTCACACTCTATTCAACTTAGAAGTCTTCTTCAATTAGTTATTATTTCATCAATTTCATCTCCTCTAAGTTCTGTTTAGTTGGGATTTCTTCTTGTTTTTGTTGTTTCTCATGTATGTATTGATGTTTTAAACCATAAGATTTACTTGTCGTGCAGGTTCAATATGTTGTGTTAGCAACTCAGTTGGATGAGAAAGTGTTTAATGGTGATGTTCGTGAAGGATCTGTGGTTCAAATGATCTATTACCCGTGTAATACTATTCAGACTCAAAAGTAAGTTTTTCTGAATTTTGATCCAATTTTTTGTTTGATTTCAATTTTTTTAGTGTTACAAACCTTTGAAATGATGCTCGTTTCAGTTTATAAAGATGTGAGGTATCATACAGTCGAATCTAAGAAACTTCAACAACTATTTCAATAGAAAATCAGTGAAATAAGATAAGTTTCTTTGAGTTTTTTTATGGTTTGAATGCATCATATTGAAATTCTATATACTTTATGATTTGAGTTTACTGTTCTTTTGTTCAGAATTTGATTAATATTTCAATGTGATTGAGTTTCTCATTTTGATGATTATGCACAACATGTGTAACTTTCGTCTACACATCCAAATTGCATGTGTAACTTGCGTCTACATATCCGAATTGCATGTGTAACTCTCAGTTACACTATTCAGATGCTCTGTAACTCCTAGTTACACTAGTCATATACATGTGTAACTCCGATTTACACAAGTCAAGTGCATGTAAAACTGGTTATACATTGTTGTGTGTATTGTTCTTTTTAATCTCATAAAGCTTATTGCTTTTTGTTTTCTTCAGGTTGCCAATAACTCAATTAGATTGACTGCTTATTTGTGGTATTTTTGTAGGATGGTCTTCCTGGAATTGGAGTTTCTTATTTGAAAATGATGAAATGAGGACTAAGAAGTGGAATTCATAATTGAGTAATTATGGAATTTCGAGAATGGAACCGAGGACCAAGTGAAGAAGATTGTTGACATACTAACGGTCTTTGAAATTACATCCATATGGTGAGTGGATGAGCTGATAAATGTTGTGAATACGCTATTACATTTGATATTTCTATGGATTAGAAGTATTTAAATGTAGTTGGGAATGTTTCTTGTACAGATGTTATGGTCAGTCCTCCATTTGTGTTCCTTACCTCGGCTAAAAGGTCATTGTATCATGAGATTCAAGTGGTCGCTTTCGGGTGAAGAAAGGAGCTGCTTGATGGGTGAAGTTAGGTATGCCTTTGTTCAGCCTTTGCTCATTTGATTAATCAGTTTAGAAACCTGATCATCATCTCATATTTGATTGAATTTATCCATCCATCCATTACTATTAGCCATATGCATGTGTAACTCCTAGTTACACTAGTCATATGCATGTGTAACTGAAAGTTACACAAGTAAGATGCATGTGTATCTTCTAGTTACACATGCTATATGCATGTGTAACTCTCAGTTACATAAGTCAGCTGGTGTAAGCTTACATGATGATATGCCTCTATATGATTCTTGGTTCATTTATGGTCAATGTATGCTGAAAGATATTGAATAGTGTTGGCAATAATTTTGATTGGTTTATTTGGTTTTGAATTATTTTTTATAGTGGATTGACTACCTCAAACTACACAGAGCTTGCTCAATAGTATCAGAAGTACAAGGATCAAGGTTTGTGTTTTGATTTTTAAATGCCGTACCTTTGGTTTATTTCGTCTGAAACTTATATAAGTAATTCATTGACTAATAGACTAGATGACTTGGGTTTATTGTTGGAACGCTGACGAAGTAAGATCAGACTCCAACTAATGAAGTTGTTATTTCGTATGAAACCTTACTAGATGGTAAGAGTTCAAATTTTCTATTTTGAATCTTAGCTTATCTTTGATTGATCGTGGTGGTTCGTCCATGCAGATGCCCAAAGCCAACAATTGATGATATAGGAGGACTTGCACTTGGAGGTGGTTTAGAAATGGAAATGGTTAGTGATTTCTGCTAACTAGTAGTTATATGGATGTGTAACTAGTAGTTACACAAGCTATATGGATCTGTAACCACTAGTTACACAAGCTATATGGATGTGTAACTGGCACTGGGATATAAAGTTTATGTTCTATATATTGCAGGTTGTTATGAAAAGTTATATCATGCATATTGGAATGACTAGATAACATTGGTTAGCAATTGCTTTATGGCCAGCTTGTTCTCAGTAAAGGACGATCATTCGGTTTGGATGATGATCTAGCTAAAGAAACGAGTAAAGCAGGTCAATTCTTTATCCTAAAACTCTCTCCCTTGACTCTTCCATGAAAAGGAAAAAAACTATTCAATGCACTCAAATTCTTTGCTTCTTTGGTACACCTTTTAGATCCCTCTCTTGTTGTTTTTAGTTTCAAATTCTATGTCTAGACTGCACATTTATTCACATTACACAAGTAGGATGCATGTGTAACTTCTAGTTACACATGTTATGTGCTTGTGTAACTCCTAATTACACAAGTAGGATGCATTACACAAGACAGATGCATGAGTATCTTCTAGTTACACATGCCAATTATGAACAAACCTTGTAACCAAAAAATTACGCATGCCAGTTACACAAGCTTTTATGGATGTGTAACTGCTAGTTACACATGCTAATTGGATGTGTAACTATAATTTACACATGCTAATTGCATGTGTAATTGTAAGTTACACATGCTATGTGGATATGTGTCTGTTGCATATGCTTATACTTTGGTGTGTTTTGATGAGCACTTGTTTTGAGTTTGCAAAAAATTTGAATTCTTGCAACAAAGTTGTTCCTTAAGCTCTGGGTTTTAATTACTTGATTTCACATCTCCTTATGATAGAATGTGATTTCGTGTAGGTGAAACTGAATATACATTGTTGTATGTACTGTACATTTTAAACTTATAAATACTGATTGCTTGTTGTTATATTTCAGGTTTCAGATAACTTCATAAAAGCTAATTGCTTAAATGTGATAATGGTCTCATTTGGAATTGGAGTTGACGATTTGAATACACAAATCGATGCATGTGTAACTCTCAATTACACTAGTTAGATGCATATGTAACTCTCAATTACAATAGACATAAGCGTGTGTAACTTCTAGTTACACATGCTAAGAAATACATGTATTTTTTGTATGCGCTCTTTTTGATATATTTTTTTATGTATAACTTTGCATTACACATGGCATAAGGATGTGTAACACGGATACACATGCCATATGCATGTGTAACTTCGTTTACACATTCACAATATACTTTAATAATTTTGGGCCTAGATTTAATAATTTTGGGCCTAAATTTAAATTTTATTTAATTAAGGGCTTGACAATATATAAAAGGGTATGAATGTCTTTTAATAACTCGGGGCCTAGATTTAAACTTCTTTTAATTAAGGGCCTCATATTATGGGTTATCCATGGGTCGGGCCTTAGCATAATTTTCCCCTCATCTTTTTTTTTTAACCCGGCGAGATATTGGGGTATACCCAATAAGACAAAATCTGGTCATAATGAAGTAAAACCAAGACACCCTTAACCTTGTATTTTTTAAATGGCTAATATGCCCTTATTTAATTAACACTAAAAAATCTGATTAGCTTAATTAATTGAGTTTAGATTAAAACTTTTGAAATCGGGAATTTAAGTTATGAAATTTTGTTTTTGATTGAACTCATTTCAGAAGATTTTTGATGAAATTTTTTTCTTTCGAGAATATTTTTTTCACCGGAAATGAAAGCATAACACTTCTAAAAAGAGGATTGCAAAGCTGGGTATGAAATCATACTCAAAATTAAAGAAGAATTCAACACTTTCAGTTTTGAAACTATCAAAAATCGGCAAGTAGGTCGATGAATGAAGAACATGCCAACTAACTTTGGCCGGCAAGGTCTGCGGATGAAGAACATGCCGACAACTTATGGCCGGCAAGGTCGATAAATGAAGAAGATGCCGACTTTATTATTTTTGACACACAGGAGACTGTTGTAAATGCTTCACTAGTCGTCATCTTGTTGATTTCTTACCTTGCCGGCTATCTTATAGTCGGCAAGGTCGATAAAAAAATACCCTGCCGACTATAGAATTTTTGACATACATATAAAAATGATTAGTCGGCAAGGTATAAGGATGAATATCGTGCCGACTAAAATATAGTCGGCAGGGTATAAGGTTGAATACCGTGCCGACCCTGTAACTACTGATTTCAGAGATGAAAAGTCGACACGGTATTCAACCTTATAACCTACCGACTATATTTTAGTCGGCAAGGTCGACAAAAAAACCTTGCCGACTTTCGATCCGTTTTGATTCTTCGTTTTTTTTTTTTTTTTTTTTTTTGATCTCATCATGTATGGTTAGAGTTTTGAAGAAAGATTTTGAAATTCTTTTGAATATGTTTAGTCGGCATGGTTTTTTAGTATGGGCAATTTGGTATTTTAACAACTTTTAGACACCCCTTAGCACACTAGTTTGGATGGGAATAAAATGGGTATACCCCAATTAATCTGGGTATACCCCAATCTCGGCAGGTTTTTTAATGGAAAGATTTTAATATATTAACTAGCAAATATAGTACAATAAATTTACAATTTCATTTTTTTCAAAAACATTGGAATAAATGGTAGATTTCTGAACTCTTTGTTGTAATTGTGTAGACCCATAAGATTCTTTACCATTTACATAAATAAAAAAGATAATGTTTCACCTTCAGGCAGTAGTTGTATTATTAAGAATGATCATGTATTATTTAAGAATGATCAAAATATTTTTTAGATATTGTCCATAATACTGATAAGATGGTTAATGCTACAACCTCGTACAATTCATCAAATACAGACTTCTTATGACTCTCTAACTCCTACACCCTTATTCTTCTTGAGATTACAAGAAGAATCATACGGAGTACAAGCAGGTTTACAGTCAAACTCATTATATTTCTTAAGTATGGATTCAACATAATGAGAATGAGTCAGACTATAGCCATTAGAAGTTTTTCTAATCTTCATCCGTAATATGACATCAACAGAGCCTAAGTCTTTCATGTCAAAGTTCTCATTCAGCAATTTCTTAGTGGAATTAATAAGATCCATGTTTGTACCTAGTATAAGCATATCATCAACATACAAGCATACAATTACATATGCATACTTGACAAGTTTAGTATAAGCACACTTATCAGATTCATTAATTCTAAAATCACTAGAAATCATCACATGATCAAATTTGTCATGCCATTGTTTAGGTGCTTGTTTCAATCCATACAAAGATTTAATCAGTTTACGAACTTTCTTTTCACAACCTTTAACTACAAAGCCCTCGGGTTGTTCCATATAAATTTCTTCGTCTAATTCACCATTAAGAAACGTCGTCTTTACATCCATTTGATGTATCTATAGGTTATGGACATAAGCTATAGCAATTAACATCCTAATGGAGCTAATTTACTCACTAGTGAATAGGTGTCAAAAAAATATATACCTTCTTTCTGTTTGTAGCCTTTAGCTACCAACCTACCCTTGTATTTTTCAACAATTCCATATATCTTACGTTTTCTCTTGAAGATCCATTTACAACCTATGACCTTAGACTCTGGAGGTAAATCTACAAGCTCAAATGTATTGTTTTCTCGGATGGAATACAATTCACTAATTGAAGCTTCTTTCCACCATGGAGCGTCAGGACAAGTCATGGCTTCTTTATAAGTCTGGGGATCAGACTCGGCTACGTATGTAATACAACCAGGATAGGTTTTCTTAGTTCTAACCCTTTTACCTCTTCTAGGTTCTATTTCTGGTGCATCTTCCTCTAAAGGTAAAGACTGACTAGTTGACGACAAATCTATGGGATCATTTAAACTTCTCTTTCGAGAATCACGTTTCATAGGAAAAACATTCTCAAAGAAGTCAGCATCCCTAGACTCCATAATAGTATTCAACCCTATGTCAGAAGTTTTAGAACTTACAACCATAAACCTGTAAGCACTAGTATGATCAAGATCCTATTTATGTTCCCATGTCAGGATCTTTTTGCCATTACCAACACACCAACAATTGTATTTGTTAATGAAGTTCAACTCAGAATTGATTCTTGTCCGGGACCAAGTTGTGTTTGCTTTCTTCTTACTATTGAATATTTGACCATCTGGATAGTATTTTGCTTGAAGAGATTTAGCACAAATAGAGGTGTTGTCTGTGCATAATCTCCAGGCAGATTTTGCTAAAAGAGCTCTATTAAACAAATGCAGGTCTATAAATCCCAAACCACCCTCCTCTTTAGGTACATTCACATTTTTCCATGTAATGAGATGTTTACCTTTATTTGAATTCTTTTTCTTTCAAATTTTTTGTTGTGATGAGTTTATTTTTCTAATAGTGGAATCTGGTAGCTTGAAGCTTGTCATGTGATAAACAAGGATTGCATTTGTGACATTTCTGACCATCACATATCTGCGAGCTTCAGAAATATTGATACACCTCCATCTTGTCAGTATCGTGTCTATTTTATTAGCAAGGATAGAAAAAGGTATTTTCCTGTTTCTTCCAACAAAGAAAGGAAAACCTAAGTATTTTTCCTCATCTAAATTCAGTTGTCTGACTTGGAGAATACCCCAAATAATCTGACATGAACTTGGAATCATATTTTTACTAAAGTAAACTGCAGACTTGCTGAAGTTTATAAGTTGGCCTGAAAAGGTATTGAAGTCTTCAATTAACTGCATCAGCTTTCCTGTTTGGGTGAGATTTGCCTTGCAAAATAATAGGCAGTCATCTGCGAATAGTAAGTGGTTGATCTTTGGAGCTGACCTTGAAATTTTCATACCAGTTATTTATTTTGTTAATTCCAAGTGATTTAACTCCCTAGAGAAGGCTTTCATTGCTAGAATAAAAAGATAAGGGGAAAGAGGGTCCCCTTGTCTTATCCCTCTTGTGGGATTGAATGGAGCAGAAGGAGCACCATTTATCATGATTTCTACTTGAGTGGTTGAGATACAATCAGGGACAAGCTGAAAGAACTTATAACAAAAACCAAATTTTTTAAGAACATCTATCAGAAACACCCACTCTAATGTCAAAAGCCTTTGACATATGCATTTTTAGTGCCAGGTGACCAGATCTTCCTTTCTTCTTTTTCATTGCTTGAACTAGTTCTTGGACCATACAAATATTTTCATAGATCATCCTGCCAGGTACATATGCTGATTGCATTGAAGAGATAATATGAACCATGTGTTTCTTTAGTCTTAAAGCTATAATCTTTGAGATTAACTTATAAACTGTATTGCATAGAGCAATTGGACGAAAATCTTCTGGATTTTGAGATGAAGTAGATTTAGGAATCAGTGTAACTCTAGTATTATTAAGTTTCTTCAGAAGAAAACCAGAATGAAAGAGCTTTAACCATTTTGCACACATCTTCACTTGCCACCTTCCATTGTGATTGATTAAAACGTGAAAGGAAGCCATCTGGTCCTGGAGAAGTCCATGGGTCCATTGTCATTAGTTCACAATGAATCTCTTTATCACTTGAGATAGCTACTAACTCATCATTATCTTGTTGATTAATGGCAGTGGGAATGTGTTGAAGAAACTGAAAACCATCACATGGATTTGAAGTAGAACCGATGTTTTTAAAATGAGAGACAAGCAGCTGCTCCATAGATTTATCTTGATACCAATTACCCTGAGGATCCTGTAAAGAATCAATTTTGTTTCTAATTCTTCTTTGATTAGCCCTGGTATGAAAATATTTTGCATTCTTGTCCATGTCATTGTAAAATTTGTCTCTAGCTTTCTGCCTGTTTGAACTAGCTTAAGCTTTATTGAGAGCATTAATTTCTTTCTCCAGAAGTAAGACTTGAGAAGTATGATTGCCTTGAGTTTCAGCAGCTCGAAGTCTAGATAAATTTTGTTGAAGGTTATAAATTTTGTTTTGAATATGCCCAAAATTTTGTTTACTCCACTTTGACAACAAGTGTCTAATGTTGGCTTGTTTATCAGTCAAGACATAAGCTTGTGGACCTGAAATGTTAGAACTTCATGCATTTATGATTTCATTTTCATATGAATCATTATGAAGCCAGTGCTTAAAGAACTTCAGTTTTTATTAGTGTTACCAGATGCAGAGTAAAGAGATAACATAATAGGGACATGATCAGATTCTAATTGAGTAAGATGCTTAAGGGTGGCCTCGGGATAAGTGATGATCCATTCACTATTAACTAGGATCCGTCCAATCTAGACTTTATCTTACCAGTGCCATGACTATTACTAGTCCAAGTGTATGGATTTCCAATAAAACCCAAGTCTTGCAAATCAGACTGTCTAATAAATTCTGGAACTTCAGATGGAGTAGGGTTTGAGCTGGTATTTCTATCTAAGGAATTCATGGTTATGTTTAAGTCTCCTGTAAAATCCGCAAACTTTAAATACAAAACGATTGGAGAAAGAAATTTATGGTTTATGGAAGAAAAATGGGAAAATAAATAGAGGAGCCAAAATGAGTTTTATGTTTCAAAAAAGGATCTAAAACTACATTATTAATAGGGCTGGATTGACTACTAATTTCAAAAGAAAAAAATGTCTTGTACAAAAATTAATTAGGCAAAAAGTAGGGGCGGGCTATGCTTGGGTTAACTCCTTGCTGGGCCGTCCCTGGGTTGGACCTAGACAATTGTAATGTGTCCATATTTGAAGTACAAGATTCACAATTGAGTCAATTGACAGAGAAACAAAAGATTCAGACATAAAAATTAACTGGGTTTTCTCTCTCTTCCTCTCTCCTCTCTCAACCATTAACCTTCCCCTAATGGAGTAATATCCTCAACTGGGTTCCCTTGAATAAGTAGGAAGGGGTGAATAAATATGTAAATCGATCATAAATAAGGGGGAAGGGATGGAATCAGGGTGGGATATAGATCTATATCTAATAAATTTCTCCTCTTTTATTTTTTTTCTTTCCAATCTTAATTTTCAATTTTTTGCTACTGTTTTTGTTGCTTGTCTCATCTCTAAGGAGGAAATGGATCAACAATAATCTCAAACCTTGGGACCCTGATGTTTAATGGGTAGAAATGTGTTGAACTTTTCCTTTATTTTGAGAAAGAACAAAACAGGGGTGTTTTCTTTTTGTTGTTGTGTTGATTGTTGTTGCCTGAGCATCTTTAGGATTTTAGCCAGATCTTAATTTTGATAAAACTAACCCACACTGAAAATGAGGCAATCATCTTAATCTCTATGTTCTTTTGATTATTCTTTTATTTTATAATATAGTGAAATTGAGATGTTGTTTTGCTCTTCTCTAAGGTTGAAATCAATCAACTGTCAATACAGACATAGGGAACCTGATGTTAAATGGGTGCAGAGGTGTCGATCTTTCTTCGAGTTTGAGAAATAACATAGTAAGAAATTAAACATGATATCCGGGAATATTACGTCATGTTATTGATTATATGTATCTCTGGCTTTACATTGAACAAATGATAGGAGGGGTTTTCTTTAGATTAAATTTAGATTGAGTTGTTGAAAGAGTTGATAATTTTCTGAATGAGGGGTTCAAAGAATTAGAAAAGATATAGTAATTGAGATTCATAGTTGAGGTGGTAAATTGGGATTAAATCAAGCATAGGATGTACTAGTGTTCGTTTTTTTTTTTTTTTGGAGTTTCTTGAGAATTCTAAATTTATTTTCTGTTAGTTTGTTCTAATTTGGGTGATTTCATCGTTGGATGTTCCTCACTGAGTGGTTATTCTGGTTCAATTTAGGTCCCCGTTTAGCTCGAATATCTTTGGTTCGGATATCTCTCTTATTTAGGGAGTAATACCCTGCTGCTGCTTGTTTTCAAAAATGAAAAGTGAATATTTCGGGTTGGTGAATCCAGTGTGCTTGGTCTTAGGGCCCGATTCATCGATATCGTTTTGACGATGTTACATCATGGTGCCGTTTGAAAAATTATCAAACCGACTGTTTTGTGTGCTTTCAAAAAATAAAAAAAGAAAGAAAAAATGGTTTTAGTAGGTCGTTGTCACGTTGTAGGAATAGGTGGTTCTCTTTAATCCGTGGTAGGACAACACGTGGTAGAACAACTGGGTTCTCTTTTGGTAAAAATCTAAGTACACCTCTTGAATTTCTCTGAAAAAATTCTTCTTCGTTTGATAAGTTTCCCCTTTCTTTTTCCTCTTCATTTAGATTAGTAATTTATTTCAATAGGGATCAGTGATTATCATTTGTACCGATCTGTTTCAATGGGTGACTGTCTTATGCTGGGTTAGTTTTTAAATACGGCTATCTGGATCCTTTTAACGAGTTTCTCGGATGAGCAGCAAAATTTTTGTTCTTCGGTGTTCTTAATAGTAGTGGAAATCCATAATTCTCTGATTAGGTGGTTTATTTATGAGTTTGGAAGATTTGATGAAATATGTTAATTGATCCCTGCTAATTTTAGCATATTACATGGTGTCTGGTTCTATATCCTCCCCTCCAAAACTCAATTGGTCGATTTGCTTATTTATGATTGCCCCAACTGAAAAAATCAAAGGAATCCAGGTACGCAAATTCTGAAAATCTCTCATCTTTCTTTGTGTTGTTTTTTATTTGATTGCCCTAACTCATTTGTCTTATTAATTGGTTGATTGCTGGTTTCAATTATCCTGTTTCTTTGTTGGACTATTTATGATGAGGTTTCACTGGACTCGAGAATTGTATCACTACTTTTACCTCTTCATCATTTTTTTCTGTGTTTATCCCATGAAAATCCTAGCATGGAACACACAAGGGCATGGTCATAAAAGAAAACCCAACAACACTTGCACATTTTTTTAAATACGAAAAAACCTGAAATCCTCTTTTTTATCTGAAACCAAGTCTCAGAGGAGCTTGATAAGAAATGTTTTAAATTTCTTCCCAAACACCCACATTGTACACCCAGATAGAATAGCTGGTGGTCTAGCAATTGCTTGGGTGGATGGTTTTTACTTTGAAGTGGTTCAATGAAACCTTAACATGATTAATGTCATTGTTATAAACAATTTCAATTCAAAAGAATGGTTATTAACTTGCTTTTATGGAGCTCCAATACATAAAAACAAGCTAGAAATTATGGGATACTTAGAAGAAATAGCCTATAGAGTAAACTTAAACCAAACGCCTTGGTTAGTCATAGGGGATCTAAACATTATATTCAATAGTGAGGAGAAAGAGGGAGGACTGCCTTTTGATAGGAAAAAAGTAGAACCCATGTTAAATCTCTTGAATAGAACAGTATTAGAAGACTTAGGTTTTAAGGGTAACATATTCACATGGAGCAATAAAAGGAAAGGCATAGCTAACATCAATCAGAGGCTTGATAGAGCTATGGCAAATGCTGAATGGACCATTGAATTCCATGAGGCAACTCTAAAACATGGTGGAAATAGGTTCAGATCATGGACCAATTTGTCTAACTTTAAGTTCTTTAAATACTAGTTTCATTCCTACATTTAAATTCTACGATGGCTTAAGGATCCTACATGCTTAGAGGGTCATAAAACAATCTTGGAATGAGTTGCAAATATCTCCAGCTGATAACTTAATCCAAAACATACTAGTGTTAGGTGAAAACTTGAGTTCTTGGAAAAGAGATATCTTTGGGAAACCAAATAAACAGATAAAGGTATTACTTAAGGAAATAGATTATTTATCTGCTAAACCTATAGAACTTACAAACACTGACCTAGTAAATAAAAAGATGTTAGAGCTAGAAAAACTTTACGATACTCAAGAGGAAATAACTAAACAACAATCTAGAAACGACACCATTGCTTTAGGAGAAAGGAACACAATTTTTTTTTCTTCATGTAAGAAAAGAAACAACATTGACTGCATCCAAGATAAATCTGGTAAGGTTGTCTCTTCTAGAGAGGAAATAGAAGAGGTATTAAACAGTTATTTCTCTGATCTTTTTTCTGAAACTTCCAACAACATGGATGAAATTTTTTTCAAACATGTTAAACCCTGTCTTACATTGGAAGAAAACAAGGAGTTAACTGCTACTCCCACACCAGAGAAAATCTGGAATGTAGTTAGAAAATTAAAACCAAATACAGCTCCGGGGTCAGACGGCTTTCCGGTAAGCTTTTTCAAACACAACTGGGAAATAGTGGGAGATCAGATGATAGCAGTAGTGCAAGACTTCTTTATAAACAGAAACCTTCATAAAGACTTAAATAAAACATTCTTATTCATGATACCTAAGATTAGAAATCCTAAATCCCCTGCCGATTTTAGACCAATATGCCTTTGTAACACACCATATAAGGTGATTGCTAAACTCATGGCAAATAGATTCAAAAAAAAAAATTGGAAAGGATAATTTCCCCCTTACAATCAGCATTTCTATCCTCTAGACAAATCTCGGACAATATCATAGTAGCTCATGAAATTGTTCACTCTATGAAGAAAAGCAGAAGAAAAAAACAGGAAACATAGGTGCTAAGATAGATATGTCCAAAGCTTTCGATAGAGTAAATTGGAAATTTTTGATAAAAACTCTTCAATCTTTTGGTTTTTCGGAACATTGGCGTGATCTGATCATCTCAACTTCGTCTATTTCGGTCCTTCTTAATGGGAATCCTTGTATTGAGTTCAAGCCCTCTAGAGGAATCAGACAAGGGGACCCTTTGTCCCCTTATCTATTTATCCTCTGTATGGAAGTGTTCTCAAGGTTACTATGTCATCAGGGAACAGTTAAACAGATTCCAGGCATCAAGCTAACTCCTAAATCTCCACCCATATCTCATTTATTTTTTGTTGATGACCTTCTTATTTTCACTAAGGCTGACTTAGGTAGTTGCAAAAACCTCTTAGATTCCATTAATCTCTTTAGTGACTGTTCAGGACAAGTTATAAACTTTACAAAGTCAGGATTATTTTTCAGTAAGAGAGTTCATAGTAAACATCAGGGGATAATCACTAGGCTTATAAAAATAAAGAAAATCAACATAAGAGATACCCACCTGGGAGTCCCTCTCTTTGTTGATAGATCAAAACTAAAATCTTTTGATAACATAATTGAAAAAATGGAACAAAGAATCAAAAATTGGTTAGCAAAAGTTCTCTCTTAGTCCAACAAAATTGTTTTAAACAAATCAATTCTCTCAAGCATGCCTATTTTTAGCATGGGTTGTTTTGTTTTACCAAAAAAGATTACAAAAACAATAAATGACATACAAGAAGATTTTTGATGGAGGAAACACACTAATTCTAAAGGCATTTATATCAAAGCCTTTGATTTTCTACGTAACTCTATTAACCAGGGGGGGTTGGGTTTCAAAGAAGCTAACAAAGTTAACCAAGCCATGATCAGCAGGATATCATGGAGATTAGTTAGCAAACTTGATGACTTATGGGCAAAAATTTTAAAAGGAAAATATTTAAAAAAAAAACAGGAGCTTTACATTCTAAGAAGAAATTTTCAGCTTCTTGGATATGGAAATGTATCTTGCAAGGTATTGAACATATAAAGAAATACAGCTTTTGGGAAGTAGGAGATGGCTTCTCTATCAACTTTTGGGACGACAAATGGTTACCCACTAGGGACTAACCTCTGTCTAACTCAATTACTAGATTTTCCCATATAACACTTGTGTCTGATTTGATCAATCACGACACAAAGAAGTGGAATGAATCCTTGTTACATTCTTTTTTCGACAGTTCATTAGTTTCTGAAATTTTGAATATCAGACTTTACTCTTCCAACACTGGAAAACTGAAAAGAGATAAACTGAGATGGATGCTCGCCAGGAATGGTGAATTATCAGTAAAATCTCTATATGCTAAATTGCTTAATCATATGGGATCAGTTTCTACTGAGACTAAAAGATTCTGGCAGGTCCTTTGGAGAATGGATACCTCACAAAGAATAAATGTTTTTACATGGAAATGCTTGCAAGACACTCTACCAACAAGAGGGAAATTAGGCTCAATCCTTTATGTGGAAACTCAGTGCATTTTCTGCAAATAGGCCATTGAATCAACTTATCATCTGTTTTTTTATTGTTCTTATGCTAAAGATGTCTGGAACCTAGCACCAATGGCATCACAGGCAGTAAACTCTATCACTAATAATACCTCCTTCTTAGATAAATACAATGAATGGTTGAAAGGTGACATAAACTCAATATCTATGGCTCTAACTGCAACTAAATGCTGGTTCATATGGAAAGAAAGATGTCTGAGAGTTTTCGAGAGACAAGAAAGAACACCTAAACAACTAGCTGTAGATATCTCAGGACATTTTTCATATTGGAATCCACATAATCTTAATATTGTTACTGCACAAACTAGAATAAAGACAGTCTTACATACTCAATGGAACTTCCCTGCAAAAGATAGTATCAAATTAAACTGTGATGCCTCTTGGGTTTCAAAATACACTAATGCAGGTTTTGGTTGTGTGCTTCGTAACTGGTTAGGCACAGGCATAGGAGCATCAATGGGAGTCTTCATGGCATTAACAGCTGAAGCTCTAGCTCTTCCGCAAACTACCAAATGGGCCAATCAGAATAATCTACAAAATCTAGTCATAGAGGGAGACAATCAAGTCACTATCAACTATCTGCTGGGGAAAACTGTTTCAGTTCAATGGCAAAGAATAGCTATCTTAGAAGAAGTTAAAACTGAAGCAGCAAAACTAATTTCTTTTTTGGGTTTTAAACATGTTGACAGGCGAGCCAACAAAGTTGCAGACTTACTAGCAAAGAAAGGGAGGAAGGAAAATGTTGCTGCCTGTTGGTTAAATTATGTACCTATGTTTTTATTTCCTTCAATTCCTTATGACTCTGTCAAAGCACAAAATGCTTGTAATAATCAAAACTCTATTGTAGTTGTTACAGATGTTGTCAATTCTGCAGATTCAGTCACCAGCAGAACAACTATTAACGAGTTGATTCCAAATAGGACTGAATCAAGGGATTAACACTCTGCTTGGTAATCTATCTTATTTTCAACAAAAAAAAAGATTCACAATTGACTAGGTGTAACCCACATATTAGAATTTTGGTTTAAATAGGATGAAAACATACATACATAGGGAATTATTGTACTAATGACCTCAAGGATTTCTACAGTCTTTTAGACAGTAATTTGATTCTTTTCGATCGTTTTTGGAAGTATAATGAGTTGGAATGCCTGTCGTTTGATGAGGATCGTGTTCTTTCGATCCAAAATTATACTCCCTTCATCCAACAAAAAGTGAAACTTATCATGTTCGTCTTTGTCGCAAAATAACTGATATTTTTTACTTTTATGTTCTATTTTTCCAAACAAATCGTTATCAATAACTAACGTTATCAAATTTTTCTCCAGTCAAGTCGCATAGGTTTTTTAAAAAAATATTTAACAGTAAATATTACAAATACTCGCTTTTTTAACCTGGCGAGATTGGGGTATACTCAAACTAATTGGGGTATACCCAATAAGACAAAATATGGTCATTTTGAAGTAAAACCAAGCCACCCCTTAACCTTGTATTTTCAAAATGGCAAAATTGCCCTCGTTTAATTAACACTAAAATTTTGATTAGATTAATTAAGTTTAAATTAATTGAATAGATTAAAACTTATGAATTTTAAGTTATGAAATTTTGTTTTTGATTGAACTTTTGTGGGATGATTTTTGATGATTTTTTTTTTGTTGAGAATATCTCTTGCAACGAAAATGAAGCACACAACCGAAATACTTCGAAAAAGGGGATTGCAAATCTGTTATATGAAATCATACTCAAAATCAAAGAATAAATCAACACTTTCGATTACGAAAATATGAAAAGTCGGCAAGATCTTCATCGTCGACCCCAAACAAAAGTGGCCTGCAAGCAAGCTCTTCATCGTCGACCTCGCCTAGGCCAAAAGTGGTGGCAAGCTCTTCATAGTCAACCCGTAGGCCAAAAGTGGCGGCAAGATCTTCATCGTCGACCTTGCCGGCTTTTGTTTTTTGACATACGGGAGATGATATAAAAAATTTATTCAAGGTATTCAAAAAAATACCCAAGGTATTCAAAAAAGACCCTTCCTGTTTTTGGCCTAGGCAAGGTATTCAAAAAATACCCTTAGAAATTTATTGAAATTTTTTGATCATAGCCATGGTCGTTATGAAAAGTCGGCAAGATATTCATATCACGACCTTGTCAGTAGAAGACACTGAGAAATCATAATTTTCGATTTCTAACCTAATATAACAATCAAATCACACAACACAATGATGGGTTTGAGTTTAAACATCATTTATAGTCTTCTTTCCATTTGGTAGAGTCAACAATTTTTTTGAAAATCAAAGTTGAAGATTTTTATATGGCTTTGGTTGATGGAAGATGAAGATGAAGAAGAAGAAGAAGAGAAAAAGATGACATGAAGAGAATAAAAACTGATTTAGGGAATTAAGATTATTAATGGGTAAGGGTAGTTTTGTAACTTACCCATTAGGCCTCCCCCTAAAACCCACAAAAAATGTCCCTTTAAAATTGGGTATACCCCAATTAGTTTGAGTATACCCCAATCTCGCCAGGCTTTTTAAGTTTGTGAATGAGATTTGTTGATTCGAAATTTTAACATATAAATAAAAAAAAAATATTTAATGGTAAATATTACGAATACCCGCTTTATAAGTTTGTGAGTGAGATATGTTGATTCGAAATTTTAACATATAAAGATAGGAAAAGAAAAAAATACAAAAAAAAAATAGGTTATTCTCTCGTATTTGGTTGTGCTAACTGTGTTAAATCGACGTCATATCTGCTTAATTTGGTGGTTTTGGAGTTGCTAGATCAAAGTTTGATTAGGCGGTGCACGTTCAAACTTTTTTTCCGAGTTTTCAACTATCAGAAGGAAAGTCTAGCTTGCTACTAAAAAACATCGAGTTCACCCTTCACAAGGAAGACACAATATCTGAAGACTTCGGCCAAGAGCTATATTAAGGCAACAAATTTCCAAAATGTAGTTTAAAACCTAAGATTAGCTTTCAAAAATTTAGAGAAAAGGATATTGCTAACCAAGTACAAAAATTCGGCTAATGCTAACCAAAGAATTTAGATACTGCCAGGTGCCGACCAACTCAGAGTAAAGGAAAAATGACGAGAACAAGATTATGTACCCAGGGATCATCCTCATCTAGGATAAAAGGCATGAAGCTCACTCATTGAAGTGTCATTGATCATGCTGCCGATATATCAGGTAACTTGCCTTTCGAGATTCCTTGTTCTTCAGTGTGTACGGAGACGATTTGGGTTGCGCCTCTACTAGTACTACCAGCAAAAAGTGCAGGTGCTGAAGGTAAATCGAGACTGACAGAGTAGCTATTGAGCATTAGGAGGACCGTTGGCATTGTAGGTCTGTCTGCAACATTTTCTTGAACACATAATAACCCAATGTGGATGCATCTCATCGCTTCATCTCTAGAACATGTATCCTTGATAGTTGTATCTAACATTTCTAAAGCAGATCCATTCTTCCAATGTCTCCACATCTGTATAAATTTTTCCTTCGATAAATTATTCATCGCCTTATTAACAGTGCAGAAAATTGGACACAGACAAAAAATTATGGATACTCACATGGCTTAGAAGGTCCTGAGAAACATCTGATTCATAAGAAGAGTTCTTTTGTCCACTAAGAACCTCTAAAACTAAAACACCAAAACTAAACACGTCTGATTTCACGGAAAATTGTCCACGCATTGCATACTCTGGAGCCATGTAGCCACTGCAGAAGAGAACACGAAAAGAAATAAGAGAACTCAACTAATTTTGAAGCATTTGAGAGCAGCTAACTGTTCAATTATTTGAAGTTTTCACTTACTAAGTTCCAACTACTTTACTTGTATTAGCTTGCGTTTGGTCAGGCAGAAAAAGCCTAGCCATGCCGAAGTCTGCAATTTTAGGATTCATGTCTATATCTAATAATATATTGCTAGCTTTGAGATCTCGATGAATAATTTTATGTCGAGATTCCTCATGAAGATAGAGGAGGCCTTTAGCTATCCCTCCTATTATCTTGTATCGTCTTTCCCAATCCAGAAGTGTACACTTATTCGGATCTACACATTCATCCGACCAAAATAGCGAATCTTTTGAGTCCCAATTTTTATCTAGAAAAAGTATCACATATCAAAAAACTATGACCGAATTACTCAAAACAGATAGAGAGTAGGAGGCAAACCGAAAAGGACTTGGTCGAGGCTTGCATTTGGCATGAATTCATAGATGAGTAATTTTTCTTCACCATCAATACAGAAGCCCATAAGCCTGACAAGATTTCTGTGCTGAAGTTTAGCAACTAAGGTAACTTCATTCTTGAACTCTCGTTCACCTTGACCTGAATTTTTTGATAGCCTCTTTACGGCAATTTCCTGTCCGTCAGAAAGTGTACCCTGAGAACATTAAATAAAAGTTTTGAGCAGTATGAAAACCTTGAAACCATGACCTATTGTAATCGAAATTTTGTCATTTTACATGTTCTTGATCTGTTTTTTTTTTGTACCTTATAAACACACCCAAATCCACCTTCTCCTAGTTTATTAGCTTCAGAGAAGTTGTCTGTGGCGGCACTTATAGTACTGAAGTTGAATTGCATTTCTGCACTTGGCATCTCATCATCATCTTCATGAGAAAGAACCAACAAGACATAAGAATCAAATAACTACGACTTTCTTATTTGGAAAACCATATGAAGCAGCATGTGACAGGAGACGCGTTTGAGGTAGTAGCTACTTACTGTCAAACTTCTGTGTGTTTGTTCTCTTTCTTCGAAAACAGAAAAACCAAAATGCGACTGCGGAAAGTACTGCGATAACACAAGGAATGACTATACTAACAGCTAGTATGTATGAATTTCTCTTTGCTGCAGAAATGTAAACAGTAAGATTAGGAACAGCAGAACTCAAACAACAATCCTAAGCAGCAAAAATCATTAAAGAGATCCTGAAATCTTGATTTTGTTATGGGAACTCTGAAAAAAAAAAAATATTGTAACACATGCTGATTTTCTTGTGTAAACAAGTACATGCGGACCTATACAGAGTAGTAATTGCCTAATTGGAGTACTTCAAAACCCAAATTGGAGTAGTACTTACAGTTTGGTGTGGTTGTACTCGTATTCGATGATGATGGCTGTAATATCGAAGATTGAGCAAAAGAAGATATTTCGAATCTTACATTACAACTAGGTCTAAGAACCCTTCCCCCTTGTTTCCCATAACAGCAATTGGGTAATTCAGAGATAGCTCCAACGAGACATCGATTGCAATTACTGGAAGATATATCAACAGTACATTGTACTAACCCGTATACTCTCTGGAAATCACTGAAACTCGTATCCCCGGTAGCAAAATTTGAAGAACCATTTGAAATAGCTTTACTTACTAAACCATTCATTAAATCACCTAAAATTGGATTAAATTTGTCCGGATCGGTAATGTTGTTAAGATTCCATACAGAAATTCCTGGACCATCTAGCATTAAATTGAAGTAATATTGATTTGAATATCTTAACATACATACATCATAATAAATAATTGCTTGTTTAGAATTTGGGCATCTCTCTTCTGTAATATCTTTAGCTGCAGCTTCAGCACAATTTTGACAATCTTCTAATGCAATAATGTCACCTCTACACTGTAAAGAACCGTAAACCGTATCCGGGTTTCTTCCGACGGTGGCGTTATAGTATCCATTTCTTATTATTGAAGTGTTTGCTGATGCGATGGAAGGTAGAAGAATATTTAGGTTCTTTTGAAATGTACTGTTATTAGTAAAATTACTTCCTAAACATGAATCGGCGACATATTCTGGTTGTGCAGTTATGTGTTGTATGATCAGTAAGATTGAGAGAGAAAACAAGTAGACGAAGAAGATAAGTAGATTAGAACAACCCATGTTTTTTTATTTCTGATGATCATATTGTAGTTTTACTTTCTGATTTTGTAATAAACTCAATCAACCACAATCATCAAGGGTGGGGTTGGTTTCGCATTTCAAGAATACAAAACAAAGCTAGGGAAGTTCAAACTCATGACTCAGTGGTGGTCGTGGATTTGTTAGGTGGTCAAGATGTGGAATTTCAAAAATTATAGGGGGAGGTTCGAACTCATGACCTATTGTGTCATAAGTGTGCCTTAACGGGTGTTCCACCTTCTATTTGGAATTGATAGAAAGATAAATCAACTTAAATGGTGGTTTGTTCAACTTAAATATCATAATTGCTTTATTAATTTAGTGTTTCACTAATTGCACATAATAAATAATCTATTAATTATAAAGTGTTTTATTAATTAGTGCTTCACTAATTGCTCATAATAAATGACTAATCATTTTTTAATTATAAATGTTTTCTTAATTAATTATAATATTTAGTTCTAAGATTGTACTAACCATGACGCGCCATTAAATAATAATCAATCAAAACTAATTCCTTATTAGTATAGTATATGCATACTGACACAATAACGATTAGATCAATCAACATAAAAAAAAAAAGATCTATGGTCATGGTTTGTTCAACTTAAATATTAATTAGTGTAAGTGTTTTATTAATTGGTGTCTCATTAATTTCTCATGATAAATGATTTATTAATTCTACATCATAAATGTCCCTTAATTAATATTAATACATATCTCCATCAATAAATAATTTTGACAAAAATCAATAGATATTAGTGGTGGTGGTTGTAGAAGAAGAAGTAGGTGGTGGAAGCGGTGGAAGGTGTTACTAATTGGTGGAGGTGGTAATATTAGTTTTGGTGGAAGAAATAATGATCTTTGGATGGTTTTCACGGTGGTGGTATTGGTTTTTCTTTTTGCATCAAAAATATATTTTTATTTTTTTACATGAGCGGGTAACATTGTGTTGTGAAAATATAGTTGGTTGTTTTTAACACAATCAATAAGGGTGTGACAAATATTTTTGGGATGATGCCCAAATCATATAAGACAAAATGGCTATTTTTGGTACCCTTGCTATCTTTGGTAGTTAAATCGCATGATTTTGGTATTAACAAAAAAACAAATAGTTGAATAAATTAATTGACGACCTAAGTTTGTTAAACCTAAAATTTATACATGACGTATGGGATTAAAAGTTATAAGTATGCCCAATATTCTACGAGGTATGGGCAATGGTGGTGTTGGAGAAAGAAGTGATATCTCGGTGGTTTTGTGGTCTTTGGCGGGTATTGATGAGAGTAATTGACTATGTTAATTATGTCTGCCGCATTACAAAAGGGTAACACTATAAAGTAGAAATGTGGTTGATCGTCTTAATGCTAATATAAACTCGGTTAAAATACATGAAAATTAAGAAGAAGAAAAAAAAACATTTGGGCGTCACGTTATATAATAAATAATACTAAAAATACATATTTAGTATCAAGGTTTCTCCCTCAATAGATAAATCTAAGGTTGTATTGAGATCCCATAAGCAAAGTGCGAGTTTGTCTTGGATTTCTAAATGATAATGAATATAATGAAACGCTCCCTCTTGGTTTCTCCAATGAAAACCAAAACTTTCTAAAAAAATAATCAATCGAACAACACTTAGATGGAGCGCATCACCACAAGTGTAAACATCTCTGAATTGCTACATATCCGATGAAATTTCTGATTAATCACGGTGATTTCGATCTATAGTAATTTTTAACGAGGCATGCAATTAAATATCTAATAGTGATTATAAAGGTATTTAATAATTACGAAATTCTCTTATAAGTTTTGTTTATGCAAGTATTGATTTAACTTCGGTTCTTTTATATTTTTTGTGTTAAGTTGATGACTTTTTAATTTGAATACATGTTTGGTTAACAAAATTTGATACGTATAGGGTGTTTTCTTTGTAACACTGATGTTCGTCTCTCATTTTTCTAGTTAGCACTTTGTTTGATCCATATTTGTAGACATCATTTGACTAATGTTGGGGTATTTGTTTAATCTCACGGCCGATTAAACCCGGTATGTATTCTACACATTGAAGGCGATATAAGTTTGTGTTGGCTCTACCTTGAAACTAATAATTTTTCTTGAAGGTTAGTTAAATTTATGTAGATACAAATATCAATATGACTATGCTCTTTATTGCCCTAAATTACTTGAGTAACACTAGATGTGAGAAGCGCCATTCATGCACAACTTAGCATAGTTGGTGTGAAACCTTTTTATCCACGAATTTCTTCATTTTATGTTATCAATATGATTGAGAAAGAATCTTACACATGTTTTGATTTACTTTTGTAAGTTTGTTTTTAGGTCACATGTGTATATCTCTGCCTTCAAATAGCCAAGGGTTCTTCATTTTATAACTCTCACATTTGCAAAAAAATAAATAAATAGTTTTTATCTATAGTAGGGAAAATATTATGGGTTTTTGCTTCACTCCTTAGAGCCTTAGTTATCAATAATTTGAGAACCAATGAAGTCATAAACATCATGGAGTTGGATTGCGGTTTAGTACTGGTCTTTGTTAGATGAAATATTCTTTTTGAAATTTAAAATTATGGTGTGATGGAACAATAAATGGGGAAAATATCTATTTCTTGTTTTTTATTTTATTTTCATGTTGGCACAACATTATTACTCAAATCGAGATAATAAATTGAAATAACATGCTTAAGTAAAAAAATAAAAAGATCAGGTAACCCATTATTTTTCTACCCAAAACATATTCGAATATCAAAATAATTACTCACGAAAAAAATGAAGCAAGAGGAATGTGAACAATATCGTATTAAAGACAAAACATGCCGTTACGGCACGGTTAAGATCTAAGAGTCTAAAGTAGCTAAAGAAGCCTCGCATTTTTAGGGGCGACCCCAAAAAAATTAGGGGCAATTTTTTTATTCCCAATTCATATACACTGTTAAGGAATGTCCAATAACGCGGAGAATACGTTAATGCCCTTACATAATCGGAAGTTATTTTGTGCCCGATTATTATAAAGCAATCGGAAGCTTAATAACGATATTATACTACCGATTAATATCAATTTTGTGCCAAACTCGTATCTGGCTTCTATAACAATCGGTAGGAAAAAAAACCTCATGAGACTACCGATTGTTAAAGTATAGAAATAAGAAATCTTTTGAATTTTGCAATGGTGAAATGTGGGGCTCCTATATAATCGGACGAATAAAAAAATGTCTAAGCTAACTATTTAGGGCTTCCCATAATCGGATGGTAAAAGTAACAATTCCTACCGATTATGGTAGATTTCAAATTTCCTACAATGAAGGATTATAGAAAAAACTCATTTTGGGACAACCTATAATCGGGAGGTTGGGTAATCTATTTATTTCCGATTATGGCTACATCCAAAAGACGAACCAAATGGTTATGGTCGGCTCTGTACCTTCGAAACTATGGAATTTGGCAAAGGTTCAATTTGGGGCTTCCAATAATCGGTAGGTTATAAGTAACCCTCTCTACCGATTTTGGGCTACTCAACAATCGGTAGCTAATGAGGTGGTATTACCTACCGATTAATAACCGTTTGACAGATAAAACCAATGTCAACCTAAATTCATTTCATTTCAACTTCAACTCCTCTTCTCCTCCTCCGATTGCAGAGAGGAAAACTTTCCCCCTCGTTCAACTCCGCGCTATACATCGTTAATCGTCGAATCGAATCATCGTCGATTATTCTCTATAAAGATGAAAGAAAATGAACGAAAGAAAGCTCGAACCAAAAACGTAGTGCGCGGTGAGGATCCGAATATTGGATTGCATGCCCTTAATAAAGAGGTTTTAACTCACGAACCCGAAGAACACGAAGAAGATGAAGTCACGATGTAGGTGATCGATAGCCAAACTCTCAGGCAACTTGAAATGGCGCCGATTAGGTAAGATTCTACCATTAATTTGGTTTATATTGCTTCAATTCGACGAATCCATGTTTTCTTTTTTTAGGGTTTTCGGTTATTACCCAAATTCGGTATGTTAGTTATTGTTTTAAACTTCCGATTGTGGTCGAATTCTTCATTTCACAAGAACATTTGTCATATTCGGGTGGTAAATATTTAGGTTTCCTACCGATTATAGAACGTTTTTCATTACTGAGGCCTAAATCGATCATAATCGGAAGTTAATTGTGTTTTTGCCTTCCGAATATACTAGGGAAAAACAAGCATTAGAGACGCAATAATCGGGTGATATATTTTGTAATATCCTTCTGATTGTTTAGGCTGAACCACTTGAGTAATTTATGGACACAAAGTGATGCATATTCGATAGAAATTAGTTTTGTGAGGCTTCCGATTGTGATGCATTCGGAAGGGTGGACTTTTTATGACTTTCGATTATTGGTATTCAGAGGGTTATGTTGAAATTTAGCTTCCGATTATTGTGTGTAGATAAACACCAAAAAATTTCTTTTGTTTCCGATTATACGTATTCGGTAGCTTTAGGTGAACTGATATTTACGATTGAGCGTAATCGGAGGCAATTGGTTAACTCAACCAACCAAATATGTATATTCGGGAGCTTTGGTTTTACGTTAACTTCCGATTATATAGTTTACTAACCTGTTGTACTTTCTTTTGTTTTTTAGGGATAGGCGAGGTAAAAAAATCGAAGATGCAATTGTCTCAGCTAGTGCAAGGAAGGAAAGGCGTCGAACCACGATGACTAGTGCAAGGAGAGCTAGGACTGCTAAAAGCCGCTTCAAGTGCTCAAGATGGAACTCAACAAGCAAGTCAAGAAGGTGTTCAACCAAGTGCCCCTCAATCAGAACCGGTTCAAGAAGGTGTTCAACCAAGTGCCTCTCAATCACAACCAGTTCAAGAAGGTGTTCAACCAAGTGCTCCACAATCACAAGCAGAAATTCAACTAGAAGCACCCAAAGATAGAGTACCAGAAGTAGGACAACCTAGTGGTGCGCAAGAAGAAGGAGAAGCCGAAAAGAAAAATCCTCCTCGAAAGAAAGCGCAACACCTTGTCGCACAAAGACCGAAGGTGCGGGATATTCGGAAAGGTGTAATCCTTGGGCTGCCGGAGGATGGAGGACAATTGTTATTTGGATACAAAGACTCTGGGCCAAAGAAATATATGAAACCGAGGTAATAATCGTATCCATTTTATTTACCTATTATCTTTTTCTTCGTAATAGTTTTAAGGGTTATAGTTTTAGTTATTCTATTTTTTTTTAAAACTTGTCATGTGTTTAATAGTATCATTCCGATGTGGTTCGTATACTCAAACCGACCGCCGCACCAACTAAAATCTTTGGATTGGCCTTTGAAGGATGAATGTGAAAGGTTCAAGAGAATTATTACGCAGGTTGGTGATCTTTGCGGAGAACTCTATGTTGGAACATGACCGGGTGGCTATATCGGCGTTTGTGGAAAGACTTTATCCTGAGACCGACACCTTCCATATGCCGTTTGGGGAGATGACGATTACCCCAGATGATGTTGTGCAGATTATTAGACTCCCTGTCCATGGCAAAGGTGCTAGGGCTGAGTTCACAAAGCAGTTGGAATTGACCAAACTTTATGCTCTAACTAAAAAGTGTTTGGGTTGGGATGAAGAAACATCAACAACTGAGTTCAAAAGATGCATGAAGTATAAAACTAGATAGTTCAACATGGGTACTCTGATGGAAATGTTCAAGGGCACCAAGGAAAAAGAAGAGAAGGGAACTTTAACGGATGAGCAAGTCAACCACGCGGCCACCGCATATCTCTTATGTGTATTGGGATGTGTCATTTTCCCCAATGCCAATGGCAATCGGGTCGACGCCAACCTTTTACAACTTCTGGATCCTCTCGATAAAGTGCATGAGTACTCTTGGGGCACGGCATGCCATGCGTGGTTGATGAAAGAGTTGAGAAAGGCGTCGAGGCTTGGAATTAGCCAAGTGGCCGGGAACGTGAGTCTACTACAGGTATTGTTTAATTAACTCTACATACTTGGTTATTTTTTTATTTTTTCTACCATTGAAGAATCAATTTCCTAATACTTGCAAAAATGACAATATAGACATGGATATACGACCACTTCCCTATCTTGGGATTGACCATTGAAAACCCGGCGTGGGCGAAAGGTGACCCTAGAGGAACAAAGTACGTCTTCGATGACAACCATTCTAGGACGAAGGAGAAGCATCTGATTCATTTGAGGGAGATTTTGGACTCACTGAATGCCTAAGACCTATGCTTTAATCCATACATGGAAGACCGAGCTGATGGACATATCGCGGGTCGGTCCGATTTGGCCCTTTATTTTGGACCGTTGTGGCACCCCACATGATATGTGATGTACAATGCTTCAAGGGTGATGCGACAACACGGTTTTGTATAATGTATACCAAAGGAGCAAATCCATGGAAATTCACTTTGGATTTGGAGAAATGCGAGTCTGAAAAAGATTCTATCACGGTGGTTTACAAGGGTACACCATCCTGTAAATTCTATTGGGATAGAAGGGCGCATTACTTGATCAACCAAGGAAGGGCAGCCAACCAAGTTTTTGAAAAAGCTCCCAACTATATGGATTGGTACCGGAATGTTCTCATCTTCGTGTAATCCGTGATCTTAAAGCAAAGCCCGATTCGTACAAGAGTATCCTCAAAGAGAAACCTCTGGGTTTTGGTAGATTGGTACGTATTGGTTTCTTAATTTAGTTTAATTTTATGGGTCAAAATCAGAGTAGTAACCGTTTGATGGTATGCTATGTTTTAAAACAGATGAACAGGTTAAGAGGTTTGTCCAAATGGTGCACTAATTGCATAATGTCCGGAGAGCCTGTGTCAATTGAGAAGATAAAAAAGCACCAAGAGTTGATTGATAACGTTGACAATGAGGAGTATGCATCTCAGTTCGGGGAAAAATTGCAAAAGAAACCTACAACCAAGGTGAACAAAAGAACTCGGGCGTCATCGAGCACTCAAGTTGATGAAACCAATGATGATGTTGGTCCAAGTCGTAGAGGTAGTAAAGCTCGCAAAGTCAAAGCAAATAGGAAAAACTAAACTCTCGGTGTTTTGTTAACTTTATGGATAACTTAGTTTATGTCGGATTTAACTTTGTTTATGTCGGATTATAAGTTGGTACGTTATGTTTATGGTTTGTGAATGGTTCGTTTTATGAATTATGAATGGTTTTATTGCTATCTTTATGCATTTAACGATGACTCGCAAGCGAATCACATGTAGAGATATGAAATTGTTGAATTTTATACAATTAATCGGAAGGTTACTTTATATACATAGCTCCCGATTCTGGGGATATTGCAATTTTATTGTCAGAATCGGGAGCTATTTATATTATGTACCTACCGAATCTGGGGATTTTGCAAAAAAAACATCAGATTCGGAAGATTATGAATTTCGTTGCCTGCCGATTATGCTTTGTGAACAAATAATTTTTGTTCTGTAACCAAACCACACCATATTCGGGAACTAATGTAACTTATTAAACTTCCGATTATTATCATCGGTAGGGTTAGTTTATATTATTCCTACGACTATTCTATGTGAAGAAAATTTTGTTTTCTGTATCCAAACAATACCATAATCGGGAACTAACATGATTCCTTAGCCTCCGATTATGACACTCTAAAGTCCTTTGTGATCTGTAACCAAACAACACCATATTCGGTAACAAGGTGAACTTCTTAAACTTCTGATTATAGTATTCGGTAGGTTTATTTTATATGTTTCCTTCGATTATGACAATGTGAAGAAAACTTTGTTTTCTGTATCCAAACAACATAACATTCGGAAATTAAATTAACTCATAAAGTGTCCGATTGTGGTAATCGGTTGTTTATTTAACCAAATAAACTACCGCGTATAAATAATCGGTAGGCTGTTATATTAATAATATTCCGATTGTAGCCATTACATAAAGACCTTAACATTACAATCACTTTAAAACCACTCTTACAATCACTTGAAAGTATTAAAACATATCATAACTTACAGTGACCATAGAAATTGTCCTTCTTGATTTTGTAGCATCCTTCATGTTTAAATCGTTTCCCGTAGAGGTCCATATACTGGCGATCCGCAAGATTTATCTGAAATTACGAGTGAGTAACAACTTAGTACTCACTTATGTTAATGTGAGTCGGAGTTACAGAGATACTTACTCGTTTTTCATACGTCCACCAAGGAAAAGCTTCCCTAACAAATATTTCCTCATCTTCAAGTTTGTCAATCTCTTTATCGAGCGCCTTTAACCTCATCTTAATGTCATTGGATGATCTTCGAATTCGATTACCATCTAACTCCTCAAACACCATTAAAATACAGTTCCATAGCTGCTCTTGGGATTCCGATTTGTGGAGCTTGTGAACACGATCATGAGCAGTTACCACAACGTACGCTCTATAAATAGCACAATCTTCTTCTTCGGCAAAATCAATATCCATGTTTTTATTTTCAAAGTTAGAACTGAAGAGAGGAAAGAGTTTGGTGCAATTGGGTTGATAGATATGAGTTTCTTTACATAGGTTTAGGGTCCAACGGCTCTTTTTCTTTTTCCCAAAAACTCCAACGGCTAATTTGACGTAGGTTGAATCTTGGGAAACCAATAATCGGTAGGTATTTAAGTTAGAATATCTACCGATTATGGTAGATTTCAAAATTTGAATATGCGGCACCCTATAATCGGAGGTTTTGTAACCTATTGGTCTTCCGATTATGACTACATCCAAGTTTTGGTGAATCTGGGGCCACTTATAATCGGCAGTGTTATAAGTTTGATAATTTACCGATTATGGCAGATTTCAAAATTTGGAAAAAAAGGATTTTAGAAAAAACTTATTTTGGGGCAACCTATAATCGAGAGGTTGGGTAATATATTTATCTTCCGATTAAGGCTACATCCAAAACACGAACCAAGTGGTTATGGTTGGCTATGTACCCTCATAACCTATGCAATTTGGCAAAGGTTAAATCTGGGGCCACTTATAATCGGTAGTTTACAAGTTAGACAATCTACCGATTATGGTTGATTTCAAAATTTTGGAAAAAAAAGGAATTAAGCAAAAATTCATTTTGGGGCAACCCATAATCGAGAGGTTTTGTAACCAATTTGACCTCCGATTATTGCTACATCCAAAACACAAACCACATGGTTATGGTAGGGCTATGTACCCTCAAAACCTATAGAATTTGGCCAAGTTTGAATCTGGGGCTACTTATAATCGGTAAGTTTATAAGTTATTTTAGCTACCGATTATAAAATGGCATATTAGCCGAAATATGTACACAATAATCGGAGAATAATTAGTATATATTGACTACCGATTATTGGTTAACTACCGATTGTTGTGTTTGCTACCGATTATATAAGGGCATATCGGCCATTTCGAAAATTCGAAGATAAGGGGTAGCTTAGATTTACGTTTGGGTGACCTTTTTTGTCTTTTAGTGTCGCCCCTAATTCTTTTGGGGTCGCCCCTAAAAATGCTAGGTAAAGAAGTCCATTAACCAAATTTGAAGATTATGTGGTTGTCAGTGAAAGTCAAATATACGCCGAGAACACCTGTGGTTGTGGGTTAAACTGGTCAAACTAATGTAACGGGTCAATGTCTTAACACTAATTTTTTTTTTTAATTCATAAAATTTTCATTCATGATAATATAGAAATTACATAGACTTCAAGAACATTAAGATCAAAGTTCAAAATACAATTAAAAGGTAATAACAAAGAGTAATTTGTGAAGAGAAGTAAATGAAATACCAACAAGAGTACCGAGCAATCCGAGGATTGAAAGAATGGTTTGAGATTATAATCCAACCATTTTGATAGAATTTTTTCTTCTAGAAAAAGCGATCTCCTCATCAAAAGCGAGTAATATTCCCAAAGTCTTGAATCTTGATCACCACACTTGAACTTTTCTACCCAAAATCTCTATTAAAATCACAAAGAAACTCCATGAGAGCGCATAGAGAATCTCCATGTAGAGAAGATACAAGAAAAAGCGGCAAAACACCCACAAAGACACCATGAAAATTTCCTAAAATCAATGAAGATTGAAACAAAAACATAAACTAACCTAACGTAGAATACTAGCTAACTAATAAAACAGGAAAAAGGACAGAAATCTGCCCAGATCCGGCCCTAAATGGACCATTTTAATTTTGAATGTGTTTTAGGTCGTTACGTGAAATTAAAAGGTTTAGATACTGGTGATTATATTGCATCTTTCAATTTCAAATTCCATCCACAAAATCACCAAAGGTAAGAAATTTTAATTTTAGGGTTTGTAATGCAATTTTTTTTTTTTGATAATCACAAAATTCCTAAACTAGGTAAATTAGATACATTGTACGTAGTTAACATGCCGTGATTATTACTTATTTTGTGATGTATTGGTGATCAATATTGAATGAAATAGCTATGAATTATTATTATATTGGTCTTGCATGTCGATTGATTCGAATTTCATGTATGGTAGAAATGTAAAAAAAAATTGTTATTGCAAAGGTACAATATGAGTCTCAAGAGTGCCTATATGAGTTATACATACGAAATCGATTTGGATACTTCAAGTGATGAAGAAGAAAAAGTCGTGTTATTGTTTCAACAAAGCACATCAGATGCTCGTAGACGTATTATTCATCAACTAGTGCATAAGGAAGTGCAGACATGATAACGAATCAACTGAAACAGAATGTGGCATGACGGGAAATGATGAATGAATAATTCACATCTAGAATTGGTTATACTTCAATACAATTCAAACAACTTCTACGTACGAAAAAAGATTTATTTGAGAAATTGTTAGAAAAATTACTTAAAGTGGATAATGAATGTGATCAGATATGTTCCTTTGACTAGCCACGCCTTGTTGAATCCCCACATTCTAGCCAAGGAATGACCCATAATAGTTGGGTTTCAATATAATCTGAGGATAATCGAGGGAATTAAGTCCCCATAGTGCATGGAATTAGAGACTTAGAGCCGTTAGACCATCTTTGCCGGAAATGTACCTTCATTTAAGGAAAAACCTACGTCCCATGGAGTAGATAATTCTCATAAAATATTATTTTCTACCCCGTATCACGTGAAGCTAGGAGGAAATAGGGGAATAATGGAAAGTAATAAAGGAAAATAACAAAATCCCGGTACGTGAACTATTTGTCTATAAGTGAAGCATTTGTCGATCAATACATTTTTGTTAAAAGAACTTATATGATAAAAAAACAAGTCTCAATCGAAAAATGGTTCACCGATTATTATCTTTTAAAAATAAATAAAACAACAATGAATACATAAGTTTAAAAAGTTAGTGTTAGAGCATAGCTCGGTTGAACCCACCAAGCATTGGTATGTCAAGTTTGGTTGTCATATTTTAGTGAATCAAAACTCAATTAAAGAGTCGTTTGATTATATACTAGAGACAACTTCGTATAGGTTAGGCTAGAAAGATAGGATAATGAGACATACAAGTATTACTCGAAGACTTGAAGAATGTGAAGAAGTAACAAGCTACATCGATGACATCATCCTTCCTCTTGAGGTTAGTAATATTTTGACTTGAACTGTTTCATTTCCAACGTATCTTTCAAGTCGTGCTATATTGAAAACATAACTGCGAAGCTGTGAATGATATACTCTAGTAGACATAATGTTAAGGAATTATAATACGAAGTATAACGCCTATCTTTTGAACTTCGTATATAAGACATCGACATAATCGTTTGAATGCTATTGTGATTATGTGTATGGGTAAAGGTGAAGATTTCATCCTAGGAAACAATGTTTACATTCGTTTAAAGGAAGTACGTTCATGAACTTGTTTTATGAATCGAAAGGGAAATCTCTAGGCTTATTGGTATTGTTATTCATTGCATATCTTTGGATTATCAATATGTGTGAGTTAGTAGAACCGATCATAACTTGTTATGTATCTTGGTAAAACTAGTCACAATGCCTGACTTATGTATTGGTATGACTTTTATTAGTGTAATCGATCCTAAGTAATCACCTTAGATGGTATGATCGATATTTGTAATTGGTGTAACCGATCCACAGTAATTGGTATGACCGATCACAAAAGAGTTGTAATCGATCCTTGTAATTGGTGTAACCGGTCACAGTAATTGTGTAACCGATCCTAGTGACTAGTGTAACTGATCACAAGTAATACCATGAGAATATGGTAACCGGTCTGGTAATTGGCGTAACTGATCACGGTAAGCGATGTAACTGGTCTCAAGTAACCATATTAAGGTAGAACCGATCCTTGTGTTTGGTAGAACCAGTAAACCCATGATTAGTGAATTGATATTTGATCAATCACATAGTTCTTGGAAATCGATGAACCGATTCTAACTTGTTTGGAAGTGTGGTATAATTGGTTCCAAGATTGTAAATATGAAAAAGGATTTACAAAGAATAAGATGTCGACATACTTTGAACATGTTCTGTAACTCTTATCTTTTATTATTCAAAGATATTCCTTAATAACTAAAGGAGATCCCGGACCGAAATAAGTTAGAAACCTTTAATTAAGGTTGTTAATTTTATATGCTTTTAATTACCAGCAATTAAAATGCATATCTCTGGAAAATAAAAATTGGTAATGTGCATTTACTAATTGGAGATTTTCTAGTAAGATTTCGGTTAATATTGGACAGAGCATTTCCAGGAAATATGAAAACCAATTTGGAAATATATTGCACATCTTAAGAATATTTCGGTTTTGGAAATTCATTGGTGTCCAAACTTCCTTGGTCTATAAATACCCAAGTTTGCATTCGAGCAAACTATCCTAAGAGCCAGCAAAACTACCTTGTTGTTTTATTACTGGTGAGCCGTCTATTCGGAGAGGAAAGTACCATAATTAGGTGAAATCTCTTACGATCGCTCGTTTAAAGACTTATGTGGGATTAAGAAGCTCTACGAGTACCGTTGGTGGGAAACTACATAATTGCAGTGTTATTAGTTTTCAATTTGATTTGATTGACCAACGGTTGTTGAACTTTGATTGTACCTAGTTTGTTTATTCTTGGGAATCCTCTCTTCTGATATAAGATTCACTCAAACTAGATCGAAGTGTCGACGGGATCTTTAGAACTTTTTGTAGATCTAAAGACGTCTTGTGATAATCCATTGTTAACAGACTCAGTTCTGTGCGTGATTGATCACAAGAGATTCAAGTTGTGGTGTGCAGGTGTTTATTGAAGATTTAAGAAGATTTGAAGACAAAGAAGATTTCTTATTTGGGTTCATAATCTTTGGTGTGCACAAAACTTGATCGGCTGGGATCCAACTATAATCGGTTTATCTTTGATAGATTTGTTGATTAGTTGCGTAGATCGGCATCATCATATAGTATCTTGATAGATCCTATTTTCAATTGGAAAATCTAAACTCTGCTACTTTGATAGTTGTAACCCGACAAAGGAGTTAAACAGAAGAGCCTTTGTCTAAATCATATCACTGAGATTGAATAGAGTTGTTACCGAACAGATTTGTTGTTCCTTTACTGTTTGGAATACGAACCAAAGGAATTGTTCGGTGCGTGCACTTATTGAATGTCAGAAGCGCAGGGATACTGAAGAAACTAGGTGAACTATAGGTTTAGTTGCTTGGTCTCAACTATACGAAGTTGTTTTGATTTTGTATAGCGACTTAATTCTGAGAGTATTCAATTCTGGACTAGGTCCCGGGGATTTTCTGCATTTGCGGTTTCCTCGTTAACAAAATCTTGTTGTGTCATTTACTTTTGTTTTCCGCAATTATCATTGTTGTTATTATAATTTAAAGTAAATTACACAAACGTTAACTCCGTATTACTTGATAGTGATCCTATAGAGTTTGGTTAAGTCCGAACATATTATCAAGTAATCACACTTTGATTGCTGTATTGTCTCGATTTCGTATCCATAGACGATCACACAAAGTGTGAATACCGATTCGTTGCATTGTCTCGACTCAGTCCATAGACAATCATTTTCGGTAAGAGGACTTATATGTGGAAAAGTTTAAGATTGTGATATATTTGGGTACCCTCGTCTTTTCAGTTAGCTAAACCATTTAGCTTCGACTAACTTTTTAGTGATATGAATAGGCAAAACAGTTAGCGATTGCTAAACCAAGTTCTAACCAAAATTACATCTATCAGTTGCTTAACATTTAAGATTACCTCCTATAGGACATAGTCTTCCTGTATTGCTTTACACGTCAACTGAAATGCACGCCACATAGGATTACAAGAGAATTCTTTATTTCCTGATAGGACATGGTCTTAGTAGTACATGGTGCTTAATATGGGACCCAACACTTCCAAAAAAGAGTCAATTATTTCTAGATCTAGGGTTTAGATTGTGTCCACGTAAGAAACTAAATTCAGACCATCTCTTTTGGTACTCCTGTAGCCGATCCACGAATATAAGCACAATTTTTAAATCGCGAACGTGAAAGAGTCATTTTTCAAATTTAAGTATTGATTATATTACAGTTCCGGATTCATACAATTCCTCCACTGTGAATGACGAAATAAAATGAGACTCTAGAGACGATTTTACAGTAGCAAACTGTTACTCATCCCTGGATGTTAATGATCTTTTGACATTTTTCCATAAACGAATTTGGAATCCTAAAGTTCCATTAAAGGTTTTATTTCTTGTTGGGCATTATGCTACAATGGTGCTACACATTGAATTGTATCTTGAAGGATGGAAAAGTTAATGCAAGTGCTTGTTTATTATGTGGTTCTGCTTAAGGAACGAATCATCATTTGTTTCTGTATTGCTTAGAAACTATAATAGTTCGGAATTATTTCTTGACAGCTTTGGGATCAAATGGTTTTCGTGAATCCATTAAAGAAGATATCTAGGAATATTTATCATATAAATAATAATAATCAAGAAGTTGCTCCTTATTATGATTTGGTGGAACATTTGAAATGAGCATAATGGTAAGCTTTCTTGTTACATGAGCAGATGCTCGAATCAGCTTAATTATAGTTTTGGTTAAATGCACTCCGTTTAGTTAGTCTATGAATTTTGAACTTTTTGATGAATTTTCTTTGAGAACTTTGGTATGTCATTGGGATGCTGTGGTGAGTAGAAGCTAACTCTTTTATTCGTAATTTTTTTAGCTCTCATATTGCTAATGAGAGTTAGTTTTAATTTAATTTTCCATTTACTTTTCAAAAATAAAATGAATATTAGATCATGAATCATGATTCATGATCAATTTATACATATGTAGACAAATTAAATGATGATAATCTAAATAATTCTTTAATATTTATTGAATATGATGATAATCTAAATAATTTTTTAATATTTATTGAATATAACAACAAAATAAGTGTTGCTTACCGGTTGTTAGGTTGAGTTCGACATAGGAGGTCATATGACCTAGTCTTAATGTAGTAAACGGTAACGTTGTTTAAGACAAGGAACATGCCCAAGTCTCGTCTTGAGTGGGGGGAATCAGTACGAAAATCAGTAATTCAATTAAGAAAATGAGTCATAAGTAAAATGATTCGGCCTCACGACTTGTGACTTATTAGTCTTGAAACGACAAGGGTACCAAGTACACCACAATCTTTTCGATATCAACCTATAAGTATGATACTTGGATGATCTAATATAGACAATGACTGTCAAGAAGATAGCAAACCACAAGGTATACACTTGGCATATAGTATTGCTCGAAAATGAATGCAACTATAGGGATCAACGTAAGTTTTGGATTAATGTACAATGTATTTACTTTTAATTATAAATAAAACAATAATTATAATTTCGGAAAGTAAAAGTAAAGACACAACAAGATTTTGTTAACGGGGAAAACAAAAATGCAGAAAAACCCCGGGACCTAGTCTAGTTTTGAATACTCTCAGAATTAAGCCGTCATACAAAGAACACTACCAACTTCGTATGGTTGAGACCAAGTAAACTACATCTAATTACCTAGTTTCCTCAGTATCCATGTGCCTACAACCAATCTGGTCAACGCACGTGAATTTTAAGATAGAGTCCACTATCTTAAGTTGCTTCAGCCGTTGTGAAGACTTTAAACACTCAAATCTTTTGGGTCATCCTCCAAACAGTAAAGAACTAATTTGTTTGGTAAACACTCTTCAATCTCAAGAAGTAAAATAGAGATTTATGTAAAATAAGATAAAGGGTCTTATGTTTAAATCAATAAACTCCTTTGTTCGGCTTAGATCAATCTAGATCTAGATTCCCGAAATAATCATATCTAGATTTACAAGCTATCGGATTCATATACTAGAGAATATCACCAAATGATGGATTATTCAATCAATCGCTTATTAAAGATAAATTAGACATAGTCGGATCCTAACCGATCAAGTTTGTGCATGAAGCAAATCACAATGATACGAAACCAATAAAAAATCTTCTTGTTTTTATATCTTCGATGTCTTATTATGTACCTGCACAACCAAACTTGATTCCAACTTATGATCGATCATGCACACAACCGAATCTGTTAACAATGGATGATCACAAGTTAATGTCAAATCTAAAGACAAATTTGAATTACCGTTATTCTCTTGATCTAGTTTGAGTGACCTTATGTCATAAGAGAATGATCTCAAGAATAATCAAACTAGATGCAATCAAGAGTTAACAACCGTTAGTCAATCAAATCAATAATCGAAAACCAAAATAAAAAAACAATTTTAGTTGAAAAAGCGGGAGTCTAACAACCTCACCCAATATTTCGTTTATGCAATATGTATGGACATACTCCAATATAATTCCAAGAGAATCAACTTGACAGTCAGACTCAATCAATGGAAATATATCCAAGAGTTGTATCTCTGTTTCACAATGTAATTAGCAAATCAAACAGATAGAAATCCATGAGCCTGATTATTATGTGAAACAACTTGAATGGTACCAAAGACCAATGTTCAAGTGTCAATCAATTTATATCAACAACCAAAGGTTGGATTATCTAATTGATTGAACTACGCACAACCTGTGATATTATATAGAAAATATAATGCGAAAAAGAAATAACACAGACACCCGAAATTTTGTTAACGAGGAAACCGCAAATGCAGAAAAACCTCGGGACCTAGTCCAGCACACTCAATTAAGCCGCTATAGACACTAGCTTACTCCAAGTTAACTTCGGACTGCAATGTAGTTGAGCCCTAACCAATCTCACAATGATCAAGGTACAGTAGCGTTCCTTACGCCTCTGAATCCCAGCAGGACTCTACGCACTTGATTCCCTTAGATGATCCCACCCACAACTAAGAGTTGCTACGAGCCAAAGTCGGAGACTTGATAAACCAATCTGTCTCACACAGAAAAGACTATTGAATAGATAAATCTGTTTCCCACAGAAATACCTATGAGTTTTGTTCCGTCTTTTGATAAATCAAGGTGAACAGGAACCAATTGATACACCAGACATATATTCCCGAAGAACGGCCTAGTAATATCAATCACCTCACAATAATCTTAATCGTATGGTAGCGAAACAAGTATTGTTGAATCACAAACGATGAGACGAAGATGTTTGTGACTATTTTTTATCTTGCCTATCGGAGATTAAATCTCGAGCAAATCTTAGAGAAGATAGTACTCAATACGATAGAATACAGCAAGATCAGAACACGCAACTACAGAGAAAATAGTTGGGTCTGGCTTCAAAATCCCAATGAAGTCATTAATTCGTTAACCTATAATGGTTTTAGAAAAACCTAGGTTAAAGGAGAATCGACTCAAGTCGCAACTAGTATCACACATGAGGTGTGGGGATTAGGTTTCACAGTTTCTAGAGTTCTCCCTTATATAGTTTTCAACCGTTAGATCGAACATAGCTTGTTACACACAAATGAAAAGTGACTTCATTTAGATATGGGTAACCGTACCTAAACGTGTACACCTTGTTGGCTCAACAATAGTTAACCGAAGTTAGCCATATGAACACTTTCATATCAACATTGTTCATCTTAACACAACTAGTTCAAATGACTCAAGGTTCTAGAGTTGTTCAATTGTTTATATTCTCATAGAAGTATACAAGACACAATTGAAGCAAAATCGATTTTGATTCACTCGAATCAATTCATGAACATTATAGCCACGGTTTGCAAAAGATTGCATTGCTTAATATATAAATGTATTAGTTCATGATCAAACCGATTTTAGAACATAACCTACTCAAGTATATGCAAACGTGTACGCATACCTAAGTGGCCGGACTTAGTTTGGGTTTGCCAATATGCGAACGGTACGCATACCTCCAAACTCAGTTGAATTCCGGATTTGAACTTACGCCGGTACGCATACGGGTATGTATACTACGTTCCAGGACTTTCATTAAACCAACCAGTATGCATTCGGGTATGCATATTATGTTTCCCGGACTTGGAATAACTTGCAACAGTTAGCATATAAGTACGCATACTGTGCTATATCCAATCATGGTTAATTGTTCTAAACTCCCATTTCAATCATTGAAACATTCTTAGAAGACGACAATAGCTGTCTCACAGAAACTATTAGCTTCAAAACAATTTTCAAGTGATCGATAAATCAATACGAAACATTCCGAGTCTACATCAAATGACTGTCTTACACAAATCATGTTACCAGGCGATTTTCACATGATCATCTTTTGACTTTCGTCAAGAATATAAGATGAACTTGGTTAAAGCGAAAGCTTACCAACACATATTTCGAGAAATATGTAAGCGAGTTAAACTCAACTCGAAATACCAAATGTGTATAATCGAAGTCTATATAGCTATACGACTTTTGTCTCAAATAGGAGATAAAGAAGATAGACTTTTGAGTGATAGATGAGTTGAATCTCCTCATACCTTTTGTTGATGAAGTTCCACAAGCGCCCCTTAGTAGTTTTTCGTCTTCAATCAATGAACTCCGTGAAGTCTAAATCTCAACTACATTTTCTATCATAATCCGAGACTTAGATATAAGTAGACTAGAAATCAAGACTTATAGTTTTGGCAACTAAACTTGACAAACAAGTTTGAGATAGCAACGCTTGCGAGTTCGACCGAGCAGTGCTCTAACAATCTCCCCCTTTGTCAATTTTAGTGACAAAACTATCAATACATATAGATTACAAAATAAATAAACTTTTTAGCTTCTCAATATCCAAATGCTCGATTTCTTTCGTTCTTCAACATTACTCGAAATTTTCGTCACTTCCAAGTACTCCAGTGATTCTGAACGTGTTCAACTCAGCATCATAGTTTTTGAAGATCCGTAGCCATAACAATGAGAAAACAGTAGCTCTCAATCATTGTTATACAGTGTTATAGTATTATTACACAACATCAAAGTCCAATTATATCACAACTTTGACAACAATACTATGGTGATATGTATCACTCCCCCTTAGTCAATACTTCATCTCACAATGAAAACCACTCCCCCTTACATAATGATCCGTAAACCATATGTATTTGTAGTGTGAACTACAAATAATTCTCCCCATTTTTGTCAATATACATTGGCAAAGGTACGAAAACTAGTGGGATCATAATGAAATTATCATAGAGACACTTTATGACTAAAAGAGAACATATCAACTTTGTTTCGATGATTTTACATAGTCGAAACTTAGTGTATTCCTCAAGGAGTTTATAAAGATACAAGATAACTCCTTTAATATTCCAAGGCCGCACTCCCCACAAAGATTTGGCAATTAAGCACAAGTTCAAATAAGAACTCTCCCCCATAAAATGTCATTCCCGAAAGAACAAAAAGAGCGACCTTACTTTTACAAGAAAAGAAGGATTTCTTTGGACATTAACAAATTACATGAAACATGAATTTGTATCTAGAAAACTCAATTAAATTAACCACAAGAGAACCCATGATTTTAATCGGAAATGCTCAACATAAGAAAACTTACAAAGCCACACAGTACTTACACAACGAAGTGGATCAGGGAAAGATCAATACTGCGGAATATACAAAGATTCATTTTATTTTCATCAATATTTGCATAATGATACCATAGACTTAATCTTTTTTATCAAAAGTTCATTCTATCTTTCATCAATATTTGCATAATGACATATAATAAACTTAACTTTTGACATATATGGGACAATCATAGTTCACGGACGCAAACACACATATCCCATAACAATATTTGCAATATATAAAACCAATAAAGATTAATACTGCAAAATCATCTTCCAAATAAAATTTAGAATTTAAATAAATAAATCTAAAAACATTGCAAGATGAAAATCGTTGGCAATAGCTATGTGTACTCACAATAAATGCTATTCCAAACCCTAGTTATCCTTCTTAAAATACAAGAATAAATTCTCATAATAAGTTTCCTAGACATTAAGACATTTGAAGAATTCTTTATCGTCCCCGAACTCCTTGTCGCCAACAGCCATTGGAACATAAGGTTCAAGAAGAAAGGAGTCAATTTCAACAAACCTTCTTGACTGATGCCAAACCAGGGCCTTCTGAATTTCAAGAGTCCTAAAAACAATAGCCTTTATTTGCTGCATCTCCTTTCTTGTTTCCTTCAACTCTTCAAGAACAACAGAAAACTTCTGAAGATTTGAAGGGACAACCCTTGGTTTCCTTACATTCCTCCTTTTTCTTTTCAAGGAAGAGGGTACCGGATATTTATCTTTTTTATTAATGATTGACGGCATAGCAATCATATTGACCTCTTTTCCACCAGAAGTCATAATGCGCGGAGCATCCATATAAGTATGGGTTTGTGAGAGAAATTCACAAAGCAAGCTCTACAAGCAAACTTGTGATAAAAAAGTTTTTCAAGGAAGGAAAAAGGAATGTAGGTTTACGGAACCTTTATACAAATAAAAAGATTCACATACGCACAACACTCATCCCTAAAGAAGGTGGAATTATCGATTTTAACCCTCTTTTAATGAATCAAAACATGGAAACATCTTTTCAATACCAAACTAGGATATGAAAAGATCAACCTAAATAAAAAAAATAAAATGCTAAGCTCTCGTCTCTTTGGGATCAGGCACTTGAGACAAGAAGCACAACCAACACAATTAAGTTGTGTTGGGGTGAACAATAATCTGTCCACCATGACCTTTTTGGAAAGAGTTCCTAAATTCCTATTTCATAGAATATTTAGACCTTGTTCTTTTATGTATTGGTCTAACTTTTTCTTTAGAAACTAACTTCTTTTGAGAAGAGTTGAGTTTACATAACTCAGACGACATCTGAACAAGTTTAAGCTTGTTTGTTAATCGATTTGCTATACGTTGAAGTTTATTGACATATATTACTTGATGCTTGTACTTGAAACAACCGGAGAGTCCGTGACCCTTAATGGTACAGTAAGAACATGTCAAAGTGGAGGATGGTTCAGATACCATAGCGGAGCAAGCTGCTAGACAGATTGTAGTACCTGAAACATTAGAAATAGAATTTCCAGAAGACAGAGAAAAATCCATTTTATCCTCCACAATAGTTGAATAAGTTTCTCCAGGAAAAATATCAAGATTGATGTGAGTATTGCTACAATTATCAAAATCAATATTTTCGGCAAGGAGTGCAACACTTGATTTTTCATCTTCATTTGAATCATAGTGATCAGACATTTCATCAAGAGTTGGGGCAAGACCTTTGTTCCCATTGTATTTTCTACGATTTGGACACTTATTGGCAAAATGACCAAAACCTTTACACTTGAAGCACTGAGGCATATCCTTATCATCAGTATCGACTGTATCCCTGTTTTTAGGAAGAACCCGATCATGAGGTTTAACTAATGATCTAGGCTTATCTCTGACAAACCGTTTACTTCTCTTCAAAAGAAGATCTCTAAACTGTCTTGTGATTAGAGAGACTGAGTTATCAAGATCTTCATCCGGCGAATCAGTCTCAATAGAATCATCTACAGAGTTGCCAACACATTTACTTTTGTCAAGCAATTTTGTGTTCTTTTGTGCTTTGAAAGCAATGTCCTTTCCAGATTTGGATGTATGCTCATGATCAAAGATCTTTAACTTCCCAACCAGAGTATTTCTGGATAGAGTATTAAGGTTATTTCCTTCAACGATGACATGTTTCTTAGAATCGTATTTGGCTGGCAACGATCCGAGAATTTTTATCACAATGTCCTTTTCAGGAATAATAATACCTAATGCAAAAGATGCATTAACCATTTCAAATACTTTGTGATTAAACTCATCAAATGAATCTTCATCAGCCGTACGAAGGTTTTCCCAATTAGAATTTAGGTTTTGAAGCCTAGTTTCTTTCTTAGAGGAGTTTCCTTCGAACACCGTTTCTAAGATATCCCAGGCTTCTTTAGACTTAGTGCAAGTAGTCACATGGTGCTGAAGATATGGGGTAATGGCATGGATGATAGCATTTAATCCGTCAGAATTTTGCTTTGCAGCAAGAATCTCGGCAGCATCATATTTAACAATATCCTTTGGAACAATTACTTCGTCTTCTATAACTATCGGAGGATCATAGCCATTAACTACATGAACCCATGATTGAATATCACACGTTTGAAGAAAGGCACGCATAGCAATTTTCCACCATAAGTAATTTGAGCCATCGAAGACTGGCGGTACGTTTATAGAGATAGCACTTCTATCCATAGAGTCAGATTGCTACAAACACAGACTTATAAGGTCTTAAACATGTTTGCCTGCTCTGATACCAATTGAAAAAGCGGGGGTCTAACAACCTCACCCAATATTTTGTTTAGGAAATATGTATGGACAAACTCCAATATAATTCTAAGAGAATCAACTAGACAGTCAGACTCAATCAATGAAAATATATTCAAGAGTTGTATCTCTGTTTCACAATGTAATCAGCAAATCAAACAGATAGAAATCCGCGAGCCTGATTACTATGTGAAACAACTTGAACGGCACCAAAGACCAATGTTCAAGTGTTAACCAATTTATATCAACAACCAAAGGTTGGATTATCTAATTGATTGAACTACGCACAATCTGTGATATTTCAATTATATAGAAAATATAATGCGGAAAAGAAATAACACAGACACCAGAAAAACCCCGGGACCTAGTCCGGATTCGAACACCACACTGTATTAAGCCTCTACAGACACTAGCCTACTCCAAATTAATTTCGAAATGAAATGTAGTTGAGCCCTAACCAATCTCACACTGATCAAGGTACAATCGCGTTCCTTACGCCTCTGAATCCCAGCAGGACTCTACGCACTTGATTCCCTTAGCCGATCTCACACTACATAAACAGGTCCTATTAGTGAGGGTTCATAAACCATCACAAATAGAAAAAACCGTCACAAATAGAGACTAAACCATCACAAATAGATATTTATGACGGATGACCAGTCGTCGTGACTAGTGGCGTCACAAATAACATTGTGACGGTTTTTCTCTTTTTGTGGCGTTTTGGTCAACCATCACTAATAGATTTTCTATCTGTGACGGTTGTTTGGCCGTCACCAATTGTATTACTACCGCCGGCTAAATTTTCCGGCAACAGCTGCCATGTCGGATTTTTGTATTTGTGACGGTTCACAAACCCTCAGTAATATTTTCCTATCGCCGTTAATAATTGCCGGTACTGGTCAACGGTAACCGGTCACTGACGCCGAATTTTAATTAGATTCTAAGAATTCTCAGAAATCTGAGGTTTTTCGGAACTTAAACTTACACGTAAAATAGGAAACCAGACTTAATTATAGAAACTTGCATTCATAACAAAGTTTTACATTGAAACTTACATATATGTAAGTAAGATGCATGTTTTACTGTTTCTGAAACAGAAGGCAACATAACATTACCCAGAGAGTTCACCTTAACAGTCTCTTATAGTTCCTTAAACCACCGGTGCCGACTTTCTTCAAGACACGTTGAACATGCCAATTCACTTAATTACTCCATCCTGAGAGCATTGCAAGTCCAGGATAATCACTTACAGTCCATAGTAGTCCCGCACGCATATTAAACATTTCATTTATTGAGGAATCATATGTATCTAACCCTGCCTCCCATAACTCCTTGAACTCATCTATTAACGGTCTCAAATATACGTTGATGTCGTTACCTGTATGACAAATAAGATAATGAGTTTGAATATTTGGTATCTTACTGATACAAAACATACAACAAGTCTAATTGTACCATAACTAGACAAAGTCAGAGACACAGAAACTATTGAACAACTCAATTATTATATTGTGACTCAAATACATTTACAAATACTGAACTAGATATTTCAAATAACAGCAATGAGTTCCAATGCAATTGCAGGTAGAATTAAGCAGCATATTTCGAAATACTTAGCTTAATATATCAACAACAAGGAGCTAATGCAGTTGCAATCATACACAATAAGTAAGAGAGATCATATGTAGCGGACTGGTAATTTTTCCTCCTAAAAGGATTGGGTTTCAACCCGTTTAGCAAGGCCAAATCCCGGTGCGCCATTCGATGACTAAAAGCATACACATAATGCAATTGGATTATATAATTATAAAAATAAAATGGGTAAAATTGATCCCAGTTACGTAAAATAAAATGCTTTCGCATCAAGGGTTAAACTATTACAGGAGACTAAATGTTTAAAGAACTAGGAAGAAGAATATATGGGACTTGGACAGAGTTGAGGCTTTGAATGGAAATTTAAACTTAAGATAAAGAATTATAAACCAAGTGTCAAGTTCAAATGAAGTTATGGAATTACAAAGGGATTCAAATCCTTGACATACTCAGGTGAAAATATCATCCACACCAAGAATTTAGAAGTCAACAGATTTTGCAAAATTCAACAAGAGAATTAACGAAATGTTCTTATAAATGAACATGTACACAAATATGCTATAGTTCAGTCGTACATATTTTTAAAATGAGAGTCAAGCATGTCCCCGAAGTAAATATATACACCATGTAACCCAAGCACACCAGTCACTTAAAATGACATCCAGCATAATATTTCCCATTGTCACTTCTATTCATGCAATTACTGAAAACATAAAAATGATTTAAAGGGATAGCAAAATGCATAATAATACCTGCTAGTACATTCAAGTAAGAAGTTCTAAGTAGATAGTAGTACATAATTTGAAACATGTCGACACACCAACGAAAAAGGGAGGTTCCGTGTACAGTCAATACAAACACCCAAAATCAGACCTTAGCTTGCATATTTACAAAGGAAAAATATGGTAATACATTAGTCGAAAATCGAAAATAAACTACCCCATATTATCCCTGTGATGTACACATCAAAAATAATGAAATACTAACATTGTAAGCTTTGGTAGCCTGCTGTAATCTCCCGGCTTACTGATTCAAGCTCCTCTCGTACTCTGCGGGAGGAAAAACAATAAAAGGGTGAGCGAATTCCCAGTAGGGGCATATGTAAAAATGTAATGCCGGCACAAAACATGGATAAATAGACATGAACAACTAAAATAAATAAAATGTATCAAACATGATGCATTGGAAACAAATTAAAATTCATATCCAAGTGAAGAACTGCAAATTTAATTTTGTCACTTTGCAAATTTAACATTGTGGGCCTAACGCTCCTAAAGTAGAGTCTACAGGTTTCCCGTGGTACTTTGTCATAAGAAGGAAACATCTTTAAAAATTATTACAACAAATTAATGATTCACAAGGACAAAATGTGAGGGATCTACTTGTCTGTTTACATAAACCTTACCAAATGCACAAAGAACTATTAACAAAGCTGATGCTTGATTAAGGCAGTTATGAAAACTTAAAGCAAGTAGTACACATGAATGACATCACAATGTTAAATAGCTTGTTGGTTTAACAAGGATTTCAAAAAGAATAAAAATCAAATGGCTTTAAAATGAATATAACCCATAGTTTAAGTAGGAAAACAAGTTCTCATAACCATTCATGTACACTTCAGTTGAAAACTCAGTGGAAAAGTAACGTAAGAAAATTCATAAAACAATTCCAATCCTTTATTCTTTGGTTAATACTGGAAACCAAAAACGTTGGTTCATTGAATCATATTTGCAAACAAGTCATGGGCAGGTTCAGGAACACAATACAAGATTTAAGTGAGTGCTATAACAATTTAAAAGCAGGATTTCTACAAAAGGTTACTAGTATCTAAAAGATGAATAGCCCCTAAAGTTCATCATTACCACACAGTACATAAATACCATCTAAGATTCCAAATCCGGAAAACTCTGTATAGACCTGTGTCTTCTTACACTACAAACAAACATGTAAGTAATGTAAACAATATATCTTTCTCATTATGATTCTGAGTTCTAAAACAAAATTAGATCCCTAGATACACTTCTACATCATACTTCTATGCAAAATCTGTATCAACAATCTTTAGAACTGCCACTCCTCTATGCAACCCATCAACACTACCAATTCATCCACCCTCAACTGCAACCACCCCAATCCATGTTTCAGAAACAACACAATCATCATCTCTATCTTTTCATCCCCACCACCAACAACATCTCTTGCTCACTGAACATCATACACCTATATCATATACTTACACAACTTTGTGTATCTAATATGTCTTTAGCAGAATTTCAAGTTCAGTTACATCACCTCCATACTCAATTGCACAACTATTCTACGTTCCACAATCTCCCACAACACCGCCATTGCTACTTCCTAACCTCAACTACATTTCCATCACCCCTGCAACACATAAACATACATCTCTACCCACATCATCAACTTCAACCCTGTCATGCAACACATCCCTAGCTACAACTACAACTAATTTGGGATGAACCCTAATTACCACACTGTATTAAGCCGCTACAGACACTAGCCTACTACAAGTTAACTTCGGAATGGAATGTAGTTGAGCCCTAACCAATCTCACACTGATCAAGGTACAATCACGTTCCTTACGCCTCTGAATCCCAGCAGGACTCTACGCACTTGATTCCATTAATTAGCTGATCTCACCCACAACTAAGAGTTGCTACGACCCAAAATCTCACACTTTAAACTCTATCGAATAGATAAATATGTCTCCCACAAAAATACCTATGAGTTTAGTTCCGTCTTTTGATAAATCAAGGTGAACATGAGCCAATTGATACACCAAACATATATTCCCGAAGAACAACCTAGTAATATCAATCACCTCACAATAATCTCAATTGTATGGTAGCGAAACAAGATATTGTGGAATCACAAACGATGGGACGAAGATGTTTGTGACTACTTTTTATCTTGCCTATCGGAGATTAAATCTCGAGCAAATCTTAGAGAAGATAGTACTCAATACGATAGAATACAACAAGATAAGAACACGCAACTGCAGAGAAAATAGTTGGGTCTGGCTTCACAATCCCAATGAAGTCTTTAATTCGTTAACCTATAATGGTTTTAGAAAAACCTAGGTTAAAGGAGAATCGACTCTAGTCGCAACTAGTATCACACAGGAGGTGTGGGGGTTAGGTTTCCCAGTTGCTAGAGTTATCCCTTATATAGTCTTCAAATCAGGGTTTGCAATCAATGTTACCTTGGTAACAAGGCATTCAATATTCATCGTTAGATGAAAACCTGATTAGACTCAAGCTAATATCTTTCAACCGTTAGATCGAACATAGCTTGTTACACACAAATGAAAAGTGACTTCATTTAGATATGGGTAACCGTACCTAAACGTGTACACCTTGTTGGCTCAACAATAGTTAACCGAAGTTAGCCATATGAACACTTTCATATCAACATTGTTCATCTTAACACAACTAGTTCAAATGACTCAAGGTTCTAGAGTTGTTCAATTGTTTATATTCTCATAGAAGTATACAAGACACAATTGAAGCAAAATCGATTTTGATTCACTCGAATCAATTCATGAACATTATAGCCACGGTTTGCAAAAGATTGCATTGCTTAATATATAAATGTATTAGTTCATGATCAAACCGATTTTAGAACATAACCTACTCAAGTATATGCAAACGTGTACGCATACCTAAGTGGCCGGACTTAGTTTGGGTTTGCCAGTATGCGAACGTTTACGCATACCTCCAAACTCAGTTGAATTCCCGGATTTGAACTTACGCCGGTACGCATACGGGTATGCATACTAAGTTTGTAATATCCGTCACAATTTTAAGGGTATTTTCGTCTTTTTCTAAAAGGGTATTTTTATAATTTCACTAAAAAGGTATTTTGGTAATTTGGTCCATTTTGGGAACCAAACTCGTTTCTTTCTTGCCAATAAAAAAGGAACAAATACTTTTGATTAGGTATAAAATAAATAAATATTAGTTACCAAAACTTGACACTTGTCGACCAAGGATTAGTCCTAAAACTTAAATATTCATATTTGTTCATTAAGAGTTTTCCATAATAGCACGTAGGTTCAGCTGGACCGAATGTTGAAGACTTGTATGAATTCTTACCAAGTGTCACTGCCTAATAGGCTATTAGTTTTTTTTAAGTTAAATCATTAAATGGCAATCTTTAAATTGTCGTGAGTTTTGTTGACCGAAATTCTTAAACTCGTGAACTTAAGCTTAGGTCGACTCTTAGTTGTTTTGTTAGGGTTTGTTTTTTTTCTTTTGCTACATAAACGTGTTATACTCGGGGAGAAAAAAAAAAACACAGATAAAAACAAAACCTAGCCGCAACTGTTCCTTCTGTTTCCCATTATTTAGTTAGAGATATTAAGTTTATTATCGAAGACGATTTCAACGGTGATAAAGCTATTTGTTGTATAGTTGATGGATTTTGGATTTTGCGATTCGAGTTAGGCGCAACACTAACTAAATCTTGTTTTTATTTGAGTTAAAATTATTTAAATTCATATTTATTGGTTTTAATTATTATGGTGATGTGATTGATGGTATTGTAATTACTGATTTCATGATGATGTTGAAGTTGTGTGATATATGTATATGTTTGATAAATTACGGTCCTTGGGAATTGATGGTTGCTTCCCAAAAGAATTTTCTTTTTGACGAGTAAGAGATATCCTTGGGAGTTGAAGGTTGCCTCCCTAAAAACAACATGGGGCTCATTAGGAGTTGATGGTTGCCTCCTATTTGATTGCTAAACCCATGGACTCCCTGGGGCGAGCGGATTGATTGATTTGATTGTTTTGTTTATGGATGTGGTGTTTCCATGTGCTTGTGATGTTGCTAATCATGCTAGTTGTTTTTCTAAGGAATTGAAAAATATTTCATAAAATGTTTTGTTGCTTCTTTTCCTGCTGGGTGTCACAACTCACGTCGTTTCATGACAAAAAATTCTAGATTTTATGGTACCACAAGGAGCTAATGGCGGAAAAGCATAGAGATCGGTTTTGGTGCTTTAATTAGTAGCTGTCATAGGATTTATGATTGGAAAATTGTAATAAAATATCATCAAACTCTTTTAGATGATTTTTACTGAGTATTTATTGATTATTAATACTTTGGAAATTATTGGGTTAAGGTATAACCAATGAAACAATGCTTTGTTTAGAAAATTCTATTTGATTGAACAATGAAAATTTCTGAGTCATGTCAGTTTGACTGTTAATGATAATTATTGCGTAACATAATTATGCCTGAATATTTTACAATATGCGTAAAACTCACGATTAATGAAGTGGTTAAAATATTAGAATTTTCTGAGTTCCATAAGTATTTTTAAACAATTGTTTGTCACTATAAGAAATTCAAACATTTTCTGATAGATTCAACTATATTGAAGTATTCTTATTTAAAACTTATTCTATGGCATGTTTTAGGCTTTGGTGTCTTCTGTAAACTTGAAGATATTTCTTTTTCCTTTTTGAAATGGTAAACTAAACCTGATTTAGAGTTGTGAATGATATTATACGATTTTTATAAAATGGACTATCTCTGTTTTTTTTTTCTGCAGTTATGGTCAACTACGCGTTTGACTGTGGTCAAAAGGTCTTTAAGATAAACTAAAAATTATAGAAAATTTATGAATGGAACTATACTTAGTTATGATTCATAATGTATAATCATAATAATTTTTTGGATTTGAATTGAGTTCAGTAAAATTCTTGGAGTGAACTGATGTCTGTTTCTATTTTATGATTCTTCCTTAAAAAAATGACTCTTTTGGATTAAATCTGGAACTTTAACGGTGAAATTAATTTTTATGCTAAACTAGAGTTTTCTAGGGTTCATGTGGATTAAAAATCATGTCACAGTAACGGTTAGATCTTTCTAAAAGAATTTTTATGTATCTACTGCGCTAGAATTTCTGAATTGAACATAAATTAACTAAGCCCAAATAAATTATTTATTGAGCTTGGGCTTAGTAGCCGGGCTTTGGCTATGGTATCGAAGTAGCACTTCGGGTTTTCTTGCATGGAATCCGGGCAGGATCCGAGCACGAAAATTGGGGTGTTACAGTTTGGTATCAGAGCAACAATTAGATCCTTTCGGAGCTAGTTGTTGCGCAAACAATAATAAATATAAATTGTGTTTCAATAAAATTAGTTGTGTGTTTTTTTATTTTAACTTGAAATCTTTTTGTCATTGTGCTACCTTAAATTTAGGGACTAAATTTCTTGAAGTGTGTGAGGTTGTAATATCCGTCACAATTTTAAGGGTATTTTCATCTTTTGCTAAAAGGGTATTTTTATAATTTCACTAAAAAGGTATTTTGGTAATTTTGTCCATTTTGGGAACCAAACTCGTTTCTTTCTTGCCAATAAAAAAGGAACAAATACTTTTGATTAGGTATAAAATAAATAAATATTAGTTACCAAAACTTGACACTTGTCGACCAAGGATTAGTCCTAAAACTTAAATATTCATATTTGTTCATTAAGGGTCTGTTTGGTAGCTTGGATATGAAAAATGTTGTCCAGGTTAGGGTATTCCTTGGTTTATCCAAAATTATCATGGCAATGGTTATTTTTAATAGTGTTTGTTTTCCACATTGGGTTAATGTAGTATGTTGTTTGTCAAGAGACTTGTATCCAAGTTAAATTAAAAGAAGAAAAAAAACAAAACCATATAAATTTATGGTTTTGAGCATAAGAAAAATTTAAATTAAAAAGTAGTTATAAAAATAATTGCCTAACACATGAAAGGATTAAGGTATTCTAGGTTTTATATGGAATTCCAAAATCTTACCTTTGTAGCCTCCTAAAATTTTGGTAGGATACACTATTCTTATCTTGACATGGAATAAGCACCAAGACAAACACAATATACGGTTATTTAAGGGATAACCCAACCTAGGTTAGGATATCGGGTCTGCCAAACACGACCTAAGAGTTTTCCATAATAGCACGTAGGTTCAGCTGGACCGAATGTTGAAGATTGAATTCTTGCCAAATGTCACTGCCTAATAGGCTATTAGTTTTTCTGAAGTTAAATCATTAAATGGGAATCTTTAAATTGCTGTGAGTTTTGTTGACCGAAATTCTTAAACTCGTGAACTTAAGCTTAGGTCGACTCTTAGCTGTTTTGTTAGGGTTTTTTTTTTCTTTTGCCACATAAAAGTGTTATACTCGGGTTGAAAAAAAAAAACACAGATAAAAACAAAACCTAGCCGCAACTGTTCCTTCTGTTTCCCATTATTTAGTTAGAGATATTAAGTTTATTATCGAAGACGATTTCAACGGTGATAAAGCTATTTGTTGTATAGTTGATGGATTTTGGATTTTGCGATTCGAGGTAGGCGCAACACTAACTAAATCTTGTTTTTATTTGAGTTAAAATTATTTAAATTCATATTTATTGGTTTTAATTATTATGGTGATGTGATTGATGGTATTGTAATTACTGATTTCATGATGATGTTGAAGTTGTGTGATATATGTATATGTTTGATAAATTACGGTCCTTGGGAATTGATGGTTGCTTCCCAAAAGACTTTTCTTTTTGACGGGTACGAGATATCCTTGGGAGTTGAAGGTTGCCTCCCTAAAAACAACATGGGGCTCATTAGGAGTTGATAGTTGCCTCCTATTTGATTGCTAAACCCATGGACTCCTTGGGGCGAGCGGATTGATTGATTTGATTGTTTTGTTTATGGATGTGGTGTTTCCATGTGCTTGTGATGTTGCTAATCATGCTAGTTGTTTTTAAAATGACTTGAAAAATATTTCATAAAATGTTTTGTTGCTTCTTTTCCTACTGGGTGTCACAACTCACTTCATTTCATGACAAAAAATTCCAGATTTTATGGCACCACAAGGAGCTAATGGCGGAAAAGCATAGAGATCGGTTTTGGTGCTTTAATTAGTAGTTGTCATAGGATTTATGATTGGAAAATTGTAATAAAATATCATCAAACTCTTTTAGATGATTTTTACCGAGTATTTATTGATTATTAATACTTTGGAAATTATTGGGTTAAGGTATAACCAATGAAACAATGCTTTGTTTAGAAAATTCTATTTGATTGAATAATGAAAATTTCTGAGTCATGTCAGTTTGACTGTTAATGATAATTATTCTGTAATATAATTATGCCTGAATATTTTACAATATGCGTAAAACTCATGATTAATGAAGTGGTTAAAATATTAGAATTTTCTGAGTTCCATAAGTATTTTTAAAACAATTGTTTGTCACTATAAGAAATTCAGAAATTTTCTGACAGATTCAACTATATTGAAGTATTCTTATTTAAAACTTATTCTATGTCATGTTTTAGGCTTTGGTGTCTTCTGTAAACTTGAAGATATTTCTTTTTCCTTTTTGAAATGGTAAACTAAACCTTATTTAGAGTTGTGAATGATTTTATACGATTTTTATAAAATGGACTATCTCTATTTTTCTTTTCTGCAGTTCTGGTCAACTACGCATTTGACTGTGGTCAAAAGGTCTTTAAGATAAACTAAAAATTATAGAAAATTTATGAATGGAACTATACTCAGTTATGATTCATAATGTATAATCATAATAATTTTTTGGATTTGAATTGGGTTCAGTAAAATTCTTGGAGTGAACTGATGTCTTTTTCTATTTTATGATTCTTCCTTAAAAATGTGACTCTTTTGGAATAAATCTGGAACTTTAACGGTGAAATTAATTTTTATGCTAAACTAGAGTTTTCTAGGGTTCATGTGGATTAAAAATCATGTCACAGTAACGGTTAGATCTTTCTAAAAGAATTTTATGTATCCGATGCGCTAGAATTTCTGAATTGAACATAATTAACTAAGCCCAAATAAATTATTTATTGAGCTTGGGCTTAGTATCCGGGCTTTGGCTATGGTATCGAAGTAGCACTTCGGGTTTTCGTGCATGGAATCCGGGCAGGATCCGGGCACTAAAATCGGGGTGTTACAAATTTCTCGGTCTCTCATTAAACCAACCAGTACTCATACGGGTATGCATACTATGGTTCCCGGACTTGGAATAACTTGCAACAGTTAGCATACAAGTACGCATAGTGTGCTATATCCAAAGATCAAAGACCAAAACTCGTTTCCCTTAGCAAGTACAGGTTTGGGTAGGAGACAATGTTAACTCTCGAAAATAGGACATAGTTTTTACGCCGGCCTAACCAAGCCTTGCACAAACCGTAGGCAATCATGATTAATTGTTAACTCCCAAAAATATTGTGCTATATCCAATCATGATTAATTGTTATAAACTCCCATTTCAATCATTGAAACATTCTTAGAAGACGACAATAGCTGTCTCACACAAACTATTAGCTTCGAAGCAATTTTCAAGTGATCGATAGATCAATACGAAACATTCCGAGTCTACATCAAATGACTGTCTCACACAAATCATGTAAATGTTACTAGGCGATTTTCACATGATCATCTTTTGACTTTATTCAAGAATATAAGATGAACTTGGTTAAAGCGAAAGCTTACCAACACATATTTCGAGAAATATGTAAACGAGTTAAGCTCAACTCGAAATATCAAATGTGTATAATCGAAGTCTATATAGCTATACGACTTTTGTCTCAAATAGGAGATAAAGAAGATAGACTTTTGAGTGATAGATGAGTTCAAGTCTCCACATACCTTTTGTTGATGAAGTTACACAAGCTCCCCTTAGAACGCCGTGAAGTCTAAAGCTCAACTACACTTTTTATCATAATCCGAGACTTAGCTATAAGTAGACTAGAAATCATGACGTATAGTTTTGACAACTAAACTTGACAAACAAGATTGAGATAGCAACGCTTGCGAGTTCGACCGAGCAGTACTCTAACCATAGTTTCCCACCAATGGTACTAGTAGATGCTTCTTGATCCCAAAGAAATCTTTAAACTAGCGGACGTAAGAGACTTCGCCTAGTTTGGTTGTTCTCCTCTCCAAGATAGCATTACAAGTAATACTATTAGTCGGCTATATCAATGACTACAAAATTAAGTTCCTGCCTCGGGATAAGTTTGTAAGAAGAACAAACTTCACTATTTATAGACCGATGAATTTCCATAATTGAAATTATTTTCAAGATATGCAATAAGCACCTAGATTCGGTTTTGTCTAATTCCAACCAATATCCAACTGTATAACAAAAATCCCCCTTGGATTACAATTCAATATTAGCTAGTGTTGATGGTGGCTTTTAGCCTAGGGTTAAAATCGTAAAACCGCATATCTGGCATGACGTCATTATGACCATTAACACATTTTATCGAATCGATCAACATGCTTACGTAAGAATTACCAGGGTACCTTTTTTCTTCCTATGTATCATGTTCCACGGCAGAACCCTTAACATTGATTGACATCACATGTACAAAAACCTCATGCTACCGCGCCAAGGCATGCCAACCATGCCAGCCGCACCACTGTGCCAATGACAAACCGTGCCAGCCACATCTACCGCGCCAAGGCATGCCAACCATGCCAGCCGCACCACTGTGCCAATGGAAAACCGTTCCAGCCACATCTCGCGCCAAGGCATGCCAACCATGCCCGGTAGCACCACCGCGCCAATGGCAAACCGTGCCAGCCACATCTACCGCGCCAAGGCATGCCAACCATGCCAGCCGCACCACTGTGCCAATTGCAAACCGTGCCAGCCATATTTCTGCGCCAAGGCATGCCAACCATGCCTCCGCACCACTGTGCCAATGGAAAACCGTGCCAGCCACATCTCCGCGCCAAGGCATGCCAACAATGCCAGCCGCACCACTGTGCCAATGGCAAACCGTGTCAGCCACATCTACCGCGCCAAGGCATGCCAACCATGCCAGCCGCACCACCGTGCCAATGGCAAATCGTGCCACCACATCTACCGCGCCAAGGCATGCCAACCATGCCAGCTGCACTACTGTGCCAATGGCAAACCGTGCCAGCCACATCTCCGCGCCAAGGCATGCCAACCATGCCAGCCGCACTACTGCGCCAATAGCAAACCATTGGCCCCACCTCGCCAAGCCAAACACACCTTGCCTTGGCCCTAGCCATACTAGCCGCACCATGTGCCAAACGGCATGCCAAACCATTGGCCCCACCTCGCCAAGCCAAACGCACCTTGCCTTGGCCCTAGCCATGCTAGCCGCATTATGTGCCAACGGTATGCCAAACCATTGGCCCCACCTCGCCAAGCCAAACGCACCTTGCCTTGGCCCTAGCCATGCTAAGCCTCACATGTGCCAAACGGCATGCCAAACCATTTGGCCCCACCTCGCCAATCCAAACGCACCTTGCCTTGGCCCTAGCCATGCTAGCCGCACCATGTGCCAATGGCATGCCAAACCATTGGCCCCACCTCGCCAAGCCAAACGCACCTTGCCTTGGCCCTAGCCATGCTAAGCCGCACCATGTGCTAAACGGCATGCCAAACCATTTGGCCCCACCTCGCCAAGCCAAACGCACATTGCCTTGGCCCTAGCCATGCTAGCCGTACCATATGCCAACGGCATGCCAACCCGCGGCCCCACTATACCATGACGGCCTTCCCTATGCGGCTACTAAAACGAAGGAGTGCGACAATCAACGGTCGCCCTTCAATCCCAGGATCAAATCCTAGCCGACCAAGGTTACCAGACAACGCATGGTAACCTTTGGCCCGAAATCCTAAGTTTGGCCACGCCCAAACCGCGCCACGGCATGCCAACCTAGCCGCGCCACCATGCTGGCCTTCCCTATGCGGCTACTAAAACGAAGGCATGCGACAATCAACGGTCCCCCTTCAATCCCAGGATCAAATCCTAGCCATCCAAAGTTACCAAACAACGCATGGTAACCTTTGGCCCGAAATCCTACATTTGGCCACGCCCAAACCGCGCCAAGGCATGCCAACCTAGCCGCGCCACCATGCTGGCCTTCTCTATGCGGCTACTAAAACGAAGGCGTGCAATAATCAACGTACACCATTCCACCTTATATGCAAATATTAGCCGTCCAAGGTCGCCAGCCAACGCATGGTAACGTTTGTCCCAATGCCAAAACCCTAATTTTGGTCGCGCCTAAACTATGCCTCCTTGGGCCCGTAACATCCCTCTTGAATTCTTCCTGAGTTTTACTGTCGGGCTGTTTTCACCTCCCGAACGAGTTCAAAAACTAAATATCCCCGCGTAGAGGAAGATAGGAAATTCTTTTTCTGTCGAGTTGAGGGGCGGACCGTCGAAATCCTAGTCCGTACGAGAATTCTACAGCGATTCTAGTAAAAGGCGTTAATTAGGGTTTCTAAAACGAAGCGTGCGGCCATCAACGGTCGCCCTTCAATCTCAGGAGAAAATCCTAGCCGTCCAAGGTTACCATACAACGCATGATAACCTTTGACCCAAAACCCTAGTTTGGCCACGCCAAACCGCACCAAGGCATGCCGCGCCACCATGCTAGCCTTCCCTATGCAGATACTATAACGAAGGCGTGCGACAATCAACGGCCGCCCTTCAATTTCAGGAGCAAATCCTAGATGTCCAAGGTTAACAGACAACGCATGGTAACCTTTGACCCAAAGTCTAGTTTGGCCACGCCAAACCACGCCATGGCATGCCATGCCAATGGCCTGCCAACTTTGCCGTGCCATCATGCTGGCCTTCCCTACACAACTATCAAAAACGGAAGCGCGCAACGATCAACGGCTACCTTTCCGCTTAAGATACAAAATCTCGACCGTCGAAGGTCGCCAAGCTAGCAAGTCTCCCAAGCTCGACTTTCCAGGCAACAACCATGTTACATGTTTTCACGAAAACGTTCGAGACAACAAACCACAAACTGGGGGATCTTCTTTGGGTTTTGGTTTGGCGGTTTACATCGTGCGGCGTACACTACGCCCGTAATAAGAAAGTGTAATAAGGATGAAGCGGTTAAGTAAATAGGGAAGTAATGGTGAAACGCTTTTCTTTTATGGAACATCAATTCCATGCGTTTACGGTTACCACCTCCTCCCATTTACTCACCCATTATTCCACTCCTTAATGAGACCAGAGTACGTTTCACTCCGACTTGTATAAATAGGTCTTACCTATTTCCACTAAAGAGGACAAGTTCGGTCAAGGATCAGACAACACTCGGAAAAACGTTTGGCTAAGCTCTCCCATCTGTTAGCTTCCCATTTTCTGATACAAGTCATGAAACCGCTACTCTTCCAGAATCAACCTGGTCTCAACACTTTCTTCGTTTCCCTCCCCAAAACCAGCCCATTCTCCTCCTCTTTGTGACCGAAGCAAGTCTGGAACAGCCATTTCTTGGTTTAGGCCGGATTTGTACAGATTGATCTCTCGAATCTAAAGTACTCCCGTGCAGTACATTGTTTAGGGTCTAAATTCTTTTCTCACCCACACACCCAAAATTACCAAAATCGGCAGAAACCATTTTCACCCTCAAACGGCTAGCATACAAGATTCTTAACTAATATATCTTCCAAAGATATGTTTTGCTTGCTGGAAAAACAAAACATATATATTCAAAATCTTCACAAAAAGATTCTCAAACATTTCTGTTTGGGATCTCACCTTGAGTATCAAGGAATATCTTTGAACAATAAAATATAAGATTTTTGCACATGTTCAAATTACTCACTATGTCGATATATTGAACTTTTATATTTTGCAAACCCAAATTTTAATATCACACTAACCCTAAAGTGTACGTGACTATAGAAATTGGTTTTGCTTGTAGGGATCGATTCTGTCAAGACTCCCAATGTAGGTATGGATCAGTTCTACCTTGACTCCCATATAGGTTAGAATAGTTACTACCTTGACTCCCAGCATAGGTGAGGATCGGTTCCCCCATGGTTCCCAACATAAGTAGGGATCAGTCCTTCCTTAAATCTTCAATGAAAATCGAACCACCAATCCTATTGATTTCTTTCAACCATGAAACAAGTTCGTAAGTCTATTTCCTTAAACTCATGTAATCCAACATAGTTTTCTAGACATGAAATCATTTTTAAGTTCATTACACAATCTAGTAAACAAGTTACAAAGATTGTGTCTATGTTGAAATTACGAAGTTCAAAAGATAAGCATTATACTTCGTAATCCAATATACAAAGATTATAACACAACTTGTATATTCTTCATTGACACTTTGACCATAATAAGATGATCAACTCTAATACTAGATTTTCATGTATATAACTTTACATATTATGTTTTCAATCTAAACGAATTAAAGGTAACAATGTAGAAATGGAAACAAGTCAAGTCTTGTATTGCTAATATCAAGTAGAAGGATGATATCTTCGTCGATGTCTATACATTTTTAGAATCTTCAGGTCTTCAGACTAATAATTGTATGTCTTAACATTTCTAGACTTTCTAGTTTATCCTAACGAAGTTGACTCTAGTAATTCTAATCATGTGACTTTTGATTTTTGATACAAAAATATGACAACCAAACTTGACATACCAACACTTGGCGGGTTCAATCGAGCAATGTTCTAACAAGTCTAAATACCATGAACGCAAGGTGTTGCTACATTTTCAGGATTGCTGAATTCTCAATAATAACCATGATTTTCCATTTAATTTTTCATACCATCAAATATAAGTCATGATCTGAAGACTATCAAATCAATAGATAAGAAAAAAATAGATGAGAAGCCACCAGAATATAGACCTCTTCATTTGTTATATTGATAATGTGTCGTGCTGTTTGTGGATTATACCGTATATTTCTCTCTAAAAATCTATAACTAATTCTCTGACACAACTAACACTAACTATACTTTATATTATAATATAACCTAGCAACTAGCATTAACTTAACTAATCCAATTCATTAACACATAATTAAGGACATTATGGCCATTATATGATATATAGGGATAACAAGTTATGAGATTTATTTCAGACTAACCACATTTAATCTTAAGCAAATATTCCTTCAAAATACGAGCAATGTAAGTGAGAAGTTATGGATGCGTATTTGATGCCACCCATGTCTAATCCGTCACCTAACGGATTTGAAATCTGTTGCTAGGCGGACGGGATGGCTGGATTAGCAGATATGAATGTCTCTCGTTGGCCTTAAACAAATAATTCTGCAAAATACAAGAAGTAGGGGTAAGTAGCGGGTTTTGGGTTAGCACAGATTTGGTGCCGCCCGCGTCTAATCTATCACTTGGTGGATTAGACATCCGCGGATGGGTGGATGAGTTGGATGGATGCAGATGAATTGAGGGATATTTTACCTCTCTTTATGATACTCTTTTTAATATTATCTTTTATTTTTGTTCTTGAACTTTTTACTAAGCATACTTGTATCCATAGCTAAATTACTATAGAAAATAAGTTTATGCGTACAACATTCGTGAATTCTTCAACCCAGCTGTCAAAAATAAGCCGTTGGTAGGGTCAACTACATAAATATTTGTATAAAACTCAAACAGACCTAATCACACAAAAATAAAACATAACAAAAAATTTACTTGTTTTGATTAATTAATCCATGAAACAATATCACATCATGGAATCAAATTTTGATGATTTGACAAGTCGTTAATTGAAGCGAATCAAATTATAACTATGCTATTATATATAAACACCAATAGATTATAAACATATGAATCAAATTATATATAAACACCAAAAAATAATAATTATTATTATTCTTAGAATGGAAACAATGACTTGATACTAAAAGAAGTTGGAAAAAATCCAATTACAGAATCAAAAACATGTTCAAAAGAAAACCAAAATTTGCAAGAGAAGAAGATGGAGAAGGGGTAATAATGGTTGTAGCAATTACAAAACATGGACCGTAGACCATCATATGCAATTGATTTTGGTCTTGAGATTCCACGACCCTACATACTTCTATGAATTCGCGGATGCACGGGTGTCCAACGGATTTTAGAAGTGTCACATGTGTACATTCCACAAAAATAGCGTATTTGAATATTCCATCCACGTCTAGTTCACCAGTAGGAGGATTGGATGTCCACCCACCAAATTGTGGATTTGATCCGGTGAAATCCACTAATTCAGTTAGTAGCTCAGCTCAAACGAGCAACCCAAAAGTATGTTCTTATTTTGGTTTTCGACCACATCAAACTTTTCCTTATTTGAAATGGGTTTATCAATACTTCATATATATATATGAGAACCATTGATGCTGACCTGGAGGCTCCGTAAAATCCTTCATGTTTCTTGACAATTTAGGCAACCATGTGGAATTTTTATTACTTTTTTTGGTTTTAAGTTTATAACCTCGGCATTTGAGAAGTCACATCTATTTGTTTAGTCTTTTGGTTTAAGTTGCAAGAAATACGACTATCAATGGGCGATATCGATCATATGAGAGAACATTCTATATTCACGATAAAATCTCTCAAAATCACTTAAATCAAGTTAACGAGAATATTGGCACTTCTGAGAATGTTTCTTGACATTTGGAACAGTCAAGAGGTGATTGAAGATTGAGGTGCCATGCATGGAATTTTTGAGATTACTGAAACTACATGATGAAGTCCCTTTTGCCGCGCAGGAAAGTTTGCCCAAAGAACCGGATAACCTCGGCAAATTGCTTTAAATAATTGGATTGGCAGTTTTTGAACAACCTTTTAGGATTATGTTAAATGAAACAAAAATTAGCGTATATTGAATATTTTTGGATTTGATCCAGGTCTATTTTTTGGTTTGGAAGTGGAGGTAGTGGAATGATGGAGTAGTGGATGTGTACATTCCACAAAAATAACGTATTTGAATATTCCATCCACGTCTAGTTCACCAGTAGGCGGATTGGATGTCCACCCACCAAATTGTGGATTTGATCCGGTGAAATCCACTAATTCAGTTAGTAGCTCAGCTCAAACGAGCAACCCAAAAGTATGTTCTTATTTTGGTTTTCGACCACATCAAACTTTTCCTTATTTGAAATGGGTTTATCAATACTTCATATATATATGAGAACCATTGATGCTGACCTGGAGGCTCCGTAAAATCCTTCATGTTTCTTGACAATTTAGGCAACCATGTGGAATTTTTATTACTTTTTTTTGGTTTTAAGTTTATAACCTCGGCATTTGAGAAGTCACATCTATTTGTTTAGTCTTTTGGTTTAAGTTGCAAGAAATACGACTATCTGCTTAGAGAACATTCTATATTCACGATAAAATCTCTCAAAATCACTTAAATCAAGTTCTGAGAATATTGGCACTTCTGCAATCCTTAATGTTTGGTTTTGGTAGGAAGATGCGAAAATTATAATGCTAATAGTTTTGGTAAGTAAAATGGTTGCAGAATGGTATTGCTTTCTCATGTGCTTTTGATGTTCCCTGTTTATCGGTTTCATGTATCGTACAATGTATAAATTTTTTTTTTTTTTTTACCATACTTTTAATAGATGGTAGTCTGGGGACTGCATATTAATTCTATGATTGTTGAGGATATCTTATTCATTTTTTTCTTTAAATTTCTTTTAAATAACTTAACTTTGAAACTTTGACTAAAAAATTATTTTGGTATGCACCTGTTGACAGATTAGCAACAACTTCTTAATGTTAACAGAGATTGGTTAAGTGTATCACTTGATCCTATCTTATAACATTCATTTGCAGGTTTTTCTTAATGTTTTTCTTTTACTACTTTGATTTTTCAATGATGAATTGCTAAATAGGTTTTCATTTTTTTTATTATTATTATTTTAAGAGAAAGGTTTTGATAGGTATAGTTTAGGGATGAATATGGTTTACGAAAAGATGAGAAACTTGAGAACTTACGTTTGGGACCTGAAAAGTTTTCCGACTTTGATCAGAATTAAACACTGACTGCTTTCTCTTTATGCCAACCAAAGAAAATGAGTAGCAGATTGATAAATGATGAGGAAAATAGAAGTGTGAACTTAACTCATACAATAACCGCGGCGAGGAGGTGCACATAGATGAGAGTATTCCAGATTGTTAATTTACAGTCATGTAAAGCAATCCACTTGATCATATGACTGACACTCCGGTCACATGGGGTATAATAAATATAAAGATGCATGCCATACACGAGGAGATACCAACTCTCTAAGAATCATATGGTTGCATGTTATTACACATGATATGATACGTGAATATGAGGGTAATACTAACTGATGCAGTGGTACAGAAGGAAGGTAATGCTTGCAAAAACTTCAGTTAAGTCCATTTATTACAAGTTGTATCACCAGAAGCCACAAAGTTCTATTAACTTGGGATTTTTCATGTTAAGCTAGCAAAACTGAAGATGCTTAATTAACTGAAAATAAAGTTAAGGTGTGATGTTTGCTTGGGATTAATATCATTGTGGTAAAGTAATCGACCGGTTTATTTGTAATAATGAGTTATGAGAAAAAGTTTTTCAATAAGATTTTGGCATACGTGGATAATGGATGTTATTAAGTAACCAATTGATTTTCATTTATTATTATATGCATGACATTAGAGATTTTTGTATCTAAATAAAATTGGCATATTTTGTGGGTTTGTTTTGGAGTGCATGGTTTAAAGATAAGCAGTTGAATTTTTTTTACAATTTCTTTTTAGGGTATTTGATATGAAAGTTGAAAGTGGCAGCATTAGGATTTTTTTTGAAGTCAGCATAAGTATCACACTTAATTTAGAGCACACGTGAAAATGATGCAAGGGAACCTAATGAATTTGATGTATTACGTGAGAATAATGTTACATATATGTTCATTTGTACAAAGTTAGTTAAACAAACCTCATACGTTTATGGAAATATTTTTTAATTCAGTTTTTGGATTTCTAAAAAAGCAATAGAGATGCATGATCATATTTTTGATCTGTTTGGAAATTCGTATATTGTTCATGAGTTTTATTTATTAAGTTCTTGATGGTGATGGTCTTACATGAGTTTTGAACCAATTATGAAATACAATTAGACTATAAATAATGTCATTAGTTATGATCATATCTTATATGTTTAACCTGATCATTTCTTTTATTTAACAAGAAGGTTACAAAATTTTTCCTTTTAAAGTTTTTTTTTCTTTATCTATCTATCTATAAAGATGATTATTGAAACCAAATACTGAATTCTCCTTCATTCTAGCATCACTGTAAACTGATGCAGAGAGGTCAGGTGAGAGTATTGAGAAATAGAGCCCTCTCACTGATTCTAGCCCCAAACAATCAACATGAATTATTTCTTACAAATAATTTACACATTCTACTTAACCCATTTAACCTTAACCCCACTTTATCAAAAGTTGGCTATGCAACTGTTGATACTCAACAAAACAACTACAACGATCGCTGATTTTCTAAACTGTTATCTTTATTTTTCCTATTTGTGTGTGTACATGAAATTTTATTTAAATCACATCAAGAATAAAATTCTTAAGGTTATTATTTCGAGTTTTCCCCCCAAAAGTAATATTAATCTTTATGATATTTCTCACGGTTCATGCTTATTATGTTTCTGTGTTTTATCTTGATTGTCTATTCTTTTGGTATTTTGTATATATATATATTAATCTTTTTCATGTTTAAATAATTAACAAACTTTTCACTTTTCAGTAAGTTACCGATTATACTTTTTGGGTTCCTTATTCGACAACAATGTTATTGGAACTGACAACAAATAGATATGTTAAACCGTGCAAAGTCGGAGAAAGACATAAACTAACATGTAAAAATAGGGATTCGTGAAGCTGCTTAAAAACATCTTTAACCTATCCATAAAACTTATTTTCACATCATATGTTGTGCCATTACCAACGATTATCTACCATAAACTGAGCACTCATAGACACCATCGAATGTTTGTAACCCTGCATTAGAAAATAAACTCTCAAACTAAACTGAATAGCTAAACATTTTTGATGATTTGATCCATATGTACTTCCCAAAATAAACTCGAAAAATATATTATTTCGTTCACTCATTATCATAAGCTTTCAATAGCTAAACATATTATCAAGAATAACTAAGCATGAGAGTGTCTTTCATTGTTAGTGAAATAAATGCATTAAAACTCTTGAAATCGAAATCAAATGATAAATATAACAACCTATTGAACTGAATTCTACCCAGAATTAGCGACAAACCTCATAAATAAAACCTATTGAACTGAAGCCTACTGTATTTTCATATTTAGTCTTTCTTAAACCGATTTCAAGAAAATCTATTTTTATGATCATGTAAGTTTTTTAGATTAAACAATAATAACTTCATAAATTAGTCAAAGGATGCATCTTCAATAGTTCAATTTATCTCAAAATGAAACAAGTGTAGCAAACTAAGTTACGTGTGAATCTTCTTGTAAAAAAACAACCAAGAAAACCCCACTCTTAAATATAAACTTGTATTTATAAATATGGTGATAAAAATTTGAGTGCCAAGTATTTTCAATGTTATAATTTTCAACAACACGGGGATGAGAGGTAAAAGATATCGAAAACTAAACATGAATGATATTTCTAGTTTGCAGTAGCAATGCATACTACTCACCCTCAAATACTTTTACTGACACTGGAAGAAGTAAATTGATCAAGCGTTGGTGGTGGAGCTAGATTTTATGCTTCAGACATTCTATCCAACGTAAAAAATGTAATGGACTTATTTAGATGTTATAACCTTTTAGATAAAGGCAAAATTTTTATTTCTATTCATCTCTTGGTAAAATCACGCTCGCTGAGAAATAAAAATAATATAAATAAAAATATAAAATATCAGTTAGTTGATAACTTTAACAACACTATCAAAATTACACTAAAAAAAAGAAAGATAAACTTTATAGAAAAGTAAAGCTTGCCTATTGCAAAACCCCAAATGCAACCAACTGACTGCAATTCTCCTCCACGCTTCTTCAATAGGGTCTTTTCTTTCAACTAATGACATATCCTTTTTTTATTTGGATTCTATAATGTTATAGGTAATTTTTCTTTTACATTCCATACATGCAAAGTAGGAATTACGTTCTCCATTGGAGTTACGCTTTCCTTTGATAATTTTATCTCACCAGATTTGTATTATGTTAGCAGTTGGAGGCTCATTCTCGTTATAGTCTCACATGGCAATAACAAATCTTGTATAATCTACCATCTCCTCCATTAATATTTCTGTGTATCGTAAGGCTTTTCCTTTACAATCAAATTTTGAAGGGTAAATCCTATCTGGCGAGAGTTGAGAAAGTGTCCTTATTTACTGTACACATCTAACGGTAAAGGTGCACAATATAATTTGACATGATTTATTTCAGTACATGTCTAGGTTATGTAAAATTGTTAATGGGTTGATAAGCAATACCATCACCATTAAAATTTCCGGTGCCACATGGTATGTAACACTCAAATAAGGCTCACAATCGTAAACCCATTATTGCCTTAAAGTTTTGCATCGAAAACATGATTAGCACATTCACCAAAAAGCATACCACTGACACTAAATCATTATATGATATGACTAGGGATTAACCTTGCCATAACGGTACTGGCATACGTTACAGGATTTGTTACTTCATAACCTTTCTTCATAATCTATATAAAAATGTTGTTAGCCTACACCAAATACCATTGAACAATATGACATGTTTATCAAGATCTAAAACAATGTTGTCTCGTTATGTATGAATAAATACATTTTCTTCAAGGAATGAACAATAAAACTACAAGTTACAAACGAATCATATTGTTATTATGTATTTCCTTATTTATAATCCCAATGTTTTATATTATAGATAACGCAATAATCATACAAACATCTTACTAACTTACTTTTGATGAGAGGGATCTTACTCTTGAAGAGGGGGATCGAATATGAACTTAACAATACTTGCGAAACGAATGAGGCATGCCTAAAGATACAACATAGTGGAGAGAACTAAATAAATGATGGATATTATACTTACTTGTTGACACAAATTAAAATACAAGTCCAAGGAAAAATTGTGTTTTGCAGCAACCGCCATAACAAAATTTTCAGCTATGTATCTTTTCTGAGTCCCGCTCTTCTACACATATATATATGTTTAGTTAGTGTTAAAACATATAAATTACATAGTAAACACCTTAAAGAAAACAAGAAAAAAAAGGATAAAGGAACTTACGATATTTCCAAAGCCATCATCCGGATGCGTTTTATACATTGGTTATCTACATAATAGATTGCCCCATCGGTGTTCGTCTGTGTATCACTGCCAACAAGGAGCTCGTCCTTAACTTTTCGAGATAATTAGACTTCCTTCTACATGTTCCATATTGTTGCGCATAATAAATAATATTCAATTAATACAAAAAAAAAACAAAAACATTATCAAATCTAATAGGGGTTCACTCAATAAATACTTCCGCAAATTTTCAGAGACTTAAAAGAGTCGTGAAAATTGATAACTTTATTAGAATTCTACAGAACTGGGTAAAATCTTGCGGAGTTATGAAAAATTATCTAATGCCTTACAAAAGTTGTACAGTCTCGAAAATTGTAAAAACAAGTATAAAAACCTGACATGATAAATACAAATATAAAAATTTATCATAGCTTATTTGTTACATTAAATTCAACTTAAAAAAAATATCATTATAATATAACATCTTTCTTTTGTTAGATAAAATACAATAAAAAGTAATAATAAAAATTATTATTATTACACATTTGTATATAACAATTAAAATTTAAAAAGTGTCTATCATATCATATAATTTGATGCATCTATTTTGAAGTTTACGACGAGTAATACAAACTTTACAATAACTTTTTACAATTTATAACTAGTAGCATAACCTTTGAAAGAAATTTTAAAAGTATATGAATGAAATGAAGGGAATCATTAATAAGCCTACATCGATGGAGTTTCCAATTAATGTTGAAATGCAATACTTTACAGGTAATTGGTAGAGATTAAGGGTGTCTCTGAGTTACTCTGCTCCAAATGGGAAATTGCCTATGGTTATCGCAACAAATAGTTTATTGAACGAAGAAGTTAGAAGAATGTCATCAGACCCATCTCATTCACAAGCTCTTGTTACAGAGACTCGTGGTAGAAAAAAAGACAGAAAACCAGTTGGTCATGGAAAGTCAAGGGGTAAATCAAAGTATAGAAAAGACGTTGAGTGTTGAAACTATCGTATGAAAGGTTATTATTCGAATAAATGCAGAATGTCGAGGCAAGAACAAAAGAAAGGGAAATAAAATGACAAAACATGCATGTCTGTTGTAGCTATTGCAACATATGGTGATAACATTTTATTTTCAAATTGTAATGATGTTTGTGTGAATTCTACAGGTTGCGACTCATAATAGGTGCATCCTACCGTGCTACTCCTCGAGAAGATATGTTCACTTCCTACTAGGCTGGTGACTTTGGGTCTATCAGAATGGGAAATAAAGGTGTTTTAAATATTGTAAGAATGAGTGATGTGAAAGTTGATACTAGTGTTGGTTTTAAATTGGTTCTCAGAGATGTGCAACATGTACTGGATCTCCGTTTGAATCTAATATCATCGGAGTGTTAGATGATGAAGGATAACCATTTTTTTAGCCGATGGATAATGGAAGATTACCAAGGGCTTCATAGTCATTGCAAGAGGCAAGAAGTGTATCGCATTGTATAAAACACAAGTGAAGTTGGTGAAAGGTGAGTTGAATGTTGTTGACAAAGATTCAACCCCGAGATGTGGCACAAGTGACTTGGTCATCTTAGTGAGAAGGGAATTTAAATCCTCACCAAAAGACAAGTCTTGTAAAACGTGAAAGGACAGTTGCATGCGTAAGTGCACTCTTGTTTAGTTGGTGAAAAAACTAGAGTTTTCTTTCATAAGCTTTGCCTAAGCGCAATTCTAGTATTTTGGATCTTGTGTATTATGACATGTATGGACCTTAAAGGGACAAAAAGCTAGGTAATGATGTTATATTTGTTACTTTTACATACGATGCTTCAAGGAAAGTTTGGTCATATGCAATTAAAACCAGGGACAATGTTTTTCTTCTGTTCAAGATGTTTATAATATGGTGGAAAGAGAAATAAGGAGAACTTTGAAGTGTCTTCCTTCTGAAAACGGGGGAGTACATTGGGCCACTTGAAGTGTATTTCAAGATCATGGCTATACGTCATGAACAATCAGTTCTGGAGATTCCACAACATAATGGTGTTGCATAGAGAATGAACAACACCGTCCTTAAGATAATTACGTGCATGCTATAAGTTGTAGAAGCATTTCTAGGTGAAGCAGTGAATCCCATTATGTACTTGATCAATCAATCTTCTTCAAAATCGCTAGATGGTGAAGTAGCAAAGAAGCTATGGAGTGATAAGTAACCTAGCTATTTATGATTACTTAAGAGTGTTTGATTGCAGGCCATTTGTTCACATCCTTGAAGATTTGAGATCAAAGCTTGATGATGAACCAAAATGGTGTGTATTCCTAGGTTATGGGATTGAGAAATTTGGTTAAGGATTTGAACCATCTAAAATAAAAAGTTTCTTAATCCATAGTTCTATTTAATGTTTGTATTTCAATTTAACATACAATCAAAACAATACTAAAGGAAAATAACCGAATAAACATAGTATAAAATTAGCTGCGATGTGAAATTATACAATCTCAATAATACTTCCACTTCAGCTAAAAACAAGCAGTACGATCATAAGCGTTTGGTACGATAATACTGTAATTCATGCAATCAAATTTGAGATAAAATATCCTTCTTAACCATCCGAGGTCTATACATAGCCCTAGATGAAGGTTCATCCCCTTCCTCCTCAATCATTTTATCAAAATCGTCAGGTTTTTTCCACTCCAAGCACTGAATTAGACCACCAATAGCCAGTGAAGTGACTCGAAAAGCCATCCCTGAGCCAGGACAACCCCTCCGACCCGCCCCAAACGGAATCCACCTAAATCCATCCATTTTCCCGTCCTTGATAGCACTTTCACGGTCAAATCTCTCTGGTTTAAATTTAGCTGGTTCATCCCACCATTTAGGATCTCTCTGAATGGCCCAAGCATTGAGCAATAACATTGTTCCTCTTGGAATGTCATAACCGGCGATAGTACAATCTTGCGACGATATGTGTGGCAATGGAATTGGTGCTGGTGGATGTAGTCGAAGTGATTCTTGGATTACACATTGGAGGTACGGTAACTTTGGAAGATCCGACTCCGATATAAAACGGCCTTCTTCTACATGGAAGTCTATCTCGTCTCTTAACTTTGTCAGAGCTTCAGGGTTTTTGACTAGAAGTGATATTGCTGCAACCATTGTGGCTCTTGAAGTTTCAATTCCAGCCGAGAACATTGCCTGAAATGAAACAAAACCATTCCCATCAAATGAGTAAAGGCCCATCAAAACCAAATAGCTCCATGGGCTTTGTACAAGCAGACCCACCATAACAAACACAAAACTTTTCAATAACAACAAAAAGAGCTTTTGACTCCAAATTTCGAAAGTTGATTTATGTTTTGAATCTTGACCATGCAGTACTAACTAAGGATTCGATAAAATGCACATATAATTTAGAAGGTTGACGAATAATTACCCCAATGATGCCTTTGACAACTTCGTCAGTGTAAGTTTCTGGTTCATCTTTTTGGAGAGACATGAGAACTTCGATCAACGACTTATTCTCAGTTTCTGCTTTGCTAGTACTGGTTTTTACATTCTCTTGTATCAACTCATCCAAAAACGCATCTTTATTTTTCTTCACTTGCTTCAACTTCTTCTCAGTACCTTGATAGTCAATCCATTGTAAAACAGGTAAAAAATCAACCATGTGAACCAACGTTTTAGGAAGAAAACTCTCTCTGACCAAACTATCAAAGCTCCATTTCTTATCTCCATTATACCTCTTTCCACTTACCATCTTCATGATTATATTGAACCCTAACTCGAAAAACATAGACTTCAAGTCCACCTCATGGAATATATCCAAGGAAGAGGATGACAAACTTCTTTGGTAAAGTTGGTGCATCATATATTGAACTTCTTCGTTACGAATATTAGACGTCGTTTGAAGATTACTAGAAGAGAAAATATCCATGTTCATGACTCGACGAAGGTTTCTCCAGTTTGGTCCGTACGATGACCATTCAACAGTTTTATAGTTGTAACCTAGATGTTTTGCAGCAACAACAGGAGGGCGGTTAGCGAAAATGATGTCATTTTTCGTGAGACATTCTTCGACGGATGACGGAGAACTAAGAGCTAGAACAGACTGAGAACCGAAACGGAGAAGTAAAACGGGTCCGTAACGATCAGAAAGATCTTTTAGAGCTTTGTTTAGTGGTTTGTTGATCAGGTGAAGGTGGCCTATTATGGGAAGAGCTGGAGGAGTTGGTGGTTTGATTTTGGTGCTTTTCTTAGAGAAAAGATTGGAGATGAGGAGTATGGAAATGAAGAGAAGAAAGTAATAGTAGTAATTTGAGACAAAGAAGAAATCGAAAGTCATCTTCACAGCCATGAGTTAAGGTGTATAACTGCTGGATGTTTAAATTGTTTGTGACATCTTCAAGAATATAAGGTGCTATATATAGTGGTTACAAAGTTTTATCATCAAGTAGTAAATGGTACTAGTTTTGTCCCTACCAAGAAAAAAGGAAGGACTTTGTGACTTGTGTGTACCATTATGTGATTGTCAATAGTGTACACCATATGTGGTCATTTTATTGTGGTGTTAGATGGTTCAAATCTAAGAAGATGATTTTCACGTGAGATGGTAGCATGTTTTCTTGTGTTCAGTCAAATGTCTTACTCTTAAAATTCAATTAAAAAAAGTGCCAAGTAGTAATGTAAATTCAGGATGGATGAAATGGGGTGAAGTGTCAACTGTAGATTACTCAGACGTTCTTTGGACGGTGTACAAAGATAGCACGCTATTCTGCGGTTAGGCGACCGCTTGTACTTAATAAACAGTTAAACTACATAATTATCCAAAATCAACTTACTCACGGCTCTTGTGGCTAAAACTGTAACATCATGTGCAAAAACCGGATAATCAACTTGATTATTATAACATGATGATAATCGAATCGATACCGATACCGTGTGTTTTTGATGATTAACGGAAGAAGAAAAAAACTTGTAGAGAACAAGAAGAAAGAAGTACTAGGAACAGACACGTTTACATTTTTTATTAAAAACTTTCGACTTCCCAAGTTTTGATGACAGACACTGAGGATGGACTTAAAGATTTAGGATAATTCAAGCTATAATATGATCCATTATTCTAGTGTGAGATATTTCTTCTTACTTTGATCTCATCTCATTCCGACGTACGTAGTTCAAAAGTTATTCAGTAAAATGCAAAGACAGGGGATAAAATGGATAAGCTTAAGACGTGAGAAACTATAGTCCACTAATTATGGACAAGTAGCAAAATGACAAAGATTAAAGTTGATGATATATCGTAATCAACAACTAGTTCAAGCTAAACTGATGTTGTCTTGATATCTTATCTCAAATTTTCTTATGATGCATGGTAAAATAAAATTATTTTTCCGTACAAATTTCTTTTCATTGTGCAACACTTTCTACCAAAAATGGGCGCAGTTGATTTAGTTTTCATTCATACGCCACGAAAAAAATAAATAGCATGAACATGTCAGAATTATGTCAATTTTACTATGTGTTTTGATATTCTTTCGAAGCTTCCTCAAGGGAGTGTCTACCTTCATATGTATACTCGAGATCCTTGTTTCTTTTCGTGAACTCTAAAGAAAAAGGATCCGTACATCAAATGAAAATATAAAAGCAAAAGGAAAAAACTTAAATAAATGCTACGCCGCTTACAATAACAATTAGATTTCTTGAGTGGAGTATAAAACTGATAAAAGAATGAGGTAAAGCCTCAAAGGCTGCGTTTACATTAGCAAGTACGTGATCTTGTATGTTTTAAGTAGTAGTTTAACTAGATTTACATGTAATGCCGTGGGAGATGCAATGTCTTGATATAGTACTTACCTAAATCTAATTGTGTCAGACATATTGCACCAACCATATTGTTCAGTGTCGCCTAAGCCACCAGATGTTGTGTTACGTTTAAGAATTCATTTAGAATCTTCTTAGATAATGCCAATTTATGTTGGGGTCCTAGTAGCAGAAGACAAGGAGCCATTCACCAAATGACTCGGAAAATCCCCAATAAATTTCAAGTCAAAGAGTGCGTCGGCTTAAGACATATTTTGCTTGACAAATTGGGGCAGGTGTCACTCTTGATTTAATTTCCCTCCCGAAAGTGATATGTCGAAAGATTCTCTTCTGACTTTGTTGCCAATGTATATGGTTTGTCAAACTGCATAATTTTACGTGGGTTTTGTTATCTTGTACACACATGCACAAGATAAGAGCCAATTATTGGCATTGGAAATGATAAAAAACAATAAATAAATATGAGAGATAATATTTTTTTGCATTGGAGAAGGTAGAGTTTGCACTTGTATAGAGAAAAATTCAAAACATCCATGAACATCTACCTTCTCCAATGCAAAAAACAGTCTCTCTCATATTTGTTTACTCCCTCCGTACCACATATATAGGCGGAGGGACCAATTCTCTTAGATTAAGAAATTTTTATTGATTTTATACATTTATATGCATTTTCCTGTTTTACCCTTAATTATATTCTCAATGTTAGAGACATGTACTCAATGTGATGATTCCCAAGCAAATAAATATGGATAAAATAAGTAAAAAACAGTTTTGAAATTTGGACTCCGCCTATATATTGCTACAAGGAAAAATGGAAATTCCGCCTATATAATAGGTACGGAGGGAGTATTGTTTTTTATCATTTCCAATGCCAATGATTGACTCTTATCTTATGGATGGGTGCACACGTTTTTTTTTTGTAGCATTAAATCCATGGAGGGAATTTTCTAAATTTCTTCGACCCCCATGACGAAGATGGTCTGTTGGAATAGTTATGTAGATAGGATCACACGCCTTCGATTGTTTCATAATAAATAAAAGAACCAACAAAGAAGAATACCGGGAATATTGTCGCTTCCATGATCAGTAAAATGCAAGAATGAAGTAGCAATAATTATTACAAGATATGTCTACTTTCTTACCGATCCTTATTTCTCTTTATACGATGGTTACAGAATCGGTAAAGAATGTATTTATTTCACTGAGAGTAAAGATTTGTTCTTAATCTCCTTATATAACTCTTCCATCAAGAGTCAGCAAGCATGAAAATCAATTCCAAAAGACACCTACTATCAAGGGAAGAGACACAAACTCAAATGTAGAGATATGTTGGTTACTAGGAACCGTTTCATGGACCACATCAACGTTTTTCTAACATGATCTGCCAAGTGTGAAAGATTGGTTTTACTGCCACACGACTTGAACTACGTTTTGAAAATATTTTAAGAAGCAAATTTGTGATTAATCATAGTGAGTATTACCGGAATTCTTTATCAATGGCAGTGACGAGCAAATAATTACCTTAATTAGCATAAATCAAAGATCTTCCGATTTTTCCTCCTTTTTTAAACACCGCAGAGATACAGTATGTGGTTACAATCTGGTTTTCACGGATATTATAGAATGTAACAAATTTGACGTTAAGTTATGTATTAATAATATGCCATTATTGTACAGAAGTTGTTAATGGTCTTTGTATATCTAAAAGCTATTTAGTTCTGTTGAAGTACATGATACATTCCACATGGATAAAACTCTATTTTTCTTTGTTGTTGACATAAGTGAAAAGTGCAAAAAAAACGGAAACTCAATCCAAACATATAATCCTAATTAGTTTCAGTTTCAAGTATTTCATAACTTTCAGAATGAGTGTTATCATTGATAAGGTTTTTTGTCATCAACAAAGGTGCCTTCATTAAAGAAAAAAATATCCAAAAGAAGATAGTGATGGCATCTGAGTTAGGAAATGGACTAGACACCAAAAGAAGGGGCAGAAATGTTGGATTAAAGCTAGATATTACATAGGAATATAACTCTATCATCTGGGATTTCTTGTTCCAGGTAATCTGCCATTTTAGTTTTTCTAATAAAGGTATTCATTAGCTTCATACTTTATTTCAATTTTCCAGCATGTTTATAATGGTGAATGGTGGCGTTGTGGGCTTCTTCAATGTTGGTAGGGATTGAGAAAACAAGATCCCTTCTCTCCAACTTTTTTTTTTATTGTTGAAGTGGAATGCAAATATCTCACGTCTTCTTTTCTGATGACATTTTCTATTTATCAATAGTGGTAGGAGAAATATTAAAAGTTTGGTGAGTGTGTTAAGGGATTATCGTAGATCTTTGTAGAAAATGGTGAGTATGGATAAGAGTAAATGCTTTAATTTGTTGGTGGTACTAGTACTAATGAATTCAAAAGATTGCAAATAGCTGCTCAATGCAACATGAGTTTGTCTCAATTTTGTGATAAGTATTTATCAATTATATTAAATCTAGGAATCATTGTATCTTATCATATATGGAGTTGGGTTAGGTGTTGCAGAGTAAGCTAGCTAGTTGGAAGGGGAAGTTATTATCTTTTCAAGATAGGTTAGTTCGTATTAAATATGTCTTATGCAGCATCCCCATTTAAAATATGTTTGTGTAAAAGTGGCCTAACATGATCTTAACATAATGTGAGAAAATTATTTGGCATTTCTTGTGGTCTGGAGATCCCTCTTTGAGAAAATTAATTATGGGATTTGGTGTGTGCTCAAATTGCAGAGAGAAATCTTGTTTTGAAATTAGAAGAAATCATTAAAAGGATGAATTTAGTCATTGCTTTTTGGGCCAAGTTTAACAACAAGAACGATGATTGGATTTCTTATTACAAAAAAATCAACAATATGGCCAGGTTTGAAGTAGGTAAAAAATGACGTGCATGACCATTTTAGATGGCTTGCTGGGAATGGAGTTGATATTATAAGGATATCTGGGTGAATGATAGAACTTTGTGTGGTCTTTTACTTGAGATTTTTTTATGCTTTAGCACCAGGACATGAAAGTGGAGTACTTATTGCAAGATGATGAATGGTGTATTCCAACAAAATGCTTGATATTAAAGAAGTGCATGAACTTTCTGTTATGGATGGTGATAAGTGCATATTTTACAATATTTTTTTATTAATTCCATGCTTGTATTTTCTATATTCCTTGTATATTACCTTGTATTACTCTTGTTTTCTTTTGTTTATCTTATTTAGGTAGAAGCCTCCAAAAGGAGAAAAAAAAGTGTTGAAATGGATATAGAAGTGAACGTGGACTAAGGACTAGGCGGAATTCAACAAATTCAAGAGTATTCGGCTTTATGTTGTAGAGAACAAGAGCCTAAGGAAACTCAAAAATAATGAGGTTATTCCGAGTTCTTTTGAAGAAGTTATGAAAAAAACAGTTTCCAGATGATCTCTACTGAGACCAGTTCCAAGGATCTCTACCAGGTTCGATCCCACTTAGAGAAAGGTTGCGAAAATATCTTTCAAAGTGAGAAAACTTGGTTCCAAAGTAATCCCAAATCCTATGATTGTTAGGGGTATTTTAAGGGGAGGGAGGATCCATTAACACTCCTAGTTTCACACTATCTCAAATTTTTCCTTAATAAAACTTAAACAATGACACATTTGAAATTAGTATTTTGGTGATATGTTCGTCTTACAAAGATCTACATACATACAAAGAATAAGCATATTCTGAAACCTATAACTGGCCACCATTTATTACTTTAAAAATCAACCATCGATAATCACCAAATTTTCAACCGTTAATATTAAGATTGGTAAACGGTGAGGTTTGGTAGTTAAGAATATGCTCATTTTTTGTGGGTATGTAGAGTTTCGTAATACAAGCACATCCACATAATATTAGCTTCAAATATGTTACCGTTTAAATTTCATTAAAGGAAATATCTCTCAAAGTGTGAAAAGAGATCCTCCCTCATTTAAGGGGAATTCTAAGACTTATTAAGACATGTTTTCATTAGGGTTTTATGATCAAAAGATGGAGAGAATGCGAGGTTCTACATATATATTCTAGGGTTTACCCCTTTAGGGAGAAACCATCATATACCTTTTTCTTTCTTTATATCATGAATAGCTAGTCTTTTGTTGATTAAGGTTGAATTCAATGTTCTAAACATAAAGCTTTATTAGTTATACAAGTTTTGAAGTTTTAATCATCTTATTGTTTGTCTTCGCTATATATAATGTTTATGATTGATTTTTATATTATTCAAGTGTACAATTGAATTAGCCTATTGATCATTTTATTGCAAGTAGAGAGTTGAGTGATCCATAATTTTCAATCATCTCTTTGCACAAGTAGAGAATGTGAGACCTTGCAGAGGTATTCTGTGGAGCAATCGTGCTGAAGAAAACATTAGTAAGACCAAGCACTATGGGAGAGGGAATCCCTTCCCTATGCCTCAAATAAAGGGAAGGGATAACACAAGGAAGGCAACCTCACTATGGTGCCCGGTTTTCCCCAAACGGCTACTCAGTAGCCGTATTTTTTTTTCCCAATTTTTTTTTTCCAATGGGAATATATTTGTCTAGGTAAAAAAAGATATTTTAGAGTAAAAAAGAGATATATAATAGGTAAAAAGGAGATATAATAGGTAAAAAAAAAGTTTTAGTAAAAAAAAAAGTTTTAGTAAAAAATTAAAAACCAGAAACGGCTACTCAGTTGTCGTGTAAAATGCTACGACTACTCAATTGCCGTATCAACTTCCATACGGCTACTCAGTAGCCGTACAACGTAAATTTATACGGCAATTGAGTAGCCGTGTGATTTCCCTTTCCTACTAGCGGGATCAGATGTGATCCTCCTTGTAGGGAAAGGGACGGATATCCCTACTCATGTCGGGATATGGAAGACCATAGTAGATGGTTTTTTTGGTTTTTTCCCTACATATGAGGGATAGGGAAGGTAAAAGGGGCACCATAGTGCTTGGCCTAAGTGGACCTTACACTAAGAGTCTAACTGTTAGGATCAACCGAAGTTCACAGACATCAAAGCTTTCGATTGGGTTAGACCCTGAGTGCGCTACTTCTTGGTGGTTTTTTTGGATATAATATGATATTCGATGGGTTACACCTTCAGTGCGCTACTTCTTGGTGGTTCAGTTGGATAGAATATTATATTCGAGCGCTTCGTTATCCGGTTACATGAGGGACTTTGGAGATAACACTGCGCTAGATATTATCCTACGGTTAGTGATATATGATTCTATCGAAAGGTAAACAATATATTAATTGAGTTAATGTTTGGTAACGAGAAAGATTTTATAATCATCTTTTTTTTATTGCTTTACTTCAAAAATTAATCCCCCTTAGTATTTGCTAATCTAAACAACATATCAATTACACAGCTCTCTGTAGGAACGATCCTTATTACTGTTATATTACTAGTTAATTAGTGGAAAATATATATCTTGTGTAATTTGTTGCACTCACGACGCGCACCAAATTTTGGCACCACTGAAGGAAGCAGTCGCTAGTTGATTTCTTATTTGTTTTAGATTGTTTTGGTAGTTTAGGATATTTTCACGTTTTTCTTTAGTGTTTTCAGGCTTTTAGGCTGTCGTGTTGTTAACAACTCATTGAAAGTGTTGACCGCTCGTTAAAAGCGGGAGGTATATTCTAAAAACAGGTTGCAAGTATCACTTTTTTTTTAAAAAAAAAATTTTTGTTTGGATTTCCTCTTTTGTTCCTGTGAGTTTTCATATGTTTCCTTACGAAATAACATGTATAGTGCACAAGATAAAATATATGATAGTGGTAATCAATATGATCTTCAATCTCAATGCAATGACAACTACAAATACCAATGATATAATCAAAACCAATATTTCGGCTACCAACCATACCAATGATATAATCAAAACCTATATTTTGGCTATGATCAATATCCTACGGAACCCTATGAATATTCTCGTACATATCAGACTCATTATGAGGGGTATGTAAGTAAATAATGACAAAGACATAATGATAGTTATGCTTTTGACCATAAATTTTCGAGTTTTGAAGATTCTTTCAATACCAAGATGTATAACTTCAAAAACAAAGGGAAGAATCACAACAAAAAAATTTAAAAGAATATGGAAAACTTGAAAAGACAAATTGCTCAACTCAATGAAAATAGGAATAAGAAATAAGTTTCGCCTCCAAGTTAAAACCATTATGGAATTCTTAAGGACGGTAAATTATGAAGATGGGAAACCTTTTAACAATGATGAAGTTATTCCAACTCTAGATCATAGTAACAATCATTCTCCTATTGAAAATATGGAGCCTTGGTATAATGAAATCATTCTTATATACAGTGTGAAGTACTCAAGAGAAATTTTTAGGTTTGCACCAATAAATTAAATTTTCTTGAAAAATGGCCCGATTTCAATGACAAGAATATTGAAGATATAGTGATTGATAATGAAACCATTGATTAAGACACAAACGGATAAAGAATGGCTTTTAAAGAGTTTGATAGAGGACCACGATACACATGAGGTAAATAATCTTGTAATACAAGAGATTGTGGCAGGTTTGTCTAATCCTTTCCAAAAATCTATATTTATTGATCCTCCTTCCATAATCGAAATAGTTACCCAAAGAGTTGTTAACTCGACCTTTAAGGAACTACCTCACTTAGTATTGTATATGTGTGATTCTAAATTTCTTATGGATTAATTCGGTTCTAAGTGTCCACCACTTGATGTGTTTGATTCTAGCATTGTGCAAGTTTACCGAGAAGAACCTATTGAAGTTCCCGCATCCTATGTACTCTATACACTTCCAGATGTAAAAAGACTAAGTGTGAGGGTAACTTCCATTAAACAATAAATTCACTAGTACTCTATTACACTAACATTAGTGAGAAGCTTTTTATTGAAAATTCAGATCGTTGTTTGGGAGGATCCCTAAATTTTTAGATTGTTGGTGTACGGACGATAACAAAAACGTCGGGTTGATGACGTTAAACCAAGTGTTACACGGGAGGAAACCCATTGGTAATAAAAGATTCATTACATTCAGACTTGTGAAGATTCGATTTTAGTCTCGATTCTAAATTAAACTGGTAATAAAATAGAAGATGATAACAATATTAAGAGAGACTGGGACTCATGATCATGAATCATATTTATGTGATTCGTATTACTAATTTTAGACAATTATGGCTCAAATATTGACTCTGATTCTTTGCCAAAAGTAGATTTTCAAAGTAATGATTGTAAATCGAAAGCACAAAACATCAAAAGTCTTAAACTAAACATGACCCATCAATTGAAATCACACCCATTCAACAAAAACTATAAATCGATTAATAATCAATGCAAAAAGTCATAAAAGAATTGATTATATTTAACACAATCATAAAATATGGCTTCCTCCATTGTCTCAGTGTTGGGATTTAGCTCCTCATGTTGAAAACACTCTCAAAAGATTTATTCATATCTCAAAAGGTGTTTACAAAGAAGAAATAAAATAAAACAACGAATTTGCAAACTATGTATTGGCGCAACAAATTCATTGTTACAAAGGAAGTGTTGGGGATTCAAAATAAATGTTGCGTGCCGAATGTTACAACCACTTCTTTGAATAACGACGATTCTCCGTGACTATTCTTGGGCATCAATTGTTCTTCGTATTCTTCAGTTGCAGCTGCAGAGAAAATTCAGCAGCTCTCGATTCTTCACTGTAGCGTCCCCAATCACTCCCAAACTCTCAATTCCTCTCTCTAGGACTCGACCCAACGTATTTATACACTATAGGCTCAATAACATCTCCAAATTATCCTCATATATCCTCTTTTTCTTTTAGCAAAAGTTACGCAATTTTATTCTTATTCTTTACGCATATTCAAGATCCTTGGAGCCAATCTACCAAGATAATACAAAAATACTGAGATATATAATCTCTTCTTCCACGCAACTTCTAGTTATAGAAGAAAAAATATCGAAACTCTCTCTTCCTTTTCTATCGAAAGTCAATAATTTTCTTTCCTTTTTTTACATAACCAAATCCATTATTAATTTAGATAAAATAGGACCAAACCAATCTAATCGAGCCAAAAACTCCGAGGAAATCTGTATGCGTGTCGTAAGCACAACAAATTAATCAAGCTATTTCCTAATAATTAACTAGTAATATAGGGGTAGTAAGGATCGACCCCACATAGAGCTGTGTAATTGATATGTTATTTGGATCAGCAAAATAAAGTGAAAGAAAAAGGGGGGATTGATTGTAAGATAAATAAAAATATAATAAGAAATTAAAGAGATGATCAAGGAATCCTTTGTCGTTACCAAACGTTAACTGGATTAAAATAATTACCTATTTTTCGCTAGAACCATTCATCACCAACCATAGAATAAAAGCTGGATCAGTGTTATCCCCAAAACTCCTTTTATCACTGGATACGGAAGTTCTCGACTACCAGATTCTTTTCAACTAAACCACTAAGTAGTATATCAATCAAGGTGTAATCCAATCAAACGCCTTAAGATTTTTAAATTTAAGTTAATCTCAGTAGTTAAACTCTTAGATCAAGGTTCACTTTCCGATGTTGTTTTCACTCGCAATCACGCTACAAAATCCCTTTGCAATGTCTCGCGATTTCTACTTATGTAGAGAGTTATTCGACGATTACTTATCTCCTAAACTTCTACTATCAATAGAACGATCAATAGATCAATCTAGCGTGCACTCAAATCACTCATAAACTCTAAGAATCATTCATATAGTGAAAACAAACGATGATGATAAAAAATTCGAATAGATTTATATTATTAATAAAGCTTCATACGTAGAACAATGAATTCATCCTTAATCAACAAAGGATTTAGCTACTCATATTACAAAGATGATGAAGAAGATGAATAATGGTGGTTTCCCCCTAAAGGGGTAAACCCTAGGTTTTTGATGTAGAACAAACCCTAGCTTATGTGATTGATTTAATGATTTTATTTGCAAGGCCTAATACCTATTTATATATGTTTACAATGCTTGGCCTCCAAGTATCTAAGTTGGTTAAGGAACCCGACCCTAATCTATGAAAAAAATACCTAAAAGATAGTTCGTGAACTTTGGCCTTCATGGTGGTACGTGTACCCTCCTTTAAAAAGTATCTGGGAAATTTTTAGTATGTGTACAAAGTATGCATACCACTCCAGTTCACGAAATTCAGAGTTATTATGGTACACGTACCCAGTATGGGTGCGCTTCTGTCTTCGGTATTCGATAAACTTGTTTTGCCCATAACTTCTTCGTCCGAACTCGGAATGACATCATTCTTTTTGAATTCTCTTTGTAATTAAATTATATTTAAGATGGTGATAAGAAATCTTGAATTTGAATGAGTTAAGATTGGTCTTTGGCCCGTCTCTTGATTTGAGCATCTTTTCTCCTTTTCGTCGCACTTCTTCCACTTCTCTTCGACTTGGGAGCTTGTATACTTGAAATGCTTCTCTTCTTAGCTCATTTTAGCATTTTGTAGCTCCTTTTTGGATGATTTAATAGAGACAAATAAGAGAAAACATGAGTAATAACAAGAATACTTACAAGAATTATAGCTAAAACAAGTATGGAATGAACACTAAAATCATATGAATTATGCACTTATCAAAATCTCACCCTAATTCAACTCAGAAGAGTTCGCAGCTTCAAACATAATTTCACGGTAAAATACAGTTTCAAATGGTGAAGATGTAGTTTTTCCTATCCAAACCGGAGGTCTCTTTAGCACATGTCCTGGGTGCCTCTATCAATTTTTCGGGTGCCTTTAACACCTTTTCGGCAAATTTTTTCACACATGTTTATTTCTCGAAAACACGTATAAATACACAAAGTAGCAAAATACGTACAAAATAGGCACTAACAAAATAGAAAATTAAGATCAAATTAGACATAAAAATGTGCGTATCAAGCTGTTATTGGAATTTCGAATCTTTATTTGGGTGGATCCCCAAATTTTTCAGATTGTTGGTGTATGGACGATAACAAAAACATTGGGCTAATGACGTTAAACCAAGCGCTACATCAGAGGCAACCCATTGGATTTGTATTTCTATACCTTTTGTTTTTAGTTTTTATATTTTGCATATCTTCATAAACCAAACCCCCTATGTATTTTCTTTTATTATAGTTTTGTTAATATAAATAACATATCAATTACGATTCTCTTTACGAATGGTCCTTACTACTGCTATATTACTAGTTAGTTAGTGAGAAATATTTGGAGTAATTTTTTGCACTCACGACATGCACCTGATATCAGGATGCATATGTTGTGGTTCTACTACTAGAGTTTTGTATGTTCCTTTTGCAGTTGACTGTATAAGACGAAAAAAAAATCCAATGTTGAATATGAAAATAAAATAATATTTCGTGCATCATGACTTGTACCAACCTTTGGTTGGAAACCTAGCAACAAGCTGAGCTCTAACACCTTTTTGCTGAATTGGACTAAAAAAGTGTGGCATGCTAGTTTTCACCCCAAGTGTTTCAAAAAATGTTTGGAAACTAGTGATAGGTGTTTGTGCTTCAGATTATAACATGAATAATAGAGGTTCAAGCTTGCTTACAAATGTCATTTTTTTTTGCAGGAATACTGAAGAAACTATGAACCATATTTTATGGCGTTGCAATTTTGGTGAACTTATCTGGAAGTGGATTGATGAATTACTTAGTTGTATAAATTCTTCTTTTTTAGTGATGTGTGATATTAACAAAATCCAAGAGTTCAGCAGTAAAGGAGGTCTAGAAAGTTGCATCTTTAGTGACAACAAAGGAGTTGTGGTTCTTGAGGAACATGATGTTTTTTTTTTTTTACAATGTGAAAGCTAATTTTGACCATCTTAAATAGAAGAATAACAAAATCTATTGGTGGTTACAAGTAGTAAATAAGAGATTTGCGTGGAATTGACCAATAATCTGCATATGGAGAAAAAGTACACTAAAGTAAAAATTGTTGATTTTTTTTTTTTTTTTTTCAAATTCCATATGTGAATCAAATTTTGTTATGTTATGATGGAGCTTCATGAAGGATTCCAAGTGATGCAGACTACGATTTCATTGGAAGAAGTATCGATTGTGAAGTTGTCGTGGCTATGTTAGTTGGCTTAGGTATGGCTACAAACTACTTTGCAGAAGTTATTGTACTTCTGCGTGCATGTGAATGGGTTGTGAATAATAATCTTCTATATGTCTGCTTCAGATCTGAGTATATAGATGTAATTGACGTATTCAACTCTAGAAAATTACCTTGGTTTGTAATAATAAGGTGAAATAAAGTGTACAGGTCCGTCGAACTAGCATTTTGTACATAGTTATAGAGAAATGATTTTTCTAGCTAATAGGTTATCCAAACAAGGTGTTAGTTTACCTAGAGGAGAGAGTATATTATTTCTGTCTAGACCACCATTTTTGGTGTGTCTTGAGTTTCCATGTCAGTCCTATGTTTTTTTTTTTGTTAGTTGTCATTAAATAGGCCAACGAAGACTTCACCTTATTTTTTTATTGTTGCAAAAATTTAGCAGCAGTGGTTATCTGTTGCTAAATTAGAAAAAGAACCAATAAATTAGAACCACAACCAATAACATCTAGAGTGGATATGGATATCCGTCTAATTAACAACAGAACGAAAATTTAGCAGCGACTTAAATCAATTTCGAACAAAAAAACTAGCGCAGTTGCTGACCGAGATTCACAACAGAGTAATGTCGTTGCTAAAATATGCAATAGGGTGTTTAGCAACGGCAGTTCTCTGTTGCAACCATGATTAGCAATAGCTATTGTATGTTGCTAAACACCAGATTTGGTGTAGTGGTTATCCAAACAAGGTGTTAGTTTACATATAAGGGAGAGTCTATTGTTTCTGTCTAGACCACCATTTTTTGTGTGCCTTGAGTTTTCGTGTCAGTCCTATCTTAGTTTTTGTTAGTTGTAATTGAGTTGATGGTTGCATGAAATATATGTGTGGCCCTTGAATGAGTTCCTTTCTATATATAGGGTGTATTTTGTAAATTTTCTGATGATAATTTGGTTTTATAATACAAAAAGTGGACGAAGCAAAAAAAAAAAAGAAGATATTGTTCATCATAATTTGTCATTGCCACACACGACAACTTACGGCAATACTTTCCCTTTGTAGTTATAGAAAATCTAACATTCTAAAAGACTAACAAAGAATTAAATCAAAATAAAGATGAACATAATATTAAGACACAAAGATATATGTGGTTCAACATGATTACCTTCATTCACGGAGGTGAAATAGTCGTTCTTATTTGAGTTTATGAAGATTACAGGTTGATAAGTTAAGCTATGGTTCTCTCAAGCTCACTTCTTAGTCTGTTTCTCCTCACTCTCTCACTTAAGGAACGTGGCTACTCTACATATCCAAACTTGGTATCTACAGGATAAATGCTCATACGACCATATTATAGTGTTTATCGGATGTATCGATGTTGCTAGACCTTCATCGAGTGGTGTGGCCCGATCTCCCGATGTGTCATCCCCGATAGCCTTTCTATGCCTCTCGATGTGTTGGTTTCCCCGTACCGAACTTTAAGTGTCTTGTAAGTATTCACCCGTCAAGACCCTTATAGCTCTGCTCTCCTGATCACTTCACGCGTACTCTGTCCGTAGTATTTAATATCTGAACTCTTATTTCAAATTTAGTCGTAGATCTTCCCATTTACTTTCCACGCGTTTATTTTCTGGATTGATGTGGTACATAGATATCTTGATTGTGTTGGACCCTCACAGAAGATCCAGTGAATTGTTCTTATCTTACCTTGGTAATTCGACTCCTCAGTTGTTGCCACGTGTCTTCACAGTGCATACCGTCATATCAAGAGCCGGAAATTGGAAAAATGCACCTGCTAAAAATAACTATAAAGATACTCCACTGCACAAACACATTGTTCCAAAAGGCAACGACTATTAAAGTTTTCTAAATTGGGGCCTATAAGGATTAATTGGGGCCTATGAATTACTTCAACCAACCTAAAGAGAAGGATATGGGGTGTCCAAATGATGGTAAAATACTAAATTAACCTTGAAAGAAACCTTAATTATTCTAATACAAATACAAAATCATAATCACTTAATTAACAAATACAAAAATCATTAATCAAAACTCAAAATTTTTTGAATTTCCATCAAAATCAAAATTAAAACCTAATCAATCACAAACAACAATTGAAATCTAATTTCTTTTTGGGTTTTGAAAAAAAAAAAAAAAAAACAAAAATTTCAAGTGATTGAGTTAAATCCCTTTAACCATTCCTTATAAGAGGTACTCTACAATGATTTACCTCTAAATCTTTGAAATTCACTCATCAAATTTTCTGAAAATCCACCCAGAATCGGTTTATGTGTGCATCATATTAGTCTGATTGTGGTAGCAATCGGTTTTTATTGTGTACCTACATAACTCGATTCTGGGTTGATGTGATGAACATCAACCACAATCGGTTTACGCTAATGCACACATTAATCGATTCTAGGTTCAAGTTCGGATTTGTAGAGAAATCAAGAATCAGATTATTAGTGCATCTATATAATCCGATTATGACTGTTAACGGCTATTTATTTATTTTTTAAATTATCGCCGTTGGTACTTTGTGTATATAAAGAGGATAGCCTATTCTCTATCATACACTACCTAATCCAAAGAAATCTTTGTCCATTGTTAAATTTTTTTCATTTGAAGATGTCAAGTCCATCATCATCAACTACCAATTTAATCGAACACATACTTAGAAGATGCAAGCGAACAACCAAATCAATTGCGGCAATGGAAGAAGAGTGGGCTGATCATAAACAAGTTCCAAACGATCTTGACTTGAACGACGACCTAAAACTAATGCACATTTGATCTTTATGCCCTTGTCTATAAACCATTGTTTTGCATCGTTTCTTTCTTTCCATTTCAGATTGGTGAAATAGTGGGCAGAGGTATCAGGACCCAGCAAAGATACGGGTTTGGGATGATCTTCGTCGAACGCCGCAACAATCTACAACATATATCGACAAGTTGAGGATTTACAATCGGTTTATGTGACACAGTCGAGAAAACCGATTGTCCGTAATCGGATTACATGTGCAAATATAAAGTCTGATTAAGGACTTGATGATTTTAGAGAAAAAATCCCAAATTTCACAATCGGTTCACGTTACATAACATGTGATCCGATTTTGAACCTCATTTTTCCTGGAACATTTCGTCTCCATAATCGGATTACATATACACGTAAATAAACCGATTGTAAACTTCGTGTATTTTACGTGATTATCAAGTGAAGGAATCGGATTATGCACATCACCAACAAAACAGATTTTGGTCACGTACCCATCGCGCCAGAAATTTACTACAATCGGATTATATGATGACGAACAACAACCGATTATTGTACCCAATTTGGGGATTTTACCAGAATCGGTTTATTCGGTGATATCGAATTAACCGATTCTGGGGAAACTTTTTGAAAAATTTTCCCTTTTTGGGCGATCTAGACTTGCAAAATACATGTTTGTGGATCATTACAACTCATACCTGTCTATTTGAAGCATTATCACCTTCTTCTTCCCGGAGAAATTGTTCTTGTGCTTGAATAATATCCTCAAGCGTTATTTGGTTGACATTCTCTTCTTCATTCAACAAATTATCCAATTCAGTAATTTCGAAATCATGATTATCTGATGCACCCACTTCTTCATCACTACTAGAGTCTTCATCGTCATTATAAAGTTTCATTTTTGCTAAGAAAAGCACAAACCCTAGTTTTTTGTTTTGTCCCTCTACTTCTTCTTTCCCTCCGAACCTTAAAAGAGGAAATGAATTTCTACTCTAATCCTAACACTATAATCAAACTCAAACACTAATTAATTTAACTAATACTAACTTAATTAATCATCACTAATGAATAAGGGCATATTAGCCATTAACATAAATAGGAGGATAAGGGGTTTCTAGAGATTACTTCTTAATGACCATTTTTGTTTTTTTAGTCATAGGCCCAATTTAGCCAGGCTATTAAACATATATAATTCAAATACAAGAAAATTCAACAGAGTAGCAATATAACGTACTAACTGAAATTCAACATCGTTGCAAGAGATTGTTGAAAACGTACAAACTCTATGGAACATCTACCCAACATGTGCTGTAGACCTACCTCTCTAGTTGATCTTAAAAAGTGTGACCTCTACTAACTACGGATTCCAAAGAACCTCAGACATAGTCAAAATCTAAGATTGTTATCGATTGTCACTTGTCAGCATTCTTGATTGACGGTACCAAGAGACAAATTATCCAAACCTTGATATCCTTCTGACCTTAATGAAAATCTTAACCTCTAAACAATAGTTAAGTTACAGTTACAGTCAAAAAGAATGAAGGAAAAACTGTCCGTACAGAAAAAGAATGAAAAAGGCAACAACTTTAAGAAAGTATTAACAGGAAACGTGGGGAATTGAAGTGTCTACCTTCATATCATCATATGTATACTCGAAAGTCGAAACCCTTTGTTCCTTTTCAAGAAGTCGTAAGGAAAAACTGTCCGTACAGAAAAAGAATGAAAAAGGCAAAAACTTTAAGAAACATTACGCCATTCATATGGCGATTAACATGCTCATCATGATAAGTAGATATATCTAAACTGGAGCAAAATAAAAAGGACATAAAGACTTAAAAGCAGCATGCAGCGTTTATATTAACAATTAAAATCGTTCATTTAGTTTTTAGCTTATGCAAATGCAATTCGTTTGTGGAATCGCTTTATTATTTTGTTTTTGACGTATCGTCACGAGCTCAGCCTCAAGTGCACCATCAGAACTGAAACTAGTTTTTAAGCTGTCAAATTTGCTTTTTTAGAGATGCATACACAATTACAGATGGATGTAAAATCTCACTACGTAACAGTACATATCATTGTGTTGTTATGCAATTGAAATATCGTTGAAATTTTCGTGTATACAAGTGTAACCGCAAATTGGTCTTGTTACGTCTAAGAACTCAATTAGAAAAAGAAGACCTCAGATGTGTCCATTTGTTATGGGGCATCTAGATTCTAGATAATACAAGGAAACAAGGAGTGATTCACCAAATAAGTTGGAAAGAAAAAATGCAAGCAGTTTCAATTCAAAAAAGAGAACTGTGCCTAACTAGCTATGAGCCTAGGTAGACAAATTTTGTTTGACAAATTTTGTTTGACAAATCGAGGGCAGTTATCACTCTTGATTTGCATACATTCCCTCTCGACTTTGAGTCGAAAGAAAATCAACAAGTTTCAGTACAATTGTTGCAAGATAATTCAACAATTGTTGCGATGGCTGTACTGATAAAAACCTGCCGACTAAAATTTTTGGGACATTTACCCAACATGTGCTCTAGTGGTTTAAAAGTCTGGATACGATATAACCATAGACATTTTCGTAGTCAAAACTTGAAGCTTGTTGATCAATATATAGTCTTTACACAGTGTGCTTGAAAATTCACGGTTTTCCTCGTACTAGATCTAAGCCAATTAATTATTTTTTTAAAATTCTAAAGCCAATGATATCCCACGCTAATAAGATCTAGAAGTTAGAAAATGGAACCATTGATGTACTTTTCCCTTTAGAGGAAGGAACCATTCATACTTTTATTATCACACTATCTCACACATTGGACGTCATTTTTGCGAATTAAAACCAACCGTAACGGATTTGAAGCTAATATTTTGAGGATATGTTCCTCTTACCAAGTTATACATGCCAACCAAAAATGAGCACATTCCAAAATATAAAACCTCACGATCTACCGGTCTCAATTTCGACGGCCATTATTGCTTTATAATAATGGTAACTTAATGTAATTGCTAAACAAATTAAAATTTAACAATGTATAATAAATACCATTATTGCTTTTGCTTCCAAAATGAAATTGCCTCTTGGGAAAAATTCTCAAAAATAAGTTAAGAAATTGATTTTTGTTAAAGGGAAAGCAAAAATGGATCCGAGGAGAGCGAAAATCGTAGTTGACTCACTAACTAGGTCGATTCCTATAATGAGTTTTGACTCGGGCAAGTTTACCCTCCACACGCTCCCTTCACATGCTTGCAGACCAAGCTTAACTCCCAGCTCCAAACCAGTCAAACGCTTCTTTCTTCTTACTTCTTCTATAAAGTGAAAATTTATATTTCATCATAAGCGTAATCCATATTATGTGGTGATCATTAAAAACCAACATCCAAAGCCAGTTATGCAGTGACCATTGATCGATAGTCGAGCCAAAAAAGTTGGAAGTATTTGCAACCATCACTACACAGAGAATGACCGAAAAGAAAAGAAAAAAATAACTAGTCTAATGAGAGGTTCAGCGATTAAATGAAATGTATATTAATTGAAACTAATATAAGAGTAGCCATTGGAGCCCTTGAACAAGGTCTGCATATGTAACTATTAGTTGAAATCATATTCATCTCATGCACGTTTCTTTTGTTCCCACCATATGTTTGTATCTTTCAATTCTTTTAACAAATCGACACCCAATATTTCCTCGTACATGACCTTGTGTTGTTCTATATTTCCTAGCACTACTTCTTCTGGGGTTTAGGGTTTAATGGTGTTTTTGGTTGTCGGTGATAATAAACATTCTGATTTTATTCCGTTGAATCTCTGTTCCAAAAATTATACATTAGGTTAACTTAATAAACACGGTTAGGGTAAAGGGCATATTGGACAAAAAAAACTCAAAAATGAACTCAGTTTACAAATCGGCCTAATTAGTGAGTCAACTACGATTTTCGCTCTCCTCGGATCCGTTTTTGCTCTCCCTTTAACAAAAATCAAGAAATTAGCCATTGAATAGTAAGTATTCAGTTGAATCGCATTTTTTAGCGCTTGTATTCTCCTCCACCTCAAATGTTCAAATTTCCTTCCTGCAGATAAGCTTCAAATGACATTATGATTCATGTAAATTTAGTAAATGATTTATGTAAATGAGAGTAGGTTAAAGATTCATTGAAACTATACTAAACAATTACCTCTCCAATGCACGACTTTCTCATACGTTCTAACAGGGTCAATGGGTCTTAGCTTTGCATTTTATTGGATGGCGTATGTCACCGACGATGTATTTTTCCACTGTTTACTGATTTTCCAATTCATTAAAAACCATTTATGCACTTTTAACTCCAATTTGGACCTGTGCAATTTTATCCATCAATTCTGTCGATATAAATTGGATACAGGACATTATGTTGACAGTATTTTTGTTACCTTGATACATGTATTTCTTTTCTTAAAAGACACATACGTACTCTCTCTACCAATGGTCACACACCACGTAAGTTGTCATTGTTGACTTGTATTTTCATGCACACCACGTTAAAAATTGGTATAGCGACTGAGTACTTATAAATATATTACTTGTTTTTCTTACTTGTGGCAAAAGAAATTCTTTGTATACTAAACCGCATCAGGACCTTTCGCAAATTTAATCTATTATGCAAAAGTATCTCTTCAATTGGTTTATGCTGTCTTCCATCAATATGCAGTATTGGCAAGTAGTATCCACATCTATTAATTCAACAATATTATTAATTTCTAAACTAAACACCATGCCCATAGAGATTGTACAACAAAACTTGTGGTATGTATAAATAACATACTTACTTTTTTTCGCATGGCCTCAACTTCCGGTACGCGGCGCAAGTCTACATATATTTTCATTTAGTGAATAGACAGTTTTAATCTGCACTTTTGTAAATTGATGATTAATACATCTCACCGAGGTAATAGCCGAAATAAGTCGTAATAGGACTATTTAATTTTCCCACTAATGACGATATGATTATAAGAATGATCTTCTTTTTTTAAAAAAATTTGAGTAGCAGCATCCCAAACCGTAACTCTAGCTAGTTCCGTTCCTTTTTTTATTGTCTATCAAAATAACCAAGTTCCTAATACGGCCAAACTTTGTTGTTAATAAATTAGAAAAACTAAGTTATCCCCGAAGAAACTCATATTTCTCACAACTATGAGAACCAAGAACCTAGAGTTGATTAGGACGAACCTTTCGATCCAATAAAAGCAATTACTTTTCCTCTTCACTGCACGGAGGTATCATTAACATCTTCAATAAAAAAAAAAGCAACAAAAGAATTCCCAACAATATAAAAAAACATAGGATTTCACAATTTTATACCTTGAAAGAGTTTATTATTTTGGCCACAAAGCTCCGGAAGAACAGATATCAATTCTCATGAACTCCCAGTAGTATCCATTGATCACACTGTCAAGGTTGATGCAAAACAAATAAATATATTAGACAACAAAACCCTAAATCGGAAGAAACGAAAGGACATAAATCAACCAAACTCCATCAAAAAGAAGAAAAAAATAACATACGACGGGAGGAAGTGTAGGCTTGGGTAATTTATAAAGAGAATGACCATGCGTAGAATTTCCAAAATAGAATACCGTATTTTGGAAATAACATTTTAATATCTCAAAATTAACATTATTTTTAATAATTATAGATAGACAATATATATTTTTGGATAGCCATTACTCTCGAAAATATTTGTGTCCAAAAATATTGCATATCCTTTAAGAATATAAAATATCTCGATTTTATTTTATTATTTTCTTTTGGAAAGTATAATTTTAAGAGAAATAGTTACAAAATTGAATTTTCTTTTGGAAAGTATAATTGTTCTTACTTCACGATAATTATTTTTTGTTTGTTTGTTTTATTTTTTCTTCCACTGATCTTTTTTGTGTTTTTAAATTTTTCAGGATTGTGTTTAAAGTTTTTCCCTAATAGAGGAAAAGTATATTTTGATCAATAACCAACCATAATTCAAGGTATTTTCATTTTAGGTTTTTATTACCGATATAAATTTGATCAATAATTTTTAAAATTTATATTGATTATAATTGTGATCGTTATTTTCAATTTAATCTTTGATCGAAATTCTAATTGTAAGATTGTGATTATATTTATCGTCAGTAGTTTGGAATTCTTATAATAATTAGTTTGATTTTTTTAAGAAATGTAACTGGACATTGGACATTGATTTTTTTTTTTTTAATTTTATAATTATTTTAATCATGTGATTATGATAAAATCGTGATCTATTTTGTTTGATTTGATATTGATATAGTTATTTATGTTTGATTTGATTCATTTAGAGCAACTGCAGTGGTGCGACCATAACCAAAGAGCAAAGAGCAAAAAAAAAACTAAAATTTGGGTTTAGTCCGTGTTGTAACAGTGGAGGGAGACTAAAATTTGGTCGAAACGCAACTTGAGTTACGCCCCAACCAGACGCAATTCAAATCTCGTCCCATTTTTTTTTTTTTTTTTTATTGATGGGGCGCAACTCAAAGTTGCGCCCAATTTTTTTTTTTTTTTTTTTATTATTGTTGGGGCGCAACTCAAAGTTGCGCCCCATTTTTTTTTTTTTTTTTTTAATTGTTGGGGCGCAACTTTGAGTTACGCCCCAATCAGGCGTAGACGCAGATTACGCCAGACTATAACTAAACCAAAGACCAAATTTGGTTTGGTTTTTAGTTTTAGTCTAGGATTTACTCGATACTCCACTCGATAGTCTCTGTTTTCGACCAAATTTTTAGTTTTGGTCGATGACTGTGGATGCTCTTATAAGATTTATTTGTTTTAGGAAACTAAAATATATTGTGGGATAAAGATATATTTACTTAGAAAAAATTTCCCGAATTTTTTATAATTACCAAAAATAATAAATGGTGGGGCCAGAATCAACCAAAAGCTTCGATTAACCACGTCACTCGAAAAAAACTCTATTTTTATATAGGGAATAAGTTTAGTCTCTTTACAGTTTGGAGCATTGCATTAGTATCAAAAATTGGAAATTTGGAGTATGCATGTAATGAAGATATCGTTAGTATAGTCACAGCCCTTAGGGGAACAGTGATAATTCATTTGTTTAATCTTTGAGTTAATACAGATCACCTGAAAAAGATTATCTGAACTACAACTTTAATTACGTCAAGCATAAATCCATGCGATTTTTAAAACAGATTACGTCAAGATAAGAACAACTATTAAAAAGAAAATTCATCTAGAAGCCTAATTTTCAGGTTGCAATTCATAATTTCATAGTCTTCTGTAGAAGGTTACATAATTTGTAAGGCCCATAAGACCAGATGACCATTGACCATAGAAGAAAACAAGCGTTTCTTTTCTTTTGAGTTAAACCCAGCCGTATAAGTGTAAGATTCCATCCCATGGAACCTTGACGGACATGTCATTAGGGCGCCAGTTCGGGTATTCCAAGTGGCTCATTTGGGATGCATTTGAGGTAAGGCCACTCAGTCAGATTAAACACAATCTTCTTCATCACTAAGGTCTAACTTGGCTCTAAACTTTGACAATGCTTCTGGATACTAGAGGTAACATTGAAGAAACAGCAATTGTAATTCTATTCAGCTGCGAACATTCCAATGCTCTCTTAAGTCTTTAACTATAGCTGATTCAACATAGCAAACATCAAGTGTGATACATACCTCAAATCATGACCTTTTAACTCAAATGCATCCGTTGCTACCAAAGAAATGAAATACTGACATCTCTGACCAACTATGCCTTTACACATGCTATTAGGATCCTTGCTGATAACACGACTGATCGGTCAACCATTGTATTCTGGAGGCCATCACCAAGAGCCCCTGCAAGCATCATGCAGGAACCTGTCTTTAGATTAGTTACTTCAATTATTTTCCTTTTGGTAACATATTGCTGGAATCCACTGTTGAGATATGTACCAGACTCAAATCTTCTTCTTTTTTTCTTACTGAATAGTATCACATCTAAACTTTGTTATGTCAAATAGAACGTATTCCAAGTTCCAAAGATAGTACAGTCTGATTGCTAGCTAATTTATCGAACAATAACCACATGTCATTTCCTAATTTGGGCCTTGTCCTAATAATACGACTGGAATAATAATCATCATAAGAACTCTCTACAGTTCCTTTGGACTGGTGTACTAAGGTGCAATAGTAAATGGAATGTGAATCAAGGAAAATTCGTATGGAGCAAAACTGATCAACTTATTTGTAGAAAAAGAATTAGAAAAGCCATATCAAAGGCAAATTAAAATTGTATTTCCCATATGAAGAATGTGAAGGTTGTCACTACTTGGTCACTGAGACAACATGAGTCCTTAGCTTATTAGCTTGAAATCTAGAAAACTGTGATCAGTTATATATACCTGAAGAATGAACAGGAATGGTTCAATGCCTGACATCAGTCAGTAATTGTTGAACGACTCCACATAACAATGTCTATATCTAAAGACTCAACCACATAATTCAAAGTGCGTCTATCTAATCAAGATATAGCAACTCTTCTATTTTATCTTTTTTGCTCTTATGGAGATATAGTTAACTTAAACTGATCGTGGTTAGTTTACTTAAATGAGCTACAGCATGCAATTATCTGACAATGACTGGTCAGACTTCAGAAAGAAAAGCCATCATAAATTTTGCCATGCAGTTCATAATCTTACCGAGCAAGAGGGGAAGCTGAAATAATATTAATGTAGACTAGGAACAAAATGAATAGAAGGACTAGCAGTTTGTGAAGCAGATCTCCATATTGCAACGAGATGACCTGTTTAACCTCTGAGGCAGATTGCTCATGTAGGATTATTAAACAGGAGTGCTCCTTGCTCAATCAGTTTTACTTTTATTCCTACAATGTTTACTGCTGTATGTAGTGGCATTTGATCAGTGGCTAAGTGCATTGAGCTCATCATGCCATCTACACACTGGGTTTGATGATGTATGGCAGTTATTCAGAGTATGTGGGAGGTAATCCAATGTGGTACTTAGAGAAAAGAAATGTTGGTCATGCGAGGATTTAAAGGTAAAATGGATTTCTTGAAGAAAAAAATGGTGCCAAAAACCACTATTTACTATAAATCCTTCCTCTAGTATCGTACAAGTTAACTACCTACAATCTAAATACTATCATAGAGTAAGCCATAGTTATCATAAACCATAACCTACAATGACTAGACGACTGATTTAACCTATAACTCCACTAACATGAGATTCCAATTAACTCATAGCTGAACTACCTGAGGCAATCTTGTTGTTCTAAAAAATGTTTGTTTGTCACAAAAGAGTTTGTTGTTCTTATACTCTATAAACTCCCATTAGAATCAGTATCAGTAAGATGTAGTGTAATATCGCTTTACTACAAGGTAACTCCAAACTCTATCAAGAGAAGGACTGGCTGCAGTGCAAAGCAATTAACAAAACCTCGCGCTCTTAATACACAGGTTATCTTAAATATAGTAAAGGAATACTAGTTAATTAGTTATCCATAATGGTTGCTGAACCTTAGCCTTTGTAGGGCATTTTGAACAATTAGGTTTCTGTGTCCAGTGGTGTGAGAAACAGAAAAAACTCTAGGAACCTATGACAATATTATTTCAAGTATCTCATGGAGACATATATATGGAAACTAATGAAGAACTCAGAAAAAAGAAATAGTACTCCAGAAGCATATATCCTTTGCTCGAACATATAGAGGTATCAAACATATAGAGGTATCAATCTTCATAATTAAGAAAAAAAATAACTAGGACAACCATATCAAAAATTCATGAAAATGGAATTTACCTACTTGTGTTCTTTGTGTAAAATATCAAATGCCTTAGAACCAGATAACTAAGTTTCAGAGACAAATCACTACATCACATTATTAACAAAGAAGACTAATACAACACACTAAAACATTTCAGAAGTTACACACATTGGAGCATTTTAACAAACAGTTACCAGGCAAAATTCAGATATGTATTCAATTGCTACAGATCTTCTTCAGTTTCTCAGCTGCAGATTGATCCACTGAGTACTGCAAGGGCAGAACAAAAGTTAGTTCAAATTTGAGAATGAGAGAGGAGAAAGAAAGAAAGAATATGGGTTTTACATACCTTTTTGAGAACCCAGATGGCATGATTATAAGCTCTATCGAAGAGTTCATCGAGGATATTGGGGTCGGTAGCTGTATCGACTTCTCTGTAATTGACGAAATTCTCTCTTGCATATTTGGAATAGTAAGGTCTAGAATCTTTGGGTAATTTCCTGACTAACCTTAAAACCTCACCGTAAACGCTTAAAGCTTTCTTCATCTTCATTCTACTGAGATTTCTCCAGGATCGTCAAAGTCAAAGTGTTAGTACTCAAAACAAACTCTGGACTCGTTCCACTTTTGTCCCGGTATTTTACTGGGGCACCCTGGTACTTTATTAGTTGGTGCCCAATACCATCGGTCATGGGTTTTGCTGCTCAAAATTCGCAACATTGCTAAGGCCAATTCCTATTCCTATGCATAAGGTTAAAAAATTCGTGTTGACATAGCACGTGGCATGGCAAATGAGTTGTGCCACTATGAGAAAACCATTGGAGTGACAGAATTTCCAACAAACGATATTCATTAAAGCGTTGGCGATAATGTGAATATCGTTGGCGTCATAGTTACCATCGCTCGATTTTCTTTATATCGCTCAACGGCTTCTTTATAACGGCTATTTCCCCCCTCTTGTCCTATATATACGCCCATATACTTCTTCAAATCACTTATACCTACTTCTACATATATTTTACCAATTTCTATATTTGTATTCGCAATTTTAAATTTCATAATTATCAATGGCGAGATCCAATAAAGAGAGGAATGTTATTATGAATTGGTTTAGATTACAACAAGAAATGCATCAAAGGAGGTTGCAGAACTTGACAATGAGAAAGCTGAAGATAATAAACTAATCGACACTCTGATGCTCGTACAATCAGGCAAAATACTTAGAGTTTTAGAGCCAAAAGAAGTATTCTCAAAAAGATATACGTATCCAGGGAGGGAATTTTACCACCAGAAGCTGATGCACGATTATTTTCTTCCCCAATTATATGTACTACGATCAAGATTTCCAATGTCTATTCCGCATGCCTCGCCATCCGGTGAAAAAGATTATTGAAGCGCTTTGTTGAGTAAAACCTCAATTTAATTATCAGTTTGATGAACTGAATATTAGAGGTCATAGTCCTGAACAAAAAATTCCATCTTATGCAAACCAGCGGATGCGAACGATGAGTACCTTTGTATGGGAAAAATAACTTCATACACTTACCTTTAATCATGTTGGCCCAACATATTTACGAAAACCAACCGAGGAAGGTGTTAGACAAATATTGAAGGAGAATGAGGATTGGGATTCCCAGGAATGCTAGGTAGTCTTGATTGTATGGATTGGGTATGGCAAGGATGCCTTGTTTATTGGACCGGTCAATATAAGAGTCATTATCCGAAACCAACCGTTATCCTTGAAGCTTTTGCTTCTTATGATTGTTGGATATGGCACGCTTTTTTTGGTCTTTCGGGTTCACAAAATGATATTAATGTTTTTCACAAGTCGCCTCTATTTGAAGATCTGAAGTATGGAATTTGTCTCCAAATTTGTTTAATGATCAACGGACATCAGTACAATCATGAGTATTATCTTGCGGATGGTATCTACCCAAAATGGTCAACCTTGGATCAATGTTACCGTTAGCCCCCTGTCGATGCATTGGGTCATTCATATCGGCATTTTAACGAACGCCAAATGGCGGTGAAAAGGATATGGAACGCGCTTTTGGAATTTTGAAGAGGAATGTTGTCATTTGTAGGCCATATTGTGGGTTGATTCCTCGTGAAATGCACAAAACTATGCTAACTTGCATAATTCTTCATAACATGGTAATTCAGAAAATCCGTCGCGATAAGCAGTGGACTAACTATGAAGATGAAGATCTAAGGCTTGATATTCAACCACAAAGAGGCGTGCCTGCAAGAAATTATGGGCAAATGACTAATTACATTCGAACCGAGAATTTGTATAGGTTTAAGAGCAGATCTCATAGTTAATTTTTGGGCAGAGTATGGAAGAGCGGGTGGGCGTAATTATTATGTTATGTATTTTAGTTTAAACTGTTAAATTTTTTGTACTTTGTTTGTAGTTTGTTTTATTTAATCAACTTTTCATTTCAAACTATTATTAAGAAGATTGCAATAACAACATATTAAATTAAAATGCAACACTTCAAATTAAAACTTAAATTAATACATCAACTATCTAGAGGTTCTACTACATCGAACTCATCCTCAACATTATCACCACCAGGTTGGTAGTTATTAAATACAACTTGTTTTTTCATTTGTGCTTGAATCCTGTCAAATTCGATTTGCCAGAAATATTTTGTTGGGGGTTCATAATTGAAGTGACAGCTTGAAGAATGTTATGCTTGTCATAGTCATTCACATTTTTTTCTTGAGAAAGACAACTTTTTTTATTCTCCTTGTTTTGAAATTTCCTATCAAACGCTCTTTGCTTCTCGAAGATCTTCTGATGTTTCATAAACTCCGCCATGTTAAATCCATCGGAGCTTCCACCTTCTTGAGCTAATTTTATAGCAAGTTTTGCTATGTTTTTTCCTATAAGTTTTTTTATTAGCATCATCATTGTTGGGAACTAAGTTGACATTTGAATTTCTTGGGGTATTTGGTGAAGAATTGGACCTGGTGAAAATGGTGAAGAATTTGGTATTGAAGGAGAAGAATTGTATGGTGACCTTGCTGTGTACTTGTTGATTAGTCTGCTAACACATCTGGATTATACATGTTCAACATCATCATCAACGAGACCACTCTCCCGGCCTCTCTTGGCTTGCATTATCGCAGCAACATATTTGGCGACTTCCCTATTGATTACAATGGAGCATTCTGACAACCCTTTTGCATCACGACTACTAATGTTCATGGTTTGTTCTTCATATTTGCGAAATATGTTATCCCACATGGTGTTACCATGTTGTTGTGCACCATCGACACAATCTTGGGTAAAATAAACATAGTTATGACAAATGCATTCGTCCTCTGTGATGTTGTATTTTGCACCTCGGACTTTGAGCTTTTTACCTTTATCGTTGCCTTGACTTTGAGATTGTAAATCCATATTACAAAAGATTGAGAAGTGTAGAGAATCTGTGATTGTTTTAGACTTGAAGAAGAGTGAGAGATTGAGAAATTCTATAGATATTTAGAAATTCTGGTGTGAGTTGAAATGAGTTTGAAATTGGGTATTTTTAGAAGGGGAAAATTGTAACCGTTGGATGGGGAACTAATGAGCAATGATCAAACCAACAAGCGACATCATGACTATCGTTGGCGCTAGAATGACCAACGAGCGATATTATGACCAATGGACACACTATCGCTCATTAGAAACTCTGGCATGTATGCCTAAGTGGTATTTTTGGCACTTAGGAAGATGTGTTTGGCAGTGTGGCATACCCATAGTAGGTGCTAAAATGACAAAATCAGTTGCTTGACATGTGCATAGGAATAGGCCTAATAGGGGGTACCAGTTTACTGAGAGGGTATCAAATCCATATGCTCTATACGGCCATACTTGGTTTGATACCCTCCCAGTAATCTGGTACCCCATTAGCAGTCGGGAAATTTCGTTTTAATCTCGAAATTCAAAAAGTCTACCAAGCATTACGGAAAATTTGCACGACTTATAAATGGAACTAGATCTTAACCCGTGCCGTAACGGCACGGGATGTTTTGTCTCTAATACGATATTGTTCACATTCCTCTTGCTTCATTTTATTCGTGAGTAATTATTTTGATATTCAAATAGGTTTTGGGAAACAAAATGGGTTACGTGATCTTTTTATTTTTTACTTAAGCATGTTATTCCAATTTATTATTTGGACGGAGTAATAATGTTGTGCCAACATGAAAAAAAATAAAAAATACAGTAAATAAAAATTTCCCCCATTTATTGTTCCATCATACCATAATTTCAAACTTCAAAAAGAATATTTCATCTAACAGTACATATACCTAAACTGGCAATCCAACTCCATGATGTTTATGAATACATTTGTTCCGAAATTATTGATAACTAAGGCTCTAAGGAGTGAAGCAAAAACCCATAATATTTTCCCTACTATAGATAAACACTATTTATTTATTTTTTGCAAATGTGAGAGTTATAAAAATGAAGAACCCTTGGCTATTGGAAGGATGAGATATACACATGTGAGTTGAAAAAATGAACTTATAATAGTAAATCAAAACATGTGTAAGATTCTTTCTCAATCATATTGATAACATAAAATTGAAGAAATTCGTGGATAAAAAAGATTTCACACCAACTATGCTAAGTAGTGCATGAATGACGCTCTCACATCTAGTGTTACTCAAGTAATTTGGAGTTTTAAAGAGCATAGTCATATTGATATTTGTATCTACATAAATGCAACTAACCTTCCCAAGAAAAATTATTAGTTTCAAGGTAGAGCCGACACAAACTTCTGTCGCCTTCAATGTATAGAACACACACTGGGTTTAATCGGCCTTGAGATTAAACAAATACCCCAACATTAGTCAAATAATATCTACAAATACGGGATCGAAACAAAGTGCTAATGGGAAAAATGAGAGACTAACATCAGTGCTACAAAGAAAATACCCTATATGTATCAAAGTTTGTTAACCAAACATGTATTCAAATTAAAAAATCATCAACTTAACACAAAAATATAAAAGAACCCAAGTTAAATCAATACTTGCATAAAAAAAACTTATAAGAGAATTTTGTAATTATTAAATACCTTTAAAATCACTATTAAAGATTTAATTGCATGCCTCGTTATAAACTACAGTAGGACGAAATCACCAGATTAATGTTGGACGGAGAAACCTTGATACTAAATATGTAGTTTTTAGTGTTATTCATTATATAAGGTGACATCCAAATGTTTTCTTCTTCTTCTTAATTTTCATGTATTTTAACCGAGTTTATATTAGCATTAAGACGATCAACCACATTTCTAATTTATAGTGTTATCCTTTTGTAGCAGCACATAATTAACATAGTCAATTACTACTCATCAATACAGGCCGGTACCACAAACCACCAGATATCACTTCTTTCTCCACCACCACCATTTTCCATCCCTCGTAGAATATTGGGCACACTTATAACTTTTAATCCCACACGTCATGTATAAAGTTTAGATTTAACAAACTTAGGTCGTCAATTAATTTATTCAACCATATGTTTTTTGTTAATACTGAAAATCATGCGTCATGAACGGTTACCAAAGGTAAATAGTGGTACCAAAAACAACCATTTTGTCTTATATGATTTGGTATCATCCCAAAAGTATTTGTTATCCCCCTTTATTGATCGTGTCAAAAACAACCAACTATACTTTTCACAATATAATGTTACCCGTCATGTAAATTTTCTTTTCATTATTTTTTATTCAAAAAGAAAAAATCAATACCACCGCCATTAAAACCATCCAGCACCACTATTTCTTTCACCAAAACTAATGTTACCGCCTCCACCACTTAGTAACACCTTCCACCGTTTCCACCACTTACTTCTTCCTCTACTACCACCACCACCACCACTAATATCTATTGAAATAATTTTTGTCAAAATTATTATTTATTAAGGGAGATATGTATTAATATTAATTAAGGGACATTTATGATGTAAAATTAATAAATCATTTATCATGAGAAATTAATGAGACATCAATTAATAAAACACTTATACTAATCAATATTTAAGTTGAACAAACCATCACCATAGATTTATCTTCTCTCTAGACAAATAACTTATACTAATTAATAAAACACTTATACTAATTAATATTTAAGTTGAACAAACAACCACTGTTGATTTATCTTTTCTATCAATTCCAACCAAGGTGGAACAATTGTTAGAGGCCACTCTTATGACACAATAGGTCATGAGTTCAAACCTCCTCGTTATAATTTTTGAAATTCCATATCTTGACTTGAGTATTCATTTTTAATTCATAATATTGTAATGAACACCACATGTGCGACTTGTAGGGTGTGGCACGGAGAACCACAGCCTTTGATTTATCTTTGCCAAGCATAAATCCTAACCACCACTCGAGATAGGCAAAGTTAGCTAAACTATGCTTTATACTATTGATACAAGTTTTGGCGGGGCTATACCATTGTATATAGGACAAAGAAATCCGGATAGATCCTGACCGTTGGATTGTTCATTTAGGTTAGTAGTTTATTAGAGTATACTGGATTGAATTTGAGACTAATTAGGAAACATTTGCCTTCGAGAGTATGCCTTCTTTATTATCAAATGAATTTAGGTACGGTGGGTTTGTTTGTAGAATTCACAATTTTCAGGATTTATAATCCCATGGGATTATAAATTCTGGGATTCATTTATATTCCTCGTGTATTTGGTAACTCATTTAAAATTCCCAAAATTTATAGAATTATCTTGTTTTAAAGTCCATATACTGTTTGGTATTACCCTCGGAATTATTATAAAATTGTGTATACATGAGATTTAAAGTTTAAAAAAGTAGGTCCATAAATCCCCTGATAAGTTTCCCAACAAACCTTAGGGGGAGAGGTCGGACTCCATATGGAGGATTTGCTGGAAAATTGATTCCCGTGGAAAACGTGATTCCAGGAATTGGACAACCAAATGTACCGAAGGAAACGTAATTCCACCGAATCTGATAGACCTATAAATCCCACTTTTAAAATTCTACATCCAAATGGTATACAGTAAACACCAATGCAGCAGATTTTTCGTTTATTTGTTCTAAGAGGCGAGTGGCACATAACAAATTAGCGGCAGGTATGTGGGCATTCGGGCTGAAAAGACTGGACTTAGCGGTATGGCATGATGGCTTCTGTGAGAGTTTGGTACTGTCTGGATCTGATTGTGAATCCTGACACTTGAGTATCATTCGTAGTAGCTTGTAGGTGTCCGGGACCCTATCAGGTAGGTGTGGGTACGAAGTAAATCCCTAGACTAGAAAGATAGGCTTCATCGATATATGACCAAGAAGGGTCCAAGACCAAGGAACAAAAATTCATATCTGTTTTCCTTTTTTTTGAGAGGCAAGGCATTTCTGTTTAAGTTATCATGAACCTGCAAAAAGACTTGTAATGTACTACTGAGTCCTCAACTACAATTACAACGTGATATGACATCTTAGACCTGCTAAGGACCTATAGCTAAAAATTTTGGTAGAAGAGCAATCAGAAATGGTGCAGTTGGGGGGACCATTCCTCTGCCGTATGAGCAAATCCACCCCCAAGTCGAGGTGGTCTTAGACTGACCCTAACTCTAAAACATGGTGGTATGGACTATGGAGACCTGAAGATGATGCACCATCTGGACGTAAATTAGATAGAAGCATGCATCCTTGTTCAATTTTATGTTAACTATTAACTAGTAGTGAGATCAAGGAGTTCCGGTCAAAAAAAAAAAAAAAAAAAAAAGGGTCGCATTTGTAATTTTAAGCGCACATTTCCCAGTACATGGAGATTTTTATGCAGTAGTATTAACAGGAAATATTCCCTGAAGTAATAACAAAATAAAGCAAGGACTTGTAACCACTAAAGCAAGGTCTTGTCACAATCATAGTCATTACTCTCATTACTACAAAACAGTGATATATTCCTACACATATTTGATCTCCATCTCATTACAAATTTGACCTCAAAAGCAAACTAAAGTTGAGATTTGTTTCAGAGTATATATACAAATATAAAATCAGAGCTGAGATTTTAGCTAGAGAAATGTTCAACCAAGTACAAACAAAAAGAAGAAGGCAGGAGGAATCGAATTGAAGACAAAAAAGATAGAGAAGAAAACTCCAAATAAAAGAGAAAAAAGATAAAGATACTGTAACTAAATATTTACTTTGCAAAAGACTTACAGAGCCTCGATAAAGAGAAAGAATAAATGCTAAAACAAAACCAAGAGCGCAATTTACGAGATAAATAAAACACCTCAATTACATACACGGAGAAGAAGGTGTTGTGTTTTAGCACAAACAAGAAGAACTACCACCGGTCTCATGGTATTTTGGTAACAGCTATGGATTTTCAAAAAGTTGTTGTTCTTTCCTAAGTTTTCTTAATCTTCACTTCTCAATCACCAAGCAAATGACTCCATTGATCTTCGTTATAGTGTGGGCTTAATACGTTAGCGATTGTGGAGAGGATCTGCGGTGTTGGGAACTCTTCTTTTGCTTGACGAGAACATATCATGCTCATGATCATCAATTACGTAACGGCGAAGAAGACGTCGATATGATATCCTGCTCATATAATCATCTTTAATTCCTTGCATCTCTTCATTTTTATTGCTGCTAGCTGATATGAAGATGTAACTAGCATTTGCCTCGTTCGTATTACTGTCTTCTGCAACAACTAGTTGTAATAGTACTACTAATGAGAAGAACATAATAATCAGTACCGTTGGCCGTCTCCGCGACAAACTCAAACTCCCCTGCATTATAGCTCCAATTTGCGTTGATGTCTTGACAATCTTGTTCTAGCTAGCCAGAGAGGGAGAGAGATATCTGAGTAGTGATTTGGTTTGAGAAATTAAGAAGGGAGTGAAAGAATGAAAGTGATGAGAAAGGAGGGTATATAGAAAATGCATGTAGAGCTAAAGAGCTAAGAGTGAGAGTCTAAAGACCGATATGATATGAAGAGATGTAACTAGGCATGTTGTTGTGTAGTAAAGCAAAGGTGAAGTTAATTATTGATGAATGCATCCTCTAAACAAGGGACACACCTCACGATGATGAGATTTATAGACTCTGCTCTTCTCTTTTCGGTTTCTTTTTTTACCTTTTCTTTCTTTTTTATAAGTCACGAGAGCTTCTTCTTTGCTGCTTATTTTCCCTACTTTACTTGAATACTTGGAAGTCCTCAAAAGCTTCTTTCTTTCTTTCATAAGACTAATGATGATCATTCATTCAATTACGTTTTTAGCATCCACCCCCAGGCACACACTGCAAATTTGTCTTTTAAAACACCCTGCAATAATATAGTCCACTTTGGCAAATTTGGCTGCCAAAGTTTCAAGCGTAGCATGGCCCCAAGCACGCTTTTAAATTGCAGCCTCGAACCAAGCATATACTTTGCGTCGCAATCTCCTAAGTTCAGCTTTTATTTTTTGCCCCATTCGAGCTCAGTTGAAACCCATTCAAACTGTCCCTTCCAGAGCTTAATTCTGCGGTGACAATAAGACTGTATGGATCCAGGAGGATGGGTAAGATAATTTTCCATGAGTAGTGCTGATGGTCTTTGGAAATTCTTCTACCAAAAAGATAAACATGTACATGTCTCTTGTCTCTTGTGCTTTTTCCTTACTCTTTTCTGTTAGTATGTTTGTCTGCTTTTATATTAGTATTTGCTTTTTCGTGGGCTACTTATTACTATATTAACTAACAAACTTACACGCCTAATATCTTAATTGATAAAGTTCTCTTCTTTTATTTCTTTTAGAAAAAGAAAAAAAGTTGAAATCCGGTTAAAAAAACAATACTGTGCCATGGGAAAAGATCATGGGCAAGAGTTGGAAAATGTGGCATAGGAATGTTCGTCTCATAATGTGCCTGCGCCCTTAGGCTGAGTGTAGTGGAGGAGGTAGGGTAGTAGTTCAACAGTTCCGCCACGTCATGTTGGAGAGAGGACTGAGTCTAGCGGTGCGGGAGGTAATTTAGTTATAGGCGAGGAATGAATCCTCGCCGAAAATGTGTTTTATTTATATAAAACACTAAAAATGGGCCCAAAACATGGTTTTAATATATTTTATTAGATTTTTTATCATAACTAGCAAAACCTGGTTTTAATATATTTTATTAGATTTTTTATCATAACTAGTAGTAAAACATCAAGGTGACCAATTTGGAGTACAAAAACTCCGTTCAAATGTTGGGATCCGTTAAAACTCCATATGAAACAAAATTGATACAAAAACCCCAAACAAAATTGGTTTCATCAAATTTTATGATGAAACCAAAAATTGGTTTCATCAGATTCTATGATGAAACCAAATTTCATCATATTTTTGCCTAGTTTTTTTTATCATGAAACTAAAGATTTTAATGATGAAGCAGTAAGTTTATGATGAAACCAAAATTTGGTGGTACTATTTCTGGTTAGTGGTGGTGGTGGTTGGTGGTGGTGCTTTTTATGGTGATGGTAGTGCTAATATTTGTTGGTGGATGTGGTGTCAGTTGCTAGTGTTGGTAGTTAGTGGTGGCAAAAAACACCTTTGGGGTTTTTGTGTTACTTTTGTTATTTGGGGTTTTTGTGTTACTTTTGTTTTGATGGGTTTTTTGTGGATGGATAGTGACACCTTTGGGGTTATAACTCACGGCCCTATTTTTTATTTTAATAAAAATAAAAATGTAAGCGATGATTACTTCCTCGTTTTTCTCTTTTTCGTGACGAGGTATCCTTCCTCGCCTATTTCTAAATCCCCTCCCACCTTACCTGCTTTCGAGCAGAGAGAAAGGGGATTATAATTTTCTGAGGCTTTAGCCACTGCCTTATGTCACTATCGTTACCTATTATCTCTCCACTGCACTCAGCCTTAGGAATGTTGCAACTTGCAACGGAGATTCAAAACCGCGCGCATACTTGGGGGATGTTGTAAATAATTGGAGCGAAGTTGCTAATCTCAAGCCAATTAAATTAGCTTTAGAGGCTTTAAAAAGATTTAAAATTGTTCCATCCAACAAAAAAAAATATGTTTTCAGTTTAATTTGCAGTTGGCATGGTCGACTTGAATTACTGGCCGATTAATGTTGGTGGTCTTCATTTGATTGCATACAATTATAACCCCAAAATTCACTTGTTAAGAAAAAAATGGTAATAACCAGCAATCATAAGACAATCCTTTTCCGATTGTAGATGAATATGTTGCTTTATCTGTCGATTGTTGTTGCCAATTTTCACATAGATTTTTTTTGTGAAAAACTGGCAATAATCGGCAAGGTCCGTACATATAGACTTGCCGATTATATTTTAATGGTTTGGGGGATACCAACAAATCGGCAGGATATATGGAAAATTCATATTCCCGACAGATAAGTTATGTTTTTCAACCTTGTCGTTTCTATACAATACAAATCTCAAGAAAAGCAGGCTATGATATTCGAAGGTTCACCCTTTTGTTTCAAACTCATTTCCTCTACGGTAAGGTCTCACCTTCCAACCTTAGATATTACATCAAAGAAATGCACATACCTCGGGACACAATTTTGGAAAGAATAAATTTTATTATTATTCCATATTTTTTAGATCCTATATTTGATTTTATTAGCTCCTTAGTCGTTGTATCAAATTAAATCTTCTCACCATTTGTATCCTTATTTGATCATTTGTCGAGTTCGATAGAAGATAGTCAACTACGGTGGTCGTACTCGTACCAAAGTACAAGGAGTAAATAAGTATCTACCCTATTTTTGATGGGAAAAAACGATTTACTGATTTTTGATTAAAAGTGGAAAGTCGTGGAATAGGCGGATCCTTGATTAAGCAAATCGTCTAAAACCTTTAACAGATGTACTGCTCGGAGTACTTGAATTCAAGAAATCAATTTGTAAGACTCCGGCCTAAACCAAGAAAATGGTCGTTCCATAGTCAATTCGGCCACAAAGAAGGATGAGGGTCGATCTGTATGAGGGAAGCTGAGAATGTGTGAGATCAATGGTAATTGATGGATTGTGGATGTGTTGAGTTCTCTGTGTTAGATCGAGAGAAAGGCTTATATATGTTTGATAATAATATATTGTTGTAAGTTAGGTTGTGGTAAGTTCTAATCAGTTAAGTTCGATTAAGTTCTAGGTTGATGAACCTATTTATTGCAGAAGTAGTTAACACATTGATCTCCAGCAAGACGACGGTTGAAGAGGAATGGAAGAGTGGGGAAGTGGGAAATCGTGGTTGAACCAGTTCGCATTATGTAGGAGACTTAGTTGATTGTCCATCCACTACTCACTTTCTCATCGTGGATGCATTTTTACATCGCACGCATTGTAGGACGCCATACCAAAATCCTAGTGAATATCCCCCCATGTGACATGTTTGATGTCTCATGTGAAACCTGCTTTGTAGATGAGTATTTAGTTGGTCAATTGTTGACTTGGATACATCGTGAGTCTTAGCTTTGATGAGTCGAGCATAATTGCTGATGAATGTGACATGCTCTGTGACTCACCATTATGAAGGATTAAACATAAGGTGGTTGTTGGGGGAAAAATGTGCTTAGACATTGAGTCTGATGAATTTTGACATATTATTGTGTCATCTAAGGAAGCAATTATACTCGAATGATTTGGATTGATGAGCGTCGGTATGATGAGATTGCTGGATCAATCATGAACCAATATATGTTCTGATATGTCAAGTATTTGACAGAAATTAGATATTGCTGAGTTAGTATACTCGATCCTTAATGTCTTGAGTAGTCGAATGACAGACTAAAGATTAAAATATTTGATGATCGACAAAATGGATAGTCGTCCAATGAAATATTGAATGGTCGACCACCAATTGGATGGTCGAGCAGCAAAAATGTTGGTAGCTGGACCGAACATTGAATATTTGATAAAGATATTGATAATTGAATCAGTATGAAAATTATTGATACTCGATCAAAATTATTGTTGGATTGATGAGCGTCGGTCTGATGAGATTGCTGGTTCAATCATGGACCAATATATGTTCTGATATGTCAAGTATTTGACAGGAAATTAGATATTGCTGAGTTAGTATACTCGATCCTTAATGTCATGAGTAGTTGAATGACAGACTAAAGATTAAAATATTGGATGATCGACAAAATGGATGGTCGTCCAATGAAATATCGAATGCATGGTCGACCACCAATTGGATGGTCGAGCAGCAAAAATGTTGGTAGCAGGACCGAAATTTGAATATTTGATAAAGATATTGATAATTGAATCAGTATGAAAATTATTGATACTCGATCAAAATTATCGTTAGTCTGAAACCAAAATTTTAGGAATCCATGGATCCAGGAGATGAAGGACTGTCCAATATAGGTAGAGAGACCAACCGACCAATGGATATGAGGATCGGCCATTGGTTGTTGAGATACCGGATAGGAGGTGTATGGAGGATTGTCCAATTCGTGGACTAATCAAAATATGGAGGATTAACCAAGTAGAGGATTAATCAAATTAATAATCATGGTGGGACCGGCCAGTCATGGTGCCCAAGGGGGCCGACCGGCCATGGTGGTGCACGAGCCACCGTGTCCATAGCTGCTCATTCTGAAAAATTTTGGTATTTTCGGTGGTCATTCGAGCATTATTTATATTTTCGGAAGAGTTTAATCTTGACTGAAATACCTAATTTTGCTTGACTAAGCAAGTAGGATTTTGCTTGAACGTCCAATTATTTGGATATATTAACATAACGGTTCGCGAGTTATAACCCCAAAGGTGTCACTATTTATCCACAAAAAACCCGCCAAAACAAAAGTAACACAAAAAAACAAAATTTTGATGAAACCAAAATTTGGTTTCATCATAAAATTTGATGAAACATCATAGAATTTGACGAAACCAATTTTTGGTTTCATCATAAAATTTGATGAAACCAATTTTGAAATTTGGGGTTTTTGAATCAATTTTTTAAAATTTGGAGTTTTTGTATCAATTTAGTTTAAAATGGAGTTTTAATGAATCCCAACATTTGAGTGGGGTTTTTGTACCACAAGTTTGGTCACCTTGAGTTTTTATGACTAGTTTTGTTCACATAATAGTATTTTAATATACTTATCAGTGATTTGTAGGCCTTATGATGAACTGAGCGATATTTGAAAAAATATGGAGAATCAAGAGTTTGCGCGAATGAGGAAGTCATGAATTAAGGAAACTATATAATAAAATAAAATTAAAAAAAAAAGTGGAAGGGTGAGTGCCGGCCACGGCACGCGGCATGGCCGACCGGCCAGTGAATCCAGTCCCACACGCTCTTTTTATTATTTTATTATTTATTTTCTCTTTCCTATTTTGAGTAACAAAGTACACCTTATTCGTCCATATTTTGGGTGCTCGTTTGAGCATTATTACTAATTACACCTGCACCATTTTCTCGGGGCTTACTCGGTGGTGGCCCATATGCCCGAAAGGTGAATATTTATTATTAATTAACAGAATTCTGTCGGGAAAAGTCGTTAATTGAAGTAATAAAATATTGTGGTGGAAATAGAACATATTCAAGGAATTCAGTCGGTGAATATAACACTATAATTAGTTAATCAATAACTTTACACTAGCAGGCAATCTGTCTAGGAGCATAATATTTATTCGAGAACAAGGTATATGATGGCAGTGGTACCGTACCGGTTCTGAATATTTATTCTACATATTCAGGGAACACCAATGACATCCTGAAGACATTATCTCGTTATGATAGCGATCAATCGATCTATGAGCCATTCAATCATTAAGGATTTATATAGAATTGAATACGGAGTCCGACAGCATATAAAAATATTTGGAATATTGAGAGCTCAGCCGGGGAGGTCCCAATATTGTTGTCCTATATTTATGTTTTGAGGTTGTTACATGATAAATAGGAGATTGTCATAACATGAGCTTTCATGTCAAAATTATAAAATTTGAATTTTGTATATTCTTCTGAATAGGACATACAAAATTGTAATTTTACAACTTTAGCCCTTGTCAAAAATTCACCATCAACATTGAATCCCATGCTTAGTGAAGGACAGTCATGTTCAGCGGTAAGCACTGGATGGTGATATTACTAATTATAAATAAATAAATAAATAAATAACTGAACTAAGCCATTAGAAATTTTATTAGGAACCACGCTCCAATGATGTCACATTGTCGTCTGACAAGCAATCACTAGAATGGTGATCCTGGAAGTATGACAAAGCATCATCTAGAGAGCATAAGTTGATGAATCACGACTGATTTGGATGGTGGAATGACCAATTTTGGTTTTTTTTAGCACTCGTGGGCCCACTGCTCCAGAAAAAGAAATCCTTGTCCAACTAGGTTTAGGAAATAAAATTAATATAAAAGGGAGGAAACCTATTTTGTATTTCTTTTCCACCTTCACCACCAACCAGCATCCCCCTCTCTCCTCCACCTTCACGTCCGAGAAGCGGCAGGAAGGAATTTTTTTTTGTCGGAGCTCCGTCATCGGTCGACCAACGCCGACGATATTTCGGCCAAATTTCGGCCAACTCCGATACTGACCAGGTAAAAAAAATATGGACGTCTATCCACATTATTTTTTATTTTTTTTTGTTTTTACGTGAGTTATTCAGTTAGGGTAGAAAAATCAAATTTGATTTCCAATAAAAACCTTGCACTTCGTTCTTTTGTAGGTGCTTCAATCCTAGCAACAACAGGTGAATCCTTGAAGCATCAACTCTTGCGCTATCATCACTAGTTGTTAGTTGTTCGTGAAACCGGAAACATGTAAAAATTTATATTTTTACCGTTTTTATAGACAAACTTTGTCTTTGATTGATGTATGCATCTTCATGATAGAACTACCGTTCAATCACTAGTCCAAAACAAGTTTTTTTAGGACACTTCCGGCTCAAAAGAAATGACAGATTAGATTTGTTATTAAATATTTTACAGATGGCATTCGTCAAATAATTAGCGCGTGATAATTAACGTTGGGTATTTGTCGTTTTTGTCGAATATATTTGCCCCCACTTCCTCAAATTTCCACCCTTATCGGATACCCTTAAAACTCATTAATCGTATGGCCTCTAATTAAATCTAGAAACTTCTTAAAACTGAAAGCACACTGAGAAAATATATGCTCCCGTATTTTTCTCCTACGTGTTCATCATCGATACAACTTTCTCATAAACTTCCCAAACAGGATCTTCTGATTTTCTCTTTATTAGATTCATACTTCAAACTCGGTCACAGAAATCACTTCAATTATTTTCTGAACACCTAATTTTTTGAAGAAACAGTTTTGAATCATGCGAATGCAGAAATTCCTCTTCGTAGATATCCATCTTCTACCTTGAATATAGAGATAAACGGATTTGAAGTTATGAGTAGGCAATTAGTTCACTTCCAGAGGTAAAATTTCTCTCTTTTTTCTTGAATTATTATCGTATGTCCGTTTCTATGTTAAAATTATTGAATGGATTGGAGATCTGATTTGTATAGGAAACACCAAAGACATTGAGGGAACCGATTTAATTATTCTTCTGACAACTAGTCGGTTTTGAATATCCCAGAGTCTATTGATCGTAAGTTCAATTGTTGCACTTATAAAAAAAAAAAAATCTCTCGAAACTGTAACCTTGAGATTTATTGTGGTTGCTAAATTTGTCTATAATGGAATTGATTCTCTGAGCCAGCAATAAAAGTGAACTTCGTTTTGTATGTTTATATTATTTTTAGATAGATTGAGATTGGGTAATTAAATCAATGGAGTGACCAACAGTTTTAGGAAGTACTCCAGGGATGTCACCAGAAGTCATGATAGTTTTCTCAATGCTTCGATTGGCTTGGTTGTTTACTCTTAAAATTCTTTTTGTTCACATAAGGAAAAAAAAAATTGATTTGATTTCTTATTCTGACAGCTTGATTTAGTCTATCTGAAGTTTTTATAGAGATTATTTTATTTGATTTGCAATCTCAGAGTACCAGGATGAAGCAACGTTGATACCAAAAAAACACATCTGTTTTAGTTCGGCGAGTTCCTGGACGGCCTCGCATGACCATTGTTACTGAACCAAAAGAGTACTAATTCATAGATTTATTTCTTGATATATATAATTCGTTATCTATTGTTTAGGTTGATATGGGACTGATATTTTTTTTAGTGCAAAGAGTTTTGAGATTCAATTAAGGGACATATAACAAAGTGCCCATGTGGGGAAATGCATTTAATAAAATGCCCACGTTTTTTTCTAAATTAATTACCATTTTGGTAAAATCTCGTTTACTTTGTCAATTTCTCGTCACACGAGATGAAAAATTTGGGCGTAATTACAGATATACCCATTGGCCTAGAAATGGTTAAGTTAATCACACACCGTCCACGCGTTGGCTCAATCGACGGCTAACATTTAAATCATCTATTATCGTCCAAGCGTAAAATCGACGGCTCAAGATTCAAAACATCAGCAGTTAACACGTGTTTAAGATATATTCAAGTTTTAATATCACACTATTAAAGAAAATGGAAAGAGAAACGCCTCATCCATGGCCGCCGCAAGCTCACACTTCCGTTCTCTCTGTCTCTTTTTCAATCCTTTGTAAACTGAAATCATCTCCTTCATCTGTGAGAAACAACAAATTGGAAGGAAGATTAAAAGAAGATGTTGTTACTCGTGATTGATCTATGTAAATATATCATTCATTGTTATTATTTGGTGGGATTAAATATTAGGCAGAAAGATGGAGCTGTTTATTGAAGTGGGGATTCGATTAAATAATGGATTTTTTTATATGGGATAGCGGTTCGTGTTGTGAATTTGGTGAGGAATGGGAAATGAATTAGCAAAGTGAATCTTGTGTGGTTCGAAATTGGGTTAGTCTGTAGTAGCTCCACGAGTTTGATAAGATAATCGATCGAAGAAAAACTTTGAATGTGCAGGGGAGAGCATAAGTGTTGGATGGAATTGGTTTTTGATGTGAATTTGTATTGTGAAGTCTGGGAATTTTTGTTTTTTCAACAGGGAAGTGTGTTTGCTTAATTGATTTTACATGGGGATTTCGGTCGGAGATAATTGATTTTCAGCCTGTGGGTGCCGAGATTTTTAGAACAGATAACATAAACTAGGTGTTTTCGTGTGCGGATTTAGTATCGAGTGTCAACAGATGTGTAGGAGAAGAACTAGTTCTTCACTAGTTATGATTTAACTAGGTAGTGACTCAGTAGAACCGTTTAACTAGGTGTACTCAGAAAAACGGGATCAAACTCGGTTTTTAAGGGGCTTGACTGTCTTTTGCTAGGGATGATTTAATGCCACGCGTGCACTAACGGCCACTAACAGCAGTTACCGGTTTTTTCAATAAAACGGGACGGAAAAGGTCAAACGATGGGCATTTAATATATTTTGAAAAAAAACGTGGCATTTTATTAAATGCATTTGCCCACATGGGCATTTTATAAAAAAGCCCTTGAATTAAGCATGCGTGTTTATTTCCTCATATTTTAAAATTCCCCCTTGAGGCGAAGCAGGATTTTGGTTGAGATGATCCGTTGTTTGTGTGCTGCAGGAAGATATATGTAGAGGATAAGGTAGAGGAAGCTCAACCAGCCAAAAAAAACTTTAGCATGGCTGATTCTTTTGTTAGAATGGTAGATTGATCACTGTAGCTATGAACGGATAAAAACGTCTTTACCTGCTGGTTATATATGTATCGATATAAGTGGTGTAATCAGATTATTTCAATTTCTTCGTAGCCAGATAAAAATGATCTTTATGCGATGCTGGAAGTGCTCCCAGTTCAATCCGGCAATCCTATGATGGACCCTAGAAAAGATTGTCACAGGTACATTTGCGCATATCCTTAGGATTTCTCGCTAGACTGCTCAACGAACCCTCTTAATCTTTTTGTCCTTAATTTTTTTTTTTCAAATGTTGTTGCAAAGCCTCCTCTTAGAAGGTTTTACACTTTGTAGGTCTAGGTGTCCCTGTTGAACCTTGTCCTTAAAGTTCGAGCTATATAGGCTTAAACAATTGTCAATTCTTAAGCATCCAAACATTCCTCTAGGTGAACTAATTTATGCTGTCCTAAATGAATTTGTTTAGGCCATTTAGTATTTCTGGTGAAAATATTAATAAAAGCTTGGTCAGTTATTACTGGTTACGGTGGATTTTGCTTGTTGTATTCATTATTTTTTCTAGGTAAAAACTTGAAATCAAAATTGTACGCCACTTTTCATGAAAACACAGCTCCCATAATGATATCTTTACATCCTAATTATTTTATTTCATGACTTATATGTTGTGGGTTGAGTAAATAGTGACAGTGTGTCTACTAAATTGTTTTTCGACATGTTAAGAAGATAAATGTCGCTAGACAATCTTCAACTGGTTTTCTCAGATTTCATTTCAAATTGATTATCTCAGAACAACACCTGAGATATTTAAAGTTCTGAGACCTACATCTTTGGGTTGGCCGGACACTGCTATGACCACCTGTCAGTTACACTCACACGCTCAACTCACACAAGCTCAACTCACACACACATTTCACACACTCACATATTTCACACACTCAAACACACACTCAAACACTGATATGCTAACACCCCCCCCGCAAGATCAGGGTTTGGAGAAACCAATGACACTGAGCTTGAGCCGCAATGCAGAGAAACGAGTTGTGGAGAGTGCCTTAGTAAAAATGTCAGCTAGTTGATCTTGAGTAGAGAGAAAACGAACATCTAAGGCCTTGGCAGCAACAAGTTCTCTCACATAATGAAATGCGATTTCTATATGCTTCATTCTGTTGTGAAAGATAGGATTTGCTGTAAGATAGGTAGCTCCCATGTTGTCACACCACAAGACTGGTACTCTGGGTATTGAGAAGTGTAGCTCAGTGAGAAGAGATTGAACCCACACAATTTCAGAAGTAGCATCAGCCAGAGCACGATATTCAGCTTCTGTACTTGATCTAGAGACAGTTTTCTGTTTTCTAGAACACCAGGAAATCAGATTTGGACCTAGAAAAATAGCCATACCACCAGTTGATCTTCTATCAGACATATCACCAGCCCAATCAGCATCTGAGTATGCTGTAATTGCAGTGCTGTTGCTCTTTTAAATTGCAGACCAAAAGAAACAGTACCATTTAAGTAGCGTAAAATTCTCTTGACAGCAGACCAGTGTTCATTGGTAGGGAGATGCATATGTTGACAAGCTTTGTTAACAGCAAAAGCAATGTCAGGTCTGGTGACTGTAGCATACTGCAGGGCACCCACTGTACTTCTATATAAAACAGGATCCTCAAATGGTGTAGTGTCACCAGCACACTTGGATGATAGTATAGGTGTAGAAGTTGGTTTGGCAGCATTCATTTTAGTTTTGATAAGCAAATTGGTAATGTATTGCTCTTGAGAAAGTAAGATACCTGCTGAGTTAGTTATTGCTTGAATGCCCAAGAAGAAATGAAGAGATCCCAAGTCTTTGATAGCAAATTCTTGACCAAGAAAGAGCAATGAGAGTGTCAATGTCCCGAGTAGAACTGCCGGATGACTAAAATATCATCCACATAAATGAGAATGTAAAGTGCGTAATGATTGGTGACCCTGTAGAAGAGAGAAGTATCTGTTTTGGAAGGTAGAAAGCCCTGAGAACACAAGAACTTGCTTAACCTCTCAAACCAAGCTCTAGGAGCCTGTTTTAGACCATATAAAGACTTTTGAAGTTTACAAACATGGTTGGGAAGAATTTTATCTGCATATCCAGGTGGTTGAACCATAAAAACTTCCTCAGTTAAGTGTCCATGTAAGAATGCATTCTTCACATCAAGTTGTCTCACCTGCCAGTTCTTGTAGAGAGAAATAGAGAGAATGATTCGAACAGGTGGTGGGTTTGACCACCTGGATTTGAAAGTGTCTTGATAGTCAATACCTTCCACTTGATTATATCCTTTAGCAACTAATCTGGCTTTGTATCTCTCTATAGAACCATCTGCCCTTCTTTTGATTCTGAAAATCCATTTACAACCAATCACATTTTGACCATCAGCAGCAAGTACTAACTTCCAAGTGCCATTTTGAAGTAAAGCAGTAATCTCTTCATCCATTGCAGCTCTCCATCTGGGATCTTTACAGGCTTCAGTATAGCAAGTGGGTACAGTGATATCCTCACACACACTTTGAACTTCAGAAGCAAATACTCTTGGTTTTGGTTTAGAAATCCCCATTTTACCTCTTTATCGCATTGGATGAGCATTAGTAATAGATGGAGATGGTGCGGGGAGAAGGTGTAGTAGAAGGCGGCAATGCAGAGAGGCGGTTAGGCAGGTGCAGCAGTGGATGATGAAACATCAACCTCATTGGAGATCTGTAATGGTTGTGATGAAGCAGTACTGATAGGTATAACAGATGGTGTGACAGAAACAGATGTAGAAGTACCAGAATAAGGAAGTAAAGATGCATATGGAAACACATTATCATCAAACCTCACATCCCTTGAAATGATGATCTTATTGGTACTTGGATTGAAACACCTATAGCCTTTATGCATAACACTTGTATCCAAGAAAGATACATTGCACGAGATCTTGATTCTAACTTGTGATGGTTGAATTTTCTTAGGCATGGATAGCAGCGAGAACCAAATGTGTGTAAGAAAAGATAATCGGTTTCACATTGAATAAGCATTCTAAAGGGGATAGTTGGTCCAAATTTGGTGTAGGCAATCTGTTAATCAAGTAATCGCGTTTCAAATGCATAAGACCAAAAAGATATTGGCAGGGAAGCATGATGTAATAGAGCCAAACCAGTTTCTACAATATGCCTATGTTTTCTCTCAGCTGTGCCATTTTGAGCATGAGCATGAGGACAAGAAACTCTATGTCCTATGCCACAAGAGTCCAAGTAAGTGGACACATTTCTGTATTCACCACCCCAATCAGATTGAATAAATTTGATTCTTTTATTAAGATGATTCTCAACAAGATTTTTGAACTTAACAAATGTTGGCAGAACTTCAGATTTGTAAGCTATAGGGTACAACCATGTGAACCTACTGAAAGAATCTATGAAGGAAACATAATATTTGTAACCATTAATGGAACACAGTGGTGACACCCATACATCCGAATAAACTAAATCTAAAGGACCATAAACATTATTAGAGCTTGTACCAAGTAGGATAAGGCACAAACATGACTTTTAGCCACATGACAGAGGGATGAGCAAAGTGTGGAAGTCAAATGAGTGTCAATAACTTCATTCTTGATGAGAGAATATGCTTGAGGGTTTTGTAAGTCGGATGTCCAAGTTTATGTGCCATTGAAGTGAAGAAGATAAACCGAGATGAGAGAGCACATTTAAGTTGTGCAGTTGTAAACTCCATGTGATATAGACCATCTCTAACAGGACCATGAAGCAGAACTTTGTGGGTAACCAGATCCTTGATGAGAAACTTGTCAGAGTAGAATTCAAAATAACAGTTATTCTCCTTAGTAAATTGAAGAACTGAGATTAAATTCTTGGTTATAGAGGGTACATGAAGCACATTTGAAATAGTAAACTTAACAGAGTCATTTTGTAAAGTAGAAGAACCAGTATGAGTTATATGCAAACCTGATCCATTTCCAACTCTGACTTGATCAGTACCTTGGTATTCAGAGTGAAGATTGAGATTGGATAGATCATGAGTGATGTGATGTGTAGCACCAGAATCAGGTACCCAGCCAGAAGAAGAAGAAGATGCAAAGTCATCATTATAAGCAGCAAAAGCTTCTGGTTCAGGACACCAATAATCATCATAATAATCATCATAAGAATCATTAGAAGTATAATAAGCTTGCATTGAATAGTCACTTAGTACATATCTATATCTGCATTCGTGGAGCTAGATGACCAGGTTTCTTGCAAAGTTGACATTTGACAGAATAGGTGTATCTTGGAGGATAAAAGTTAGAAGTATCCTGTCTGCCACCTCTGCCTCCATTTCTTCCACCCTACGAAACCTCCTCCAAATTACCAAAGCATTCTGTTGCCTCTAAAACCAGAATTACTAGCTCTACCATAGTTTCCACCATTTCTTTGACTTGGATAAGTTGACCAGGATGGAGAACCACCATAAGATTGATGAGAGTAATGTGGATAATCATTGTGTGAAGAGGTATTGTGTGAATAAACATTGGAGCTAGAAAATTGTTGATCGGAAGTATTAGGTCCTGAGTTAAACTGTGGTTGAGTAACATTGGCAGAAGCAGTGGTGAGATCTATGTTGGAATCCGCATTAACTCTAGCTTCCTCAGATAATAGTAAACCTAAGAGCTCAGATGAAGTAATTAAGTTTTCATTCTTCAATTGTTGAGTACAAATTGAAGTTTTAAAAGCATTGAACTCAGAGGGTAAACCATGTAAAATATGAATCACTAAATCTTCATCAGAAATAGATCGATCAATTTGAGCTAATTGATTAGAGATGGAACGAGCTTTATTAAAGTAAATCAGCATTGAATCCGAGCTTTTCTTTAATCCAATTAGATCAGTTTTGAGTTGTAAGAGACGAGATTTAGTAGTAGAGTTATAGTTTTGTTCTAACCGATTCCAGATCTCATGAGAATAAGTGCAATCCATGACTTGAGAGTGTATTTCTTCAGTACAAGCAGTGAATAACCATGATAAAATAGCAGAATCTTGATTCACCCAATAATCATAGTCAGGATTAAACACAAAATCATTTTCAGGATCATTATCAACAAAATCAGGAGCACTTACAATAGCAACACCAGCAGGAGAAGTTTTGCGAACATACTTTGCTGGACAATGAAGTGAACCATTCACAAATCGAAGAAGATTGTAGCTGCGTAGTAGTGGAGCAATCTGAGATTTCCAGAGAGAATAATTTGTAGCTGTTAATTTTGATGGAGGTTTGAAAGTTAAGGAGATGTGTTTATCAGAGATTGCCATGGAAAAGAAGTTTAGAAGATGTGATTTGATTTGATTTTGAAATTAGGTTGAGAATACAGTATCTGATACCATGTTAAGAAGATAAATGTCGCTAGACAATCTTCAACTGGTTTTCTCAGATTTCATTTCAAATTGATTATCTCAGAACAACACCTGAGATATTTAAAGCTCACAGACCCGATTCTTGGGTTTGGTTAAGCACGCAGCCCACTGTCGATTACACTCACACGCTCAACTCACACAAGCTCAACTCACACACACATTTCACACACTCACATATTTCACACACTCAAACACACACTCAAACACTGATATGCTAACACGACACCTTACTATTTTTTGATTTTTTTTACTTTAATTGTTTGGAAACCAATCATGTTGAAGTGCAAGTTTACAATTATTAACTCATTTTGCTTGTTCTTCCTACTCCGCCATTGCTTCTTTGTACACTGGATTATTCTTTGTATTTTTCATTCTGCCAAACCTTATTAGCTGGATGTTTCGATTTGTCCTTGCAGCTTGGGAGTATAGGTTGAAGAGAGTCTGGTGAATCTTGGCACCTGATGCTGAAAAGTTGCTTGTAATACAATTTTTCTGAACTGAATTTAGATTAAAGGTAGTAACATGAGTTGCATGATTGATATCAAATTTCGAGTAGCTGCAGACGACTTGTTAGAAGGGAGGTCGCACTATTCCCTCTAAGGTTGTACAGAAGAATCCCGATGTCATCAATGTAGATGGGGAGTCGATACTTCGCTACGCTCACCGATAGAATCCCCAAAAAATAGTCATGTAGCTAAGACTAATGGATATGACTTCACCAGTTGCTCCTCAAATGTTTTCCTGTAGGCACAGTTCTTTGGAGACTTGTTGTTTGAACCTAAGTGTTTTGTTTTAATTGTGGACGGGATCTTAGTTATTTGATGCATATCATGGAATCTAAAGAAGAAAAAGTTGCGTTAGGGAGTGCAAATTTTAGTTTTTTTTTTTTTTTTCTTTTTTGTTCTCTGTTGTGTTGAATATGAACGAAATATATAGTTTTTCTTGCTGAACTTGAGTATATTTAAATTATTAATTAAATTCAAGTTAATTTTAATAGAATGGTTTGCGTGGGTTAACAATATTCCATATGCTTGGTTATCTCAAGTATTAATAATCAAAAAAATTATAATAAAGAAGAAAAAATCATAAAGACTAAACTAAAGAAGAAAAAATCATAAAGACTCAATTTTGTATCGATTCTACTGAAATTGACTCAAATTTGAATTAGATTGGTATGATTGTAGTTGAATCTAAAACTCGATTTGACAGATGCATCTTGTCGTTAATTATGGACAAACAAAATCTGAAGTTCTTTTTCAACGGATACCCTCCGTCCTAAAATAAATAGTACACCGAAAATATGACGGATTTTAGGACGGGCAGGATTTGTCATATAACCTCATTTTCGACAGTTTGTGCCTGTCCTAAAATCCGAGTTTTGGATTAGTGAATATTGTTGCTCTTCGGTTTTGTTACTTTGCTGAAAATTTACGTCTTGTGTGAATGACATATTGAAGTATAAGTATTGCATGAATATCGCAGCTGCCTTGTAGAGATATCGAATGATAGTTGTGATTATTCCTCCAACGATGGAGAAGAATAAGGATCATTAGTTAAGAATACCCTAGATATGAATGATGAAATCTTTGTAGTTCGGTATGGACCCGAAAAATGTATGTACCGCTTAGGGCTGCATGATAGACACATTTTTGTGACTGATATAGTCTCAATTGTGTATATTGTTAGTGCTCGATTTTGTATTTATTATGGCGTTTTATGTCTTTGCAGGTGCTTTTGGAGAAATAAGCTTTTGTAGAGAAATTGGCTCGAAAAGTGGTCTTAGAAGAATACTACATGCACCCCGGAAGTATGTTGGAGACGCTCCAAAAAAGTTGTATTGACATCCAAAAAGAATTGCTAAAGGGACCCCAGCTGTGGATAAGGGGTAACCAAATTACTAAGGGGAGACCACATTCTATTCACACCTCTGGTCTGGATAAGGTGCACTCATCCCCTACCTTTTGAATTATGAATTATGGTGGGAAATAATTTTGCCGCGAAACAGATTTTAGGGTTCGATATTTGGGATGCTTTTGGAGAGATTCAATTGCCAAATTTGGCTGAGATGAACGTGATTATGCTAAACAGGCTTGGTACATTGTTTTGGTTCGACTAATTTGGGCTGGGTAATCACGTTGAGGAAAACAGGGAAGAAGAATATTTGAACGCTGCTGATATAATTTTGAACGAATTTTTCTCGGGTTTCTTCGTGGATTAGGATAGATATGGGCTTGCTATGATAAACCATGGATGGTAGGTGGTTTAGTTTAAGAAAAAAAAACACGAGTTCAATGATTCCTCGACAAAACATGGTAGTGAGAGAGACTCGGTTTTTGTTTAGGTTGTTTATGGGAATAACGTGCAGCAGGGTGAAGAGATAATCTGCCGGGATTCGATTCTATCTAATATGGAGTGTTTGGCAGCTGGAATACGCGGAAAGGAACCAACAGAGGGAAAGAAAGTCCGTGTCTTTAGGAAAAATAAAACGAAGTTATTCTCGGATTTATATCGAGAAATTGAGGGCCTGAAGGTATATATAAGGTGTAGGGAAGTCACAAAAGAGGGAATCGAGTAGTCGGGAGTTTTGGGGTGAAGGCAGAGGCGAAGGAACGAAGATTCGAGTCAGCAGAATTGTTGTTGCGATTCTCGCAGCTATCAAGAACACGAAGAACATTGGACCAACACAAACGGTTGCATATTCTTCTACACTATAAACTGTCGTTCTTTTACAGTCTTATAAATTGTGACAAGAATCAGAACGACCATTAAGTGTTTAGATTCTCCGTATTATTATTCCTCTTCAATAAAAACACCTTTGAGCCATTATTTATTTTTTTTGAGTTTTTTTTGATATGAGGAGCTAAACCCCAATCCTGGGACAACGGAGGAAGCTGTAATTTATCCATGTGGTAATTTAGTTAATTCTTTATTTACTTTTTGCACCGATTTTAATTGAATTAAGGTTTCTATTAATTACCTGTGACTTTGTTTGATGGAGCATGCTTAGTCCTAGGGATTCTTGATGTGCCATTCTTATGATCTACAAGTAATATTTTATGGAATCTACTTTGGCAAAGCATAGAGTTAATATTTATTTTGTTTTGAGCTATAATCGCCTAGGATTAATTTCTGAACCACTTGAATATGAAAAATAAAGTGAAATCCCGAGTCCCAAAGAATCTCTCGATATTTGTGACAAACTTTGTGAATATATTTTCTTTATTTTATTTTTAAATCTTAAATCGAGTCTCCACAAGTCCGAGTTGAACGAACTTTATTTACCACTATCACAATCACATCAATTTTGGCGCGCCAGAACGCGGACTTATTTATAGATTTGTTTTTAGGTTTTTATTTTTCTTTTTTATTATTTTTGTTCTCTTTTAAGCCTTTGGTATTTTTTTGATTCTTTTCAGATTTGGAGCGAAGCTACAAGGAAAGAAAAAGTGCTATAAAAGGAAAGCATCGCCAAAGAAGGAAAGAAAACAGGAATCCAAGGCGTGAAGAAGATTTTGTACATATTTATTTTATTTAGACTTTATTTCTTTTTATTTTTAGAAACTGTAAATAGGGTTTCATTGTTGTAATTTTTCTTTTTATTTTTGGACATTTTTATTTTTGGACTTTATTTTTGGACTTGGACATTACTTTTGTAAGGAAGGGTTAAAAATTAAATATAAAACTGTTTATAGGAAGGACAGCGATTCACGATCTTCGTCTCGGCCCCTCGGGTTCGTACAACGACATATAGGAGTCGGGGTCCTGAGTCGACTTCAACGGTTCATCGCCCGTCTGGTACGGGAGGTAAGACTCTATCCACCCACGAATCCCATGTCAGTGGGTTTTATTTTGTGTGACAACTCACACCCCTGCAATAGAATTTCGAACTGGTATTATAATAGCCAATACAACGAATATCCGACTGAGTTTCAAAATGGACGTTACTACTTTGACCATAATGTGAATAGTGGTTGGGAACATCAGCCTTTTGAAGGTTATGGTCCATACCATGGTGAGCCCAATTACTATCTATACGCCCACCGGTCATACGAGCAAAATTCGTCTCTACTAGAGTCAACACGTAAGTTAGCTGAGTCGACACGTAAGTTAGCAGAAATGAATAACTTAATTATGGACGAAAGCAATGCAACGAGTGAAATTTCTTTCCTAGATTCAATCAGAAAGTCATGTGAGTCGACTCAGAATCTTTTGTTAGAGGCACAGAACAGAACTGCTCAAAATAATCTTAATTTCCAATATAGTGTTTCCAATAGTACCTTTGAAAATGAAGATAGTTATTCACATAATCAAGATGACGAGGTTAAACTTGGTAACACTACTTTTTTGGATGGGGTTCGACCATTTTCATGTTATTATAATGATGATTATGATGAGGATAGTGTTGATAAAGAATCAGATACATATAGGCATAGTGATCAGGAATTTATTACTCCAATTGAGCTTCACAATGATAATATTATTTCTAGTTCGAATCCAAATAATTTTAATAATTATTTACCCATTCAAAAGGACGAGGATTTGACTAAAGATACCACCGTTTTATACGATGTATTTCCTTATGATTACGAAGCCGATGATGGTTTAGAGGAGCGAGTTTATCTTGAGAATACTGTTTTCGGGTCTAGTGATTTAGAAACAATAGACTTAGAAAAAGAATATGAACCTGTCTATATGAGTAAGGATGTACCAGACTTAGAAGAATCAATTGACCATTTTCAGGAATCTGATGTGACTAGTCTTTCTAGAGACACTGAAATCTCTAAGTTTGGGGGTGATTATCATTCTCCATGTTCTTTAACTCTTAGAAAGGTCCCTCACTTGGGAATTGACATATGTGCCTCGACCATTTTAAAAGATTATCTTCATACACGTTTTCCTGAGCCTAGTGATGTCCATAAGGAAGTTCAGTTGTTAGAAACCCATCCTCTGGTTGATGTGGTTTATTCAAAGCTATGATACCCAGATTGACTTTGTTTTCCCACCAAATATTTTTCAACCAATTGTGGGAACGTATAAGTTTCGAGATGTGTCAATTATTAAGTTTTGAGACCGAGCCTAAGTACTTTAGGAAATTAGTATCGACACATTTTCTTATGATTGACCGATTTCATCGTGGTCAATTGTGTGAGTCAAAACCGATTGACTTTAAGGATCCACAATTATTCAGTTATTATTATGTGCTTCTAAGTTCTTATTTGAGTTTTTACAGACTTTACAACCCGAATCGATCTTAGCTTTGAGGAATTTCAAAGACATGAAAATATTTTATCTCGACACGGTTATAGAGCCCGAACTCCGAACCACGGCCTAGATGTAGTTGTCTTAAACAGAAACTAGACAAGGGTGTGCTTTATTTGTTAATTTTCTTGGCATGTTGCAGATTCCTTTTACTTGTGATAGCTCTATTTGGTTTTGATGACCCACAAATATTTCGGCTATTACTTTATGATTTTATGAGGTGACTAATCCTTTCTTAGTCTGGCTGAAGACTTTAAACTTAGCACTTCTTGGGAGGTAACCCAATATTCATGCGACACGGTATCTTTACTTAAATCTTTTACTTCAAATGGTAACAGTTTCTCCTTGTTCATGCTTTTAATTTCATCTTTAGAACATTGAGGACAATGTTAGATTTAAGTTTGGGGGTATGGGAGAAACTTTTTAGTTGCATTATTAAACTCCAGAGCCTAGAAATTTATGCTTATTAAGGATGGCACTAACCAATCTAAGTGGATGGAAGCATCTTGGTTGTAGGAGTTGAGGAACCAATCTGATTAGATGGAAACATCTAAAGAGTCTATTCATAAAAGCACAGAGCTCGGGTGTTAGGAAAAAAAAACATGGTAGTTTCGCCATATCTCGTTGAATCCTTTTCACTTCTGTTTTTATTTTGTTTTCTTTTTAAAATTTGTTTCTCTAAGTGATTAGGTGGGGCTCAGGAATCAAGTTGGTACCACTGCTAGGGTGAAATAGAGTGATTGAGATACCAAAAAAAAAAAAAAAAAGTGAAAAAGAAAAAAAAGAAATATTTTGAAAAGTGAAAAAAAAAAAAAAATTGAGACAAGACCATCAGACCAACCGGAATAAATTCAATAAAGTCGACCACTGATACCCTTGTATATGCTAGCTGAGTTGACCTAGAGTTAGGATTATCGACCACTTTGGTTCCCTTGTATATGCCAGTGTGTTGATATTAGTCTAGACCAAGTATCTCGATCCATTAGGATAGGTCTGTCTTGGCGGTGGCCTTCTGCAGAGATATGGAAACACCGTTCACCTTAGTCAACATCAAAACCATCTACGTTTTTCTATACATCCATCTTCGTAATCTATCCATGTGATTGGTTGACTCCGGTTATGATGTCCAGAAACTATCTGAGTAGAGCTCTGTCACTTATATATGAATTTTAGTATGCTTGAGTGCAAACTCGTGTACACAATTTGAATTTCGCATAGGGTACTTCCTCTTGTAGTCAATAAGTATGCCAACCAAGGAGATTCTTTAGTGCCTTCCAAAGTTCTGCGTAGATAGCTAGAGTCTGGAGTAAAGGTTTTGTGGGTACACCTCTTGTAAACCCTCCCGAGACTATAACTCGGCCACTAGGCCCACCTAGGGGTTTAAAGGCTTGTTGCATACGCTAAATGCAACCGACGATGCCTGCGACAGTGAGTTAGGATTTTCTTTTCTAGATTTGATTTGCTCGAGGACTAGCAAATAATAAGTTTGGGGTATTTGATAGACACATTTTTGTGTCCGATATAGTCTCTATTGTATATATTGTTAGTGCTCGATTTTGTATTTATTATGGCTTTTTATGTCTTTGCAGTGCTTTTGGAGAAATAAGCTTTTGTGGAGAAATTGGCTCGAAAAGTGGTCTTAGAAGAATACTACATGCACCGGAGAAGTATGTTGGATACGCTCCAAAAAAGTTGTATTGACATCCCAAAAGAATTGTTAAAGGGTTGTTTGTGGATTAGGGGTAACCAAATTACTAAGGGGAGATCACATTCTATTCGCACCCCTGGTCTGGATAAGGGGCATTCATCCCCTACCTTTTGAATTATGAATTATGGCGGGAAATAATTTCGCAGCGAAACAGATTTTAGGGTTCGATATTTGGGATGCTTTTGGAGAGATTCAATCGCCAAATTTGGCTGAGATGAACGTGATTAAGCTAAACAGGCTCGGTACATTGTTTTGGTTCGACTAATTTGGGTTGGGTAATCACGTTGAGGAAAATAAGGAAGAAGAATATTTGAACGCTGCTGATATAATTTTGCACGAATTTTTCTCGGGTTTCTTCGTGGATTAGGATAGATATGGGCTTGCTATGATAAACCATGGATGGTAGGTGGTTTAGTTTCAAAAGAAAAAAACACGGGTTCAATGATTCCTCGACAAAACAGTGTAGTGTGAGAGACTCGGGTTTTGTTTAGGTTGTTTATGGGAATAACGTGCAGCAGGGTGAGGCAGCTGGAATACGCGGAAAGGAACCAACAGAGGGAAAGAAAGTCCGTGTCTTTAGGAAAAAGAAAACAGAGTTATTCTCGGATTTATATCGGGAGATTGAGGGCCTGGAGGTATATATAAGGTGTAGGGAAGTCACAAAAGAGGGAATCGAGTAGTCGGGAGTTTTGGGGTGAAGGCAGAGGCGAAGGAATGAAGATTCAGAGCTGCAGGAATTGTTGTTGTTGCTGCTGCAGCTATCAAGAACACGAAGAACATTGGACCAACACAAACGGTCGCATATTTTTCTACACTATAAACCTGCCGTTCTTTTACAGTCTTATAAATTGTGACATGACTTCAGAACTGACCATTAAGTGTTGCAGATTCTCTGTATTATTATTCCTCTTCAATAAAAACACCTTTTGAGCCATGATTTATTATTTTGAGCGTTTTTTCGTTATGAGGAGCTAAACCCCAACACTGGGACAACGGAGGAAGCTGTAATTCATCCATGTGGTAATTTAGTTAATTCTTTATTTACTTTTTGCACCGATTTTAATTGAATTAAGGTTTCTATGAATTACCCGTGACTTTGTTTGATGGAGCATGCTTAGTCCTAGGGATTCTTGATGCGCCATGCTTATGATCTACAAGTAATATTTTATGGAATCTACTTTGGCAAAGAATAGAGTTAATATTTATTTTGTTTTGAGCTATAATCGCCTAGGATTAATTTCTGAACCACTTGAATATGAAAAACAGTGAAATCCTGAGTCCCAGTAATCTCTCGATATTTGTGACAACCCTGTGAATATATTTTATTTATTTTTAAGTCTTAAATCGAGTCTCCACAAGTCCGAGTTGAACGAACTTTATTTACCACTATCGCAATCACATCACTGCACATGGGCGGGTATGGGCGGGGTATAAGCTAAAACCAACCTCGCACCCACAGACTGCGGTTTTTTTTTTTTATAACCAACCCAGCACCCATAAACAGCGGGCGGGTTTTGTTACCCGCCCTCTGCGGGTAGGGCGGGTATGGGTTTAAACCCGCTTAAACCGCAATAATCATTCACCACAAATGTTTTACTTAAGTTCTTAATAACTTAAAAAAACAAACATAACTACATAAGTCTTAGTGTCTTACAATAAAAACAATACATAAGTCTTGCAATAAAAACAAGTTTAACCAGACTACTTCAAAGTTCAGAATTCAGATTAAAACTTAAACAATAAAAACATGTGACTCGTGTCTCTTCTATTATTTTCAAGTCTCTCCTCCTATCATCTTCAAGTCTCTCCTCCTAGCATCCTCAAGGATCTACGACTTCCGATACTGTCTTTTTAAACAAATCTGCAACCAAATTGAAAATTATGTTACATTCCTTAAACATCTTTACTGATAAAGCAACAATCAACTAAAATTACATTACCAAAATATCTAACATAACTACCTAAGGATAAACAATCAGAGATTCAATACCTAGAACTACTTTCAGCAAAATAAAAAAAGCAAATAACTTAATCTCAAACCCATCAATGCCAGAAGAGTCGAATGCAAATTCCATGCCAGAAGTTGTTGCTTTATGTAATGTTGTCGTTTGAAACTATCTTACTCTCATGAAACAATAACTTCAATGAATAGACATTAAAGTAAATGCAAGTTCATCACTAGTGCAAAGTAGAATAACATCTAACAGAACAACATGGACACAACTCAATAGAAGAAAGAATGCAACAGACAAAGCAAAATAATAGATGCACATATTTCTCTGAGTTTAACAACTAACTTCCCTGAACAAAGTTAAAATGGAGTTTAGGGTATAATTCAAATGACAGAAATAAACGATGAATCAATCCTTGATATAATTCTGGATCCAACCCTAAAAATCTCTTTCGCTCTTGCAATTTCTGTTTTGCCCTAAAACCCCTTACTAACAGAAGTAGCCGAGATTAGTAGTCCTCAGTTAGTAACTCCATAAACAAAATGAGGGGAAAATTATAAAATTCGAAAAATTACTACCACAGAATCACAAATGAAATATGAACTGAAACCCCAATTGAATCAATACTGCTATTAATCAAACCACTATTGAATCGATACTGCCATTAATCTTAAATGAGAAAAAAATAAAAACCCTAAATTTCCATACCTAGGCAGTTCACAGATGAAGATTAATTGTTGTTCGATTGTTGACGTCGAAGCAGTTGTTGTTGTCGTCGTGGTGAAGAGAACTGAGGAAAAAAAAGAACCGAGGAGAAGAAGAAGAACTGAGGAGTGAGGTCTGAGGAGGCGCCGCGAACAGAGAGGAAGAAGAGTCGAAGTGGAGACAGATGGTTATCTACAATCTAATAGTACCACTATGGTTTTAGTAAAGGACGGCTAGGATTAGTTGTAATCAACGGTGTATATTTAGCGGGTTTTTCGGGCGAGTATGGGCGGGTATTAGCTAAAACCAACCTCGCACCCATAGACAACGGGTTTTTATTTTCATAACCAACCCCGCACCCACAACGGGCGGGTTCGGATTAAAAAACCCACGGGTTTAGCGGGTACGGGTGGGTATGGGTATGATGGGCGGGTCTTGTGCAGCCCTAGTACCGCTGAAGATCACCAACTCAAACAATGTTTCAAGTACAAACAAAAAGTAAGGTATGTCAAAAACTTCAACGGAAAACTAGTCGTTTGACAAATGTGCTTAAATTCTTCCAAAAGTCAAACCCTTCTAAGGTATGTAACTATGTTTCTTCTTCTTCTCAAAGTGTGAATGATTCTAAAGGCAAGAATAAACCTAAATGAAAGAAAAGATCTTGATCTAAACAATCGCTGAAAATATAGATTGACAAACTTGTTCAGGAATCTAATGTTGAGCTCACTAATGCTTACCCTAACAAAAATTAATTATATTGAAAAGATGTTTACTTGTCTCATGCGCCCTTAAAAGAGAAAAGAGTTATGCACCTCAAGGGCTTAGGTCAAACTTCTTAGTTTGTGTCTTGAATATATTATTATTATTTGAACTTTCATCATTCTTCATGTTCTCGAGTTTGAAATAAATCATTTGTCAAATTGAGTCATTAAATAGGGAATAACAATAGTTCATGTTGAGCCTTGCTCCTTTGAATCTTATCCAGTTTAAATACTGTGATTTTTATCTCAGTTATGTGATTGAAATATCAAAATTTATTCTCACTGCATGATTGGCATGATTTTTCAAAGATATCATATTGAGACTCATCACAATCTATTTTTCAATTAATGATATTGCAAAGACTTATCCCACGTACAAACTTAAGGAAGGGTAAATTGTATTTCACCTCTCCAGTTTGATAATTGGTTCGTGAGCAAAATTCTTTTTGTTCAAATTTTTTTATAGGTTTCGGAATCTCACGATTTGATAATCTTCCTTTTCAATTCTCTCATTATTTTTGGAATTCCTCTGAAACATAAATTGCTTTCGAAATGCTATATATTTATGTTTTGCACAAGTTACATACTCGAAATTTGTTTTCTAAACTATGGAGCCTTCAAGCAAGATCTCTTCTAGTGAATTCTGTATTCCTATGGTGGTTGATCTAACTACTAATGAGATAGAGAAATTCTATCCTAAGGAAAAAGATCCACTCTTTAAGAGAAAAAGGAAGAACATGAAGAAACATATAGAAAATTGCTCAAATCAACAAAGGTTCGTTAATATTCTTGAAAAACTTAAGAAGACCAAGATGGAAGTGCAGGGTCTCAAAGACATTCTGCAGAAATCTCTCGAGATTCAATAAGCACTAGTCAAAGAACAACCAAATAGGTTTGAAGGAGTCAACACTCTTATTCATAAACCTTATGTTCCAATGATAGATGACAATAAGTTCGAGAATGATGAAGCATTATTCAAGGATCTTTTTACTAGTTAAGTCCTTCTAGGAATTTTATTCTTATTGTTTAAGGAGAAACACCAGCTTTTGGAGTAGTTCTTATGTGTTACATCAGATATTCTAAATACTATCATCTTGCATGTTTAAAGTTTATTAATTCTTATGATGAGTCATACTGCATTAATTGTTTACTTTGTTAGAATCGCCTAGAGATAGTTTTTGTAGATGATTATTTTTCTCACGAAAATATTGTATCTTAGTGCCTCTAACATTAATAGCCTGTTTGGATACCCAACTAGAAGTAACTTTTCGACTTCAAGTCAAAAGTCAAAAGTTAGGTTGTATGTCTTAAAACAATTTCTAGAAGTTGATAAGTAGCTTTTTTTGAGCTAAAGTTCTCGACTTCTTGCTTCTCTAGCTCGAAGCATCTTCTTGCTTCTCCTTGTTTTATGTGCAATAAATTAATATGTTTCCCTTAAATTATTTTTTCTTCGTCATCAATTGAAGAAATTTACATCACAAATAAAAATTGGAACAAAGAAAAAAAAATGAAAGAAAAGATGAAAACAAATTACAACACTTGGAATATATTTGAATGAGGTAGTGGGAAATTTGATTTTGAAATTTTCACTAATGGTTCTCTACCTTTTTCTGTTTTTGTTATCTTAGTCAATTTTGTCATTATTTCGATATCATTGATTTAGAACTCTAAAAGGAAACCGTAGTAGGATTCGATAGTTCAACCCCAACAACATTCTCGTAACATATTAAATTCAGATTTGGTTTCATTCTGTTTATTTTTCTTGAAGCAATTTGGTTTCATATATCAATTTATTAACAGATTTTATTAGAGAAATAAGTGATGTAGATTCAGAAATTAAGTCTTGAAACCCGAGAATTATTGGTATTGTTTTTTTATTTATGTATCTTTTTGTTCCATGTTATTGAATCCATTGATGGCCTTTCATTCTTAAATTTTTTCATGATTATTATGCACTGAAGCAGATGATTATATCTAAGAGATAATGCAATATTAACTCTAAAAACTTACGTTAGCTAGTCTTTATATTTGACGTCTATTGTGGACCATTACCAATTTAACTTTTCTAACTTTTAGCTTATGAGAAGTTCAGAAGCAAAAGTGGTTCTGCTTCTGGTATCCAAACAAGCTATAAGATCACTTTTTTTAACTTCTTTGTTCCTAACTGGCGAGAAGAGAGAAAAATATTTGGATACAAATCTACTTTGTTCATAATCAAGTAGTAAATTTTTCCAAGAAAATCCTTCTCTTGTGATTAAATTAAACGTCGTTCATGTTGTTCTTTCGGGAATGACATCAAATGAGGGAGAGTTTTTTTTGAGATTGTGCTTAAACATAATATCTTTGTGGGGAGAGCGGATTTGGAATTGTATGATATGCTTGTACCTATATATCTCCTTGATGAAAACACCGAGTTTTCTTGGTGAAATCGTCAAAACTAAAAGCTGGTATGTGTTATCTAGTCTTGACACTCTTCTGTTTAATTTATTATGATCCATGTTTTTTGCCTTTGCCAATTTTGTTGACAAAAGAGGGGAGAATTATTAAGTAGTATCTTACTACAACATATGGCTTTTAGGAGCATTATGTAAGGGGGAGTGGATTATGTTATATAGGTTTACCTATTTTGCAAAAGATGTAATTATTGACTAAGGGGGAGAACATATCATCGTACTATTGCTTCAAAGTTGTGGTGCAATTGAACTTTGAGAAAGATAACAATAATATGTTTATACATAACAACCATTGAGTAGAGTGATTTTTCATTCTAACAAAGCCCTTTTTGAGTATTCTCATAAGTTGTTATCGCTACGGATCTTCAACAACAAAGGTGCTGAACGAACACATGCGTAACCATATAAGAAATTGAAGTACGAAGAACAAAGATAATTGTTGAAGAACCAAGGAAATCAAGCATAGTGGATTTGAGCTAAAAGTTTATCTATTTTGAATCCGTATGTATTGAATAGTTTTGACACTAAAATTGACAAAGGAGGAGATTGTTATAGCAATGTGCGGTTGAACCCACAAGTTTTGCTATCTCAAGATTGTTGCCAATGTTAGTTGATCAAATATATATCTTGATTTCTAGTCTATTAAGTCAAGTCTCGGACTAGGTTAGAATTTGTTAGTTAAGTATCAGACGTCACCCTCGAAGACTGAAGATCGACGAAGACATTTGAAGAGTTATTCGGGTATGTGAAGACTGAACCATGCTATTTTACTCACTAGGTTACCATTATGTGGTATGAGACTATGTCATATGACTCACAGTAGGATTTGTCACAAAGAAGAAATTTTGAGTCAAGCTAGTTTTGTTAAACATCTCGAAATATGATTCAAGCAATAAAAACTATGTGTGTCATATCTATTACGGGTACAAAGATGGAAATAGGATTCTTTAGGATCCGATCAAACATATCAAAGTGAAAAACATTACAACTAAATCATGCAGGCATTAATTAGATTTGGTGGTGGCAAGGTGAATCTAATGGTGTAAATCATTAATGCTTAAATGATTGGGTTGTTAGTTTTTACGATGATGTATATGGCTAATTTCGCTATGTATACATGACTTGAACAAAATAGAGAACTATCTCAAAATTGAACGATAGAGCTGTCGGAAAAAAAAAATGATACACCAATCATAAATCGAACTAAAGCAGCATCGTTATGGCACAAGTTATTTCTAGCATTTCAACATAATAGAATTGTCATTCATATTGGACATGGGCTTAAGCGGCCATATCAAGCCCAAGTTCCAACAGGAAGATAAGAAGAGAGGGGTGACCGAAAATAATAATTTTAAGTTAATGCGACCATAATGCATAAAACAAAGTTTAAGAGTCGATTTGAATTAAATTAGATGTACCGTTTTATAAGAATAATAAGGTAATTTAAAAATAACTTGTTTCTCGTGTCCCAAGATTTTTATTATCCCACTACTCTAAATGGATATAATCTAAGCGGTCCCCCGGGAAAATTTATCACCCCAAAATCCATTCTATTTAGGTGGGCATGAAGCTATAATGCTAATTAAAAACTTCAGTGATAATTCGCCCATATATACCGATCTCATTAGGTAACTCAAATCTACGTATAATTCAAAAAAAAAAAAAAAAGGAAAAAAAAAAAAAACAAGATTGGTTCTATTTCTTATGGAAAAACACCCTCTCTCCAACAAACGCTTTCCAATTACAAACCAGAAATATTTATTTGTTTAATCTCAATTTAAAAATCCATTCTTTGAAAGGTTTCATGCCCCTCCATTATGGGGAAACCCCTAAATATGAAAACTTTAATGGTTATAACTTCTCCAACAAACGCTTCCAATTACAAACCATTTTGAAAGGTTTCCCCTTCAAAACCCCTAGATATGAAAACTTTAATGGTTATAACATCTTTCTCCCGGATAAGTATCCATTCAACCGGCCTTATAAGCTTTATTAGATGTTTGTTTGTTTTGATCTTGTGAAACCCCCACCTAATGTGATGTGAATTTTTCGATTTAAAGTTTTCTGCTTGTTGTTGTGCTATGACGGGAGCTCATAAGAGGTGTTAAATCACTTTTTCTGGGTATATTCTTATCTTGATGATGAGTTACTGCTTCTGTTGCTTCTCTATTTTCCCTTTTATACGTTATTTTCATTCAATTCCATTGAAGCATACCTTGTTCTTATATCTCTGATTTATATCCCAAATCAATTTAGAACCTTTAAACCCTATTTGATCGTTGATTATTCACTATTTTTCTCTCTATCTTTGATCCTGCTACACCCCATTGACCGTCATGTTCAAATCCTTTGAAAACCTTTTTATTAATAATGGATATTGATTCTACAAAACAATTGTTTATAATTTTTATAAACAATTATCTATACATGTGTTTTCTTCCTTTGACTTGTGTTTAATCATTATCTCGTTCTCCTACCTTACCCTATATGGCACCATGATTGTTCTATGGTATGGTGTTTCTGATTAACCCACTACCTTATATTTCAATGAACCCGAAATTTGAAAATAATACTTTTTATGTAACCCCCATACTTTTGCTTCAGCTCGATGTTTCTGGAGGATTTATGTCGTCGGTGGTTTCTTTATTCGTACAAATTATAATCCTTGGCTAAATTATGCTTTGGTTTTTAGTTTGGAAGGTTCAGGTTAGGTTTTTGGTTATGCGCTTTGGTTTACAATTGAATCTTAAGATTGAGTTTCCTCGTGGTATGGTTCTTGTGTTATGCCATTATTGTTAAAGTTTCGAGTTTCATCTTGGTATAGTTCCTTGTTAAGCCAAGATTTAAGAATTAGATAATTTGAAATAGTTACGAAGAATTTTTTCCGTAGTCTTGCCAAGATTTTTTCGATGAACCAAGCAAGATAGGACACCAAAAAAAAAACGAATACTTTAGCAACCGGCATTGAAAATCTCATCTACCGAATACATTTACCAATAAAGACATCCCGTTTTTTTAATCAATCTTGTCACAACATCATCTGGCAAAACTAATTACGTTTTTTAAAGGGTAGGTGGAATCCCCACCTTCGTTTTCTTTGGCTACAACTTTAGTTTTCATGTAATCTTGTAATAGATATATAACTGTCCATTAGTCTGTACTAGCTTAGTAGTGCTACTTGTATTAGTTTGCATTTGCTTTCGAGAGTTTTCAATTATGTGCATTTATTTTCCATATTATGTATTTTCTCTATTATCTCTTTTAGTTGTGTGTTTGTGGACTCGTTTAGAAGTTATGGGTCAAGCCGGAAAAACAACAGATGGACAGATTTCGCTCAAGCGATACGCGATACACCTCAACATATGGAAACAAATGCTTAACTAACACTTTCAATCAATTGCATCGAACCCCACCACCAACTAAGTTCCTACAGACACTGTCATGCCCATCAAAAGTACAATTTTTCTTACCGAAAGCCTTTAAACCTTCGACTCCAACATCTGCCTATGACGTAACTCCAATTCGAATATTGTTGTTCACATTCTGCTTTTTTTCATGTTGATGTAGATTCGTGGCCTATCAGTAATTATAATTGATGAATCTTCCGGTATCACATATCCTCGTACACCAACTTTTGTGCAGGTTAATAAAGTTCATGCTTCAAGGGTAAAAAATGATTTTCAAAAAATTATCCTGGCGGGAGAGCAGGCATCCCTCACCAACCTTGGGAATACAGCATCCCGATCCACTGAATAGCATCACCTTGTGGCTCCAATCTCACAGCATCAACCCCACGCGCCATGATCTCACCTACAACCATATACAAAATAATGAACATCTGATACACCATAACATTAACGTCATAAATTTCCCCAATTTATTAAAGAAATCTCCTAAAATTCCTTTCTAACGACAATATCGGTATATCAGTTAGATAGACTCCAAAATCTATAAAACACCTCTTTTTTTACTGTTTCCAAAATCTCAACTTTTCTCATGATCCTTCTTCTTCCTACTCACTTTCTCTTCCCAAGAAATCAACTCGAACAGACTTTTGCAGCAATGAATCCTCTTAATTCAGCAGAGTTGAATGCTCTCGTCTTTCGTTATCTCACTGAATCAGGTATGTTTTGTTCGTAGTTAGGTTTTTGTTTTTTATATTGTATTTTAGGGTTTTGAAGGGTTTAGTAATGAATAAGTTAAAGATATTGGAGGAGTGTTGGAATTGTTAGTGTTCTGGGATTAAAATGGGAAGAAATTTAGTTAAATTCAGTCGAAATCTTGAATCTGAATTGAGATGAATTTTGACCATTCTTCACAAGTTTCACTAATTTTGATGTGTTAGGTTTAAAGATTTTAAAGAACTGCTAAAGATATTGGAGTAGTTCTTGGTTTGGTTCTTGACAATGAACTGCAAGTTTTGGAATTTATAGGTTGTTTGGATTAAAATCGGAAGCAATTTAGTTGAATTTGGTCGAATTCTGACCTTTCCCCAAAAGTTTCGCTAATTTTGCTGCTCTAAGTTTAAAGATATTGCTTTGATTTTCTAATTCTTTAGTTTGAAGAGCTTGTGTAGAAGTTTTGTTGTTGAATTATCTTGTATATGAAAGTATTTGTCTTAGGGATCTTTGTACTACCCTCTTTCAGGTTTCACACACACAGCATTTGCATTAGGATATGAAGCAGGGTTGAACAAGAGTCCTATTGATGGAAATTTAATTCCACCAGGTTCACTTGTGAAAATTGTGCAGAAAGGACTTCAATATGTGGAGTTGGAAGTGAATGCAATGGAGGTATGTGCATGAATTGATTTTTGTATTTGATAAAATATGCTTTCTATTGTTACAAAGATTTCTAAGTTTGTTTTTTATCTTCTGGATGCTGATGGTTGCTTGCTTTTTAGGAGTGTGATTCAAGTGTTGATGACGATTTTTTCATTTATACAACCTCTGGATCTTATAACCAAGGAAGTGCCTGAACTGCTGCAAATTGTACAAGAAAAGAAAGCCAAAATTCAGAGACAGATGGAGAAGAATGGAGGGAAATTTATTGGATTTGATCAAGAGCAACAACTGGAACACCAACGAGGAAACGAGAAGGTAAAACAAGGAATTGGCGGAAGGCCTGAAAAGGATAAGGAGAGGAAACCTAAGAAAAAGAAGCTAGTAAAGTGGAAAGACCAAGAAGCTAGTAAAGTGGAACTATCCACGCGTGTACCATGTTTGGCCAGTAAGATTCCTAGTTCTGATGTAACTGTCTTTGAAGGACATTCTTCTGAGGTTTGTTTTGGACACATTTTGTCTTTTTAGTAGTACTTTTATTTCTTTCTACTTATCTTATATTTACCCCTTCAGGTTTTTGCTTGTGCGTGATCCAGTTGGTTCACTTCTCGCATCAGTGTAGGTATTAACGACACTCTGTCAGAACATATACATTTGATCATAATCTTAGTAAAATTGTGTATGTGCCTTGGGTTTTAGCTTGGACTTTAGATGACAAGTTAGTTATTAAACTTGAGACTGACAGATGGATCCGGTATACATAGTGAGACTGACAGATGGATCCGGTATACATAGCTTAAATGTCCTTCATTAGACATTCTTCCATTTGTTCAGGTCGAAAGATTCCACAGCAAGGATTTGGACAATTTTGGATGGTCCTTGTGGCTCTAAGATGCAGAATGGGCGTCAAAATGAAATAGTGCTGGAACACTGTAAGGGTGACATGAATCAGACCACCCAGGATGTTACAGCGCTTGACTGGAATGTGAGTGTCATAATTTTGGTTGTTGCAATAATCCCAACTTGATGTTAAGTACTGTTCCACTTCCGCATATATATGTTATTGTTGGCGGGTTTGATATATTTACTGTAAAACTTTGACATTCAGGGAGAGGGGACATTACTTGCGACAGCTTCAGTAGATGCAAAAGCAAGGATATGGAGTAGAGATGGTACACTGTTTTTGACGAGATTGATTTTTGTTTAATTCCAATTGCATTTTCTATAATATTAATTGGCAACCATGTAGCAGCACTGAGCTCATTGCTTTAAAATTTTTATCTTGTACTTCACCGGATTCCAGATAGTGATTATAGGTTAATCAGTTTTTGTTTTTTTGAAGCATTAATCCAGAGTTTATGTTAGTGATTCAGCGCTTGCATCTGGAAGAGTTGAGCTTAGTGTGGTTAATGGTGATTTACCCTTTCCATGTGGGTATTGTGATTTCCTGGTATAGTGGAGTCTAAGTCAAATTCTAGGTTACTTGACTTTTACACCTGCTTTGCATTCAAATTGCTTATTAAGAAGTTTTCAGGGAAAAATTCTAAAAAATCACCTAAATGAACAATGGATAAAACCACTGAACTATACTGCATCGTATTGCTTTTACAAAGTCATATACTGACATTTGTGTTGATTTATGACTTCAAAGAACTGGCTAGATTTTGTTCATTTTAGATGTGTAATTGCTACCTTTTCATCTTTTTATTCTAATCAGGAGAGCTAAGGGCCACCTTGAGCAATCATAGAGGGCCAATCCTCTGTATAAAATGGAACAAAGAGGGTAATAATCTTCTTACTGGAAGTTTCGATGGAACTGCTATTGTGTGGCGGTGGCGAATGAATACCTTGAGACGGACTCAAAATTTGAATTTCACTCTGGTTAGTCCCTTAAATATTAATGTTCAAATTTTATCTGTTCTTCTCACTGTCCACCGCCATGTCAAGATTAACGTCTGTATCAAGTGTCATTGCAGATCGAGTCATGGATGTTGATTGGCGGGATTGCGATACATTTGCAACGAGCTCAGCTGACACCAAAATAAACGTTTGCAAGGTTGGAGAGAATCATCCTGTTAAAACCTTTGGGGCATAAGGTTTGTTATTGCTCAACTAATTTATTCTTAACTGTTCATTTTAAACCGCATCTATTTTGTATCGGTAATGAGTATTTCTGCTCTATCAAGGCTCCTAGACTTTTATTGTGCACTGGAGTTCACTCGCAAATAACTTGATAAAATTGGCAAGATACTAGTTGGTTGTATGCTTTAGTAAGGTTGTGCCTTGTATGGAGAAAGTGACCTGCTAGGTTCACCAAGTGTAAGAATCACGCGATTTACAAAGGGATTGGTTAAGCTACATAGTAAGTTAATCTTACCATAAGTGGTTCCTGTGAGTATATCTCTGTTCAGATCCTGTGAAGCATCATTAATGAGCTGCTGAGCCTCTATTGTTTTATCTTGTTGCCAATATGTGCTTACATGGACAATGGGTAGCCTTCTATTTAGGGTGCTGGTAGTAAGTAGATGATTCTATCCGAACTCATCATAGCTTTAAATGGCATTTGTTGGATGCTACTCCATTCTATCATATTCTCTTGAAACACAATACCAGGCCTTTTTGTTTAAAAAAAAATAATATCATATATTTACCTTTCCTAGAAGCGAGAGGTTTGTATTTTGCAATCCTTTTCATCATCATGTAAGGAATCTACCTTCGAGAATCAGGAGCTTTACTTGAGGTTGAAGAGTTGGCTCCTCTTAGTTATCCCGTAGGATTTACCTAATGTGTTCGAAATATACATCCTACTATGCTGCTGTATCATGCAGCTCCTTTGCTGTTTCTTATAGGCTATATGTTGGAGTAAGCAATCTTAATGGGTTTCTTTCAGTTTCAACAATGTTGGAATTTGAAAGTAATTAGTGAGTGTATCCTGATAATAATGAAATAGCATGTCGGTGGTTCTATATAAGTTGGAAAGATGATGCCAGGATTTGAGGCTATTCTCTTATCTGAAAAGTTCGTTGGTTGCATTTGTTTAATATTAGTATTGGATCTAATTCTCCCTCTGTTCTATTTCAGGGAGAGGTCAATTCAGTAAAATGGGATGCATCTGGTTCTCTGTTGGCTTCTTGCTCTGCGATGGCACGTAAAGGTAATTTCTGCAAATATTTGTCCCAATATTATGTATTTAATCTCTTAGTAGAAGCAGGACATAGATATCTTTTGCTTTGGATTGGTTAATTATTTAATTGTCATTCAGGATTTAGCTCCTTATTGGATTTCATATAGCCCTGTTTTCCTTATTTCCTTGATCAGTGTTTATAGTGTAAATATGTTCTCACATTTCTTAGCCTTTCTAGTCCTTGGAATTTCACGATCCGTAATTCATTTAATTTTTTCAATGCAGATTTGGAGTATGAATCCAAGATGAGTACGCCCATGACTTAAAGAAGCATACCAAGGTCCTGCCTAATCATTTTTCTGCCATGGTTACTAATTCATTATTATGTCTCAGTATTATTGGTATCATATCCTCACAAGCGTCTCACAAGCATACACTTGGGGTTTGCAGGAGGTATATGCTGTTAAATGGTGCCCTACTGGTCCTGGAACAAGCAACCCTAACCAGTCTCCCTATACTAGAAGGTAAAAGCAGCAACATCGGTGTTAAACTCAAATTTTCCAAACTGTTGCTGAAGAACCATTGCTGCTTCTAGATTCTTTTAGTAGAAGATAAAACTTTTTACCGCCATAGTTTCACTGAAATAGTTCATCATGTTGACAGTGCATCGTATGACACAACAATAAAACTATGGGATGTAGAAGCTGGAACCCTTCTCAGAAGCTTAAATGACAGGTATGAACCAGCAAAATATCTATCTCTTTGAGACCATGATTTTGGTAATACTGGTCACTGCCGTAGCTAGAGATGATTCTGATCCTTTTCTTTTTGATAAACTTTGCCAACTATGCTCTTTGTTTTTGTGTATATATATGGCTTGTTTGTTGCTCTAATCATGTTCAGCGGTCCTGTTTACTGTGTTTCATTCAGCCCAAATGGAGAGTTTTTAGCAAGCGGAACTTTGGGTAACGTTAATATCTGGTCAGTGAAGGAAGGAGAATTCAGAAAACATACAGGCAAGGGAGGGGTAGTATATTTGAAGTCTCCTGGAATAAGGAAGGTACAAGATTGCTGCATGTTTTGAAAACAGGGTGTGTGTCATGGATGTGAGAATGTAGCAAGATACTTCATGCTGCTTTGAAACGTCTGGACAACTAAAGAACAGTGCTTCCCTTCCAAAAAGAAATATAGGCAAATGTCTGTACAGGTTTTAATAGTATTAATAACTAAAGAGTTTGTAAAATAACAATCAAAAAGTTTAAATACCAAAATTACAGTTTACTGCAATGTTCTGCACAAATTTTGATTCAAATGGAACCCAAGTTCGGGAAGAATTACACACTTCACCAATAATCCCTACAAGAGCATGATCCATCAACAAAATGGTGAAACCGATTGCGGTCCCTAAATAACAATCTTCCGACTCGTAATCTTTGAAATAAGTTTGGTCACAGTATGGCAGTCTGAACAAACTCTGAGGTTTTTCACAATTTTAATTGGAGTTCCAGGTTGAGTACTGATGAGACCAAATGCAATGGCAAGCTTCTCCTATGCACACTAAGAACTTTCTCTCTTTCTGCCTCTCCTACATCATATAGTACTGTCTGTTTGTGGAATATATCCATGAGCTTTTAATCGTAAATTCAACTCCTGCAACATGTTGTAAATTTCTTTACTCTTTGGATGTTTTACGTCCCAAGTAGAAATTCATGAACCTTGTTATTCACTTCAATTGAGCTGCACCCTGGTTCCTTCTGAACTTTGCTGTCCTTCATCAGTGTTCTCATCCTTGCAACTCCATCCCAATTTCCTGCCGCAGCATACATATTTGAAAGGAGAATGTATGTTCCCCGAGTTTGCTAGACCACTATCGACAAGGGATCGAGCAATATGTTCTCCAAGAGCAATGTTTCCATGGAGCTACAAGCACCAAGTAGCGTTCCCCAAAGAACAGGATCTGGATCAATTTGCATACCTTTAACAAGCTCATATGCTTCATCCAAAAGCCCTGCCTGACCTAGAAGATCAACCATACAGCCATAATGCTTCAATCTTGGGTTCAATTCATGTTCCACTTTCATTGATTGGAAAAAGCTCGCCTCAGCAAGTAATCCGGCGTGACTACAAGCATGCAAAGACCTATGTAAGTTATATCAGATGGGTGGGAAATCCCAACTCACGCATTTGCGAATATAACTCTAATGCTTCCCGGCTGAATCCGGGATTGCGTACCCCACAATCATAGCATTCCAAGCTATGACATCTTTATTCATAGTCATATCAAATACCACACGAAAGCATCCTCCACACTTCCACATTTACAGTACATGTCGATCAATGCAGTTCCAACATGTGCGTTTGAGCCGAATCCCAATACTATCAATGTAAGAATGCATCCATCTACCTGATTCCAATGCCAAGCTGCCCGCAAGCAGATAATACAGATAATACAGTGACTTCCATTAGGGCTTACATTTTGCCCACAACATTCGCCTAAATAAAACCAAAGCTTCATTAGGATCACCATTTTGAGTATATCCATCAATCATTACATTCCAACAAACAACATCCCTCTCTTCCATCCCTTCAAACAGTTTACGAGCTCCAGCAACTTTTCCATGCTTTACATAATAAGTGATCATAGCCGTTAAAGAGACTAAACTCTTCTCAGGCATAGTATCAAACAACTGACTGGCAGATATTATATCACCACCACGCGCATAAACATCCAATAGAGCAGTTCTGATATACACATCAGAATCCAGTCCAAACTTTATGGCTTGAGAATGAAGTGCTTTACCTGGTTTAAGAGGACATGATTTTAAGATAGAGGAAAATGTAAATGGATTCGGGTCGACCTCATTTTCGAGCATTCGGCTGAAGAGAAGAAGCGCTTGCTGATGGAGGCCATGGTGTGTATGGGACTGGATGATTGAGGTCCAGTAGAAGACATTAGGGTTATCAGTAAGATTGAAAGAGAAACAGAATAATTGAGTTTGCCTAGAGATGAGTAAGAGCGTTGGAGCTTGAAATTCAAGATTGGTGACGCTCTAATCCGTTGCGGAGAAGAGCAGCGTGAATTTGGAGGACTTGGTGGATGGATTTTGATTTTCGATCAGGAATGTGGCTCGGTCGGGTTGTAGAAAATGATGATTATTTGAAGATGGGAGAGGTGTTGAGGTGGTGGTGGATAGCCGGAAAAGGAACAGTTGTAGACATGGCGGTTTTATAGTTTTATTTAACAGAATTTTAAACTGAAGTTCCACCTAATTGAACTAGCAGAATAGTAGAGCGGTGAGACACAACATCATCCGACCACGGGATAACTAGCCTTCAAGTTTGGGGCAAGGCGTATATTTCTTTTTCTCTTTTTTTTTTTTTTTTTTTTTTTTTTGAAGCATGAAATTTATTAATCTATTAAAGAGTGTTACATAAAGGTAATGTCGTACCAAAAGATTCATCAATTACATTTGGATTAGTATTGCTAGAATCTTCAAAGTAACATGAAGGTGGAGTTTAATGTGAGCAGATTGTTTCGTGTCGGTGCATCGGGGGAGATGATGTGATTGGCGAAGTGGATATGGATTAGGGTGTCGAGGGTCATTAGATCCTCGTTCAATGCTTTCCACAAGAAAAGCTGTATTTTTGATCGACATACCGATATCCAGAGAAACTTGGTTGTTGATGGTGGATTTCGATGCAATTGACACGAGGCGCTGTTCCAATATTTAAGTCCAGATGTTGAGATGTAAAGCCCATACGATATCTGCATGTCTTTTTTTTGTCCTGCCTGATCCATATTGAAGTCTTTGACCCGTGGCTTCAGCTGGAATATATAGTTCAATCAATCGAGCAGGTGAGGAAGAACGATGGACTATATTAACTATTACGAGATGCACTCTAATTAACTAATGCCTTTATAATTATTAAGACTATATGGTAGGGACCGGGACTAAGAATCGAGTCCCAACTTTGTGCACCCTCAAAACCGTGGGGTGCACATTCTGTCCCTATCATTCGTCCTTTACTCTTATCTCCAAAACCAGCTTCTCTTTTTATTTTCTTGTTTAAAATATCATCGGAAATATAGGAAAATAAATGTTGCGCTCTTTTTTAGGATCCTATTAACCGCTCCTTCTCCTTCTTTTCTTTGTCTTCCCTACCACTCTTGAACTCGAATCAAAGGCGGGATCAATACAAAGCCATGGCTTGATGGGTTATATAATAAGGTCTTAAGAAGATATTTTCAAGGAAATGGTACGAAGTTGCAAAAAGAAGTTGGGTTATAGTTCGTAATAAACTCGGGTTATACTTGGAGCAAATCGGTGAAAGAAAATGGTTATTATCATGGATTATATACTAGAAGGGTTGAGAGTGATTTTTGAAGTAAAGACAACAAGGAACGTGGTATAAGAAGGAATAGTTTTTTGCTAGTTCGCACTATTGGGACACCCACCATCCGTTTGTATTGGATTTTTGTGTAGTTGGATGTTCGAGGGTGTTCTATATATGTGGATCTTGGTCATTACAACCAGAAGTATGAAGAATAAGTCGAAATAGAACATAAAAAAACAATGATCACATCAATTAGCCTAATATTATCTTGAAGTTTTCTGATAAGGTTTTGCATCAACAAAATGTATGGTTGAACTTGTGTTTAAGTACCTTCAACAACAAAGGCTTCAGCAAGTGCCATAATGTCATGTAATCTTCTTTTTACCAGCTTGGTTTTGTATTTATTATACATTTACGGCAAAATATAGCGAATTCTATG
>JAJJWW010015429.1:0-326109 GCA_023531295.1 Papaver armeniacum
CTTCCACTTTTATCATCTATGGATTTGTTCAATTATAACAAGTTTGATCAAGAGGACTGGCTTAATCTTCCTGCCCTAACTACTACTACTGATGATGCTACAGCAATGGCGCCTTTTCCTGCCGTGATCAAGCCGTTGCATTATTATTATTACGCAGGTTTAATTTACTGATATGATGAAGTGCTGAAGAAGACTAGTGCTGACTGCTAAGTTCTATTCTTTTGATTTTTGTTAACTCTATGCTATGTAATGATGAAGTGCTGAAGAATACAAGTGCTGACTGCTATGTAAGAATGTTGAATTTGTAATGCAGTCTTTTGCTTTCATAATTTCAGATATCCGCAGTGTATTTTCTTGATGCATATGAATATAAATGTATTAGCCTGATCACTCCTTCGATATCTATTTCAGAGATATCTTTTTTAGCAAGTCCCTCGAGTTTATCTATTACAGAAATTTCAAGATATCCGGAGATTATACTGTTCCCACATTACTCGTGATCTGCCTTGGTCAGTGTGAGAAAAGTTGTTCAGAGATTTTTATTAAAAATAAAATTGGATAACAAAATATAGGACTAGATTTAGTTTTTATAAGAGACAGGACAAGAGAACAAATGACCATTACAAAAACTTGTCTACATCACCTGGTTGACTCAGACTCTAACAAACTGAGCAAACACACAATAGAATGGACCTTTAAAACAACACAAAAGAAGAGAATTCTTCAGTTAATAATATCCCCCCTCAAGCTAAGCGGAAGTAGGATGCATAAGCTTGGACTGAAGACCACAGAAAACTGGTGAAGTAAGTCCTTTAGTAAAGATATATGCCACCTGCAAAAGAGAAGGAACGATGTTGGTGTCAACATAACCAGCAGTCACTAAATCCCCGACATAGTGATAATCCAACTGAATATCTTTGGAACTTGCATGATAAACTGGATTCTCAGCCAGACATTTTGCACTGATGTTAATCACCGAGCAGCTAAAAGGAATTAAATCTGACATTCAACTCATCTAAAAGTAGGACATCCATAGAACTTCTGAAGCAAGCAAAGCTAAGGCCTTATACTCCGCTTCTGCAGAAGATTTAGCAACAGTAGGCAACCTTTTAGAGCTCCAAGCTACTAAGGAATGACTCAAAAATACACAATACTCAGCAGTGGATTTTCTGGTGTTAGGGGCATCCAGCGCAGTCTGAATTAGAATATCTAGATAAAGCAAAATCATCAGCAGCCAGTTTGATTCCACAACCAAGTGAACCTTAAAAAAATCTCAGAATTTTCTAAACTAAAACCATATGACTAGTCCTAGGAGCATGCATAAACTCAACTGACTTGCTTAACTCGCAGCAAAAGACAGTTTTAACAGCAGGAGAAAGTTCCGCTAAAATCTACACCTTCCTCCCGATGAAATCCTTTAGCCACTAACCTAGCCTTAAACCTATCAACTGACCCATCAGCTTTAAGTATTTCCTTATACACCCACTTACATCCAAGTACATTTATAGAAGAAGAATATGGAGCAGAACATCCATTTCTGATTCGTCTGTAGATCCTGAAATTCTTGTGACATAGCCTCTACCTTTCTAGGATCCTTAGAAACAGTTTTACCTGTTTTTAGCTCAACAGGGGTCGGCAAAATATAAGTAAAGGCAGTGGAATAGGAATCTAGAAGCAAAAATGAGGAAAAAAAACTGTACGTAAGGCCTTAGCTTTTCTAGTACCATTTCTAGACCTAGTAACAATGGTAGTGGCACTACCAGTAAGTAGATGGAGCTATTGGTACATTGGTGGCTGAACAATGTCTGAAGCTGAAGGTAAAATGGCTACTTGAGGAATAGGAATAGAAATTTCTGGCATATTAGATAGAGATTGTAAAGGAGGAGGTAAAAAGAATTCTGGAACAGAAATGATAGCTGAATCAATTGGTACAGTAGATAAAGGAATTGAGACTGTAGTTGCAAAAGGAAAAAGATTCTCATCAATGTCCACATGTCTAGAGACCTAGACCTTCTTGGTAGCCAAATCAAGACACCTGTATCCTTAATGCCACAGACTATATCCTAACAACACACACAAATTGGTTAGGGACTCGACTTATCTTTTCTGCAAGGAACTAAGTTTGGGTGACAAGCACATATGCACGCTTTAAAAAGGAAAAATCTGGACTCAAAAGGTGATTCATAACCAAGTAATCTAGAAGGAGTTCTATTAGTGAGATATGCTGTGGTGAGGAATGATTATATCCAGAAGGATTTAGGTAAAGATGCTTGAAAAGAAAAAAATTGTATTACCTACCTCTTCAGTCACATGCCTATGAATCTTCTCAGCTAGCCAGCTAGGCCATTTTGTCGCCGAGTATTTGGCAAGAGCATGAATGACTATACAACATTCATCTATGAATCTCTAAATTTCACTTAAACTAGTTCAAAAGCAGTAAAGCACCATCTGACTGAAACATCTTAATTGTGCCGCTAAACAAATTCTTAGTTGTTGCTTTAAAATGTTTGCAACAATCTAAAGCATCTGCTTTAAGCTCCATAGGATATAACCAATTATACCTACTAACATCATCAGTAAAAAGAACGTAGTACCTATAGCCAGATGAAGACAAAGTAGAAGTAGGTCCTCATTCATCACAGAGAGACAATTGCACAGGTGCAGAAGTAGTTCTATTTGAAGTTGAGAAAGGTAAACTTCTGTGCTTAACTAATTGAAATGATTGGCACTGTCCATCGCGAGAAGAAGAAGATGATAATTGAAATTATCCTTCGGGCCGAAGCTTGGGAAGAATAGTATGAGAAGGATGCCCTAATCTTTTCTTTTCTGTCACTAAGAAGAGGAAGCAACAACTGATGAAAAAGAAGTATGACAAGTATTGTGCATCACAGAGCTAGGCAAATGAATTGGATACAAATTTTTCTGCATCTTACCTCTAGCAAGAAGCCTGTCTTGGGATCCATGATTTCATAACCCTAAGGAGATAACACAACGTAAGACAGATTATATGTAGTGAACTTACCAATTGATATTAAATGGTGTGATATCTTATGAACAAAAAACACATCCTTAAGTTGGAAATCAGAAAAAGTAGTTTGCAAAGTACACCAGTGAGTTTGACAGATAGAAACTGAATCAGCTATCCAATTACTAGGAGTATGGCCTGCGTCAGAACTGTGTAGGCCAGAAAAAGCTTGCTACAGAGGCTTGTCGCTCAATTTCTGAGTAGTGTATTTAAAGAAACAGTTGACTGCAGAATGACGAACACGTTTACATGTAAATGGCTATCTGAATAGCTGGCTTCATTTAATAGGTTCACCTTAAGGTTGTTTGACAGTGTGCAACCTCATTTCATAGAGCTATAACCTATAACGTTAACAACACATAATAATTCAAATTCTATCCTTTCTAACAAAATCAATCTTTACATTAACCCAACACAACAATATAACTGATAAGAACCCTCTAAAGATGGGGTTGCATATATAAATGAAAGCTTACCTTTTGAAGCTGTCAGCAGCAACAGCAGCCTTCAGAGTGACGTTGGCTTCCGTGCTAATAATAAGCTCTTTAATCTCTGTCAGGCATTTAATCAAACATTTAGGGTTCTAACTAAATCTGTTATAAATTTGATCAAAATGAAAACAAAGTGACTTGGAGATAACCTGGCTCAAATAATCTATCAAACAGTCTTGTTATCACAATCTTCAGTAATATAAAATTCCATCGTGCCCAGTCAGTGATGGATATATTATATATGTCGCAAGCATAAAAGAGAACAAAATATGGATGAGCAGCCACAGCAAACGAATGCTTCCCGGAAAATGAGATACAGAAACAAATTTATGATAATACCGTAAGTGAATAATCAAACTCATTGAATTCCTCCATCTCTAATCCTAATTTGGGTTTCTGAGGAAGATCAGATGAGAGTATTGTTGGTATCGAGCAAGGAGTTTCGAATCGAGTCTGGGGTTTGAACATTCCATCAAGTTTCAGCTAATAGGGAAAATGACTTATATCGACATTCTTGTCCTTATTTTCATCTTGACTTTCTTTGACTTTAACTGCCGTGTCATATTTTCTCAGTAAGATTGTAAGACCACCAAGCATTAGCTGCAGTATCGGCTGCTAGCTTTAGCTGAACCTTTGGACCCTTGGGTTGTGTTGGCACTTTTCATCTGGTTAACCATTGCAACCACTTGTAGCGGAGTAGTATTGATCATTTTTAAGATTTTTAAAATAGATGGTAATTTTCTTTTATTTTTGCATTGCTTTTTTCTTCTATTCCGAGCTTGTGAATAGGCATATAGTTTATCCAGCCAAAATTGATAGTGATCAACATTTTGGATATCATACCAGTTTCCAAGTTCTGCCAGAATAATTTCCTTCTTTTTTTTTTTAATACGAAAGATAAATTTATTATTGAATAAAAGCGATCACACGACTATGTCTTCCTGAATGCATAAAGCAAGCCATGATGGAATACTAGATAACCACTCCTCTTCAACGCGGATATTCCTTGCATATTTTGCTAAAGAATCTGCTACATGATTAATGTCTATGTGGACATAAGCGCAAATCCAAGACTCAAAAGAAACTAATAAACTTAAACAATCTGAAATAATGTTTTTGGTAGTCCATTTTATTGAGTTGAAACTGCCATTTAGAGCTCTTATAACGTTAGAACAGTCTCCTTCTAGATGCAACTTCCTTATACCCTTTCTCCTTGCCCATATTATTGCTTCAAGAAGAGCTTTAGCCTCTGCCTGCTCCGGATCTAAAGTGTAGGAGTAGAATCTCGCAACAACAGCGTCCCAGCGAAGATTTAACCAACAAATGTTTGCGAAGACCATTTCAGACTATTTGAGGAATGACGTAGCGGTGAAGTCACCTAATCACGAGGAAAGTGTGAAGACTTTGCAAAATTGAAGAACACGTGCGAAGAAAACCCTTATAAGCTTGCGAGAATGACGCAGATGATCAGAAAATAAGGGTTGGCTTAATCTGTCATCCACTATGTAATATCCTATATAAAGGACCAAGTAGACTTGAGAGGGGGTGATAGTGAAAAAGCAAATAGGAGAGAGAGAGAGAGAGAGTCCAGAGTAATTCTTATTTCCTTGTATTCTTATCATTCTTGTAAGATTCATAAAAGAAGTTAATAAAGATTTGGTGATTGTTCTTGAAGTTTTGGCAAATAATTGTGTAAATTCATTAGCAGTGTGATTCTTCGGGAAACCCGCAATCACATAAAGCTTTTGTGTGCTAGCATCTACTTCCATCACTGTTACCTGCAAAATCCCTCATTATTAGTCCCACTCCAACATCCTTGTTGAGTTCTTTGAATGAAGCATCAAAGTTTATTTTTATAACAGTAGGTTCAGGACATGTCCAATGTCTAATAATGGGTGTAACATGGGCAATAAAAGTTTCTCTGCTATCTAATCTATTTCATTCTGAGAATTCAGATCTTATTATCATCACTTTCGTGGTACAGATAGTTTAACATCATCAAAAATTTTCTTGCATCTACTTTTCCAGATATTCCAAAGGACAAATCCATACGAATTCAACATAGCAGTACTTATATTGTTAGAGTTACTTACCTGTATCATGTCCACAATCCATTCCTGAAAGGATATATTAGCAATTTCATTTATAAAATTAACATCCACAGAAGACCAAATTGCTTTCGCATAATCACATTCCAGAAACAGATGTTGCATAGTTTCATAACTACTATTACAGTTAGGACATAAAGTATTGATATTCTGGCAGTACCTATCCATCTTATCACTTGTGGGCAAACATTGAGTAATGCATTTCCATAGGAAGTATAGTATATTTTGAGGCAATCTAGTTTTCCAGAAAATTCTCCAATCCACAGATGTATCAGCAATGAAACCATTAGCTGTATTAACCTCATTTAGAATAACTCTATAGGCAGTTTTAACATTAAATTCTTCATTAGAGCTAGGTTGCCATCTTAAATGATCACTACCTTTCAAAGGAATTCTAATATCTAGGATTTTACTGAGTGTATGTGTTGGCAATCTTGTGTATAAACTGCAATAAAACAAACATAGAAGAAGATATATGCAAACCCAATTAGAAGAAACCAAAGTCGAGGCAAGGATTATATCCTCTAGCCTTAAGACAGATTCACCCCGCACCGGTGCTTACGGACTATCGATGTCTGTCTCCCAGGATACAACGACTATCTTCTCGATGTAGTAGCACTCCAAACTTCGAGAAACGGCGAACCAAACTTAAAGTGATGAACTCTCTCTTTGACACAAACTTAAAGATGAATTTAGAAAACAAGTAAGATGATTATTAGGTTTCTAGTTATCTTTCTAACCTAATTGTGCAGTATTTATAGTGTCAATAATACCCTCTTCGTTGAAGCATCGCGATGCTTCATGGAGTTTTCTCAAGGGTTTCTAATGAAAGGATATGTCCTTTCACGTTCCTGTAGCGGCTCCTTTCGTTTCCAAATTGGAATTACCCTAACTAAGGACCATACTTTAATTGGGCCAAATCCAATTAATCCAAAAAACCCAACTCCATTATTAGGTATTAAACAAGGGATTTTCCATTCATAAGAAAATACTACTTAATTTTCCAACAGTATGATTATCAAATAGACTATTCAACATCGAGACATTCCAAGATCTAGAATCACTATCAATGAGTTGTGACACATTTTCTACATTAGCCGAACAGAAATGTGTATTAACAGTATTATCCAAACTAGGAATCCACCTATTCTTCCTTCTGCTCGTCGTGTAAACAAAAGTATCCCTCTTTGTCAAGATACGCATTAGGCCGAAACAGAAGTCAAACGCGTTGTTGACCATGGTCTCCGACCTGTTAAGAGCTCGCCTGTTTTTAGAAACAAGTTCATCGGACAAATTACAGCGGCCAGAAAACGCATTACAACTGGATCAATTTTTAGAAGCTGTAAAAACTTGTGAATCAAGTGTCTACGTCTATAAATAGTCATCTCAAGTGTTCTCTGTTACTACTTGCTAAGTCTGCGACGCCCTTGCTTGTTCTTTCCTGTTCTTCTTCCACACTCTGCGAAAGTTTTTTTCTTTTTTTTCTCACAAGTAGAAATTGAAGATTGATGAAAGAAAATATGGATTTTTTGAATCAGGAAAAGGTAGAATCATCTGAAAACCCTAATGAATGTCAAGAGATTGTGGATGATTTCATTAATTATGATCCAAAAACAGCAGGGAAAAGAAAGAGGGATACTGACGAAGACGTTGTTGATTCTGATCAATGTGTGAATGATAACAAGATGAGGAGATTGTGCAATGTTGATGTTAAAGAAGAGAATCAACAAGTTAAAGTTATTGATCAGGAGTTGGGTGATTTATCTGTTGAAGAGATTGAAAAGATTCAAAGGAATTTGGATGCCATGTTTGGTATGATTTCAGAGAATAAATCAATGGCAAAGGGTTGTAATGAAGATGATATGGTTAAGATGCCTCTTCCACTTTCATCATCTATGGATTTTTTCAATTATAACGAGTTTGATTTTTTCAATTATAATCAAGATGAGTGGCTTAATCATTAATCTTCCTGGTTTATCTAATAGTGGCTTAACTACTACTGATGACGATGAGTTTGATTTATCTGTTGAAGAGATTGAAAGGAATTTGGAGCCCAAGTTTGGTATGATTTCAGAGAAATTAGATCAGTTGATGGAGGAGAATAAATCAATGGCAAAGGGTTGTAATGAAGATGATATGGTTATGATGAATGAATTCCTCCTCTTCCACTTTTATCATCTATGGATTTTTTCAATTATAACAAGTTTGATCAAGACGAGTGGCTTAATCTACTGATGATGCTATCGCGTTAGCGCCTTTTCCTGCCGTGATCGATTTCAAGCCATTGCATATTATTATGCAGGTTTGATTTACTGATATGATCAAGTGCTGAAGAAGATTAGTGCTGACTGCCAAGTTGTTCTATTCTTTTGATTTTTGTTATCTATGTAGTGTAATGTAGATGCACTGAGTGTTGAATTTGTAGTGTAGTCTTTTGCGTTCATAATTTCAGATATGTGCAGTGTAATTTTTTGATTCTAGCATTTCTTAGTAGTTCATTCATATGAATATATTAGCCTTTTCAGTCCGATCTCTCCTTTGATATCTATCAATTCCTTCAAGTTTATCTGGCGTTTAGCTAATTCAGAAAGATAGTGCAACAGTGGGAATATCCGGCAATTAAACTGTTCATCCATCAGTAGTCTGATAGGTTTGAAGGAGGCATTTGCATTGCACTAGATAACCATAGCAAAAAAGCATGACATAATTAGGGGCAGTCATTGGACAAACTTACAAGGACAATAACTCATGATCTGCCTTGTGAAAATCCTTCACTTTAACATAAATATACCAGAAAGGGTAAATAAAACCCTCAGGCAAACTCATACATCTGTTGGACCACCAAAGACGCCATTAACTAAAGGTCCATTTTCACCAACTTCCCACTTCAACCAGAATTTTTTTCATAAAGTTCAGCATTAGGGCATGTTTAGCTGTTGAAATAAAACATAACCTGCTATTACGTTTACTTGGTTTATACCCGACACCAGCATGGATTTGGTTTCATGATCATTTGATGTGCACTCTCTGGTTGTGTTAAAGGATCCACTGATTGCAAACTAGGCGGTTGTGTTTGATTCTCTTCTATTTATAGCAGTGAAATTGCACGCGGTACACGCCTGCTGACATGGTCCTCTAATTAGTGCTTTATATCACTAAAAGAGTCCAGAGATCTGATTTATTACTACTTAGCAATTGTCATGGTCCTCTAATTAGTGCTTTATATCACTAAAAGAGTCCAGAGATCTGATTTATTACTACTTAGCAATTGTGCTAGTGTTTGTGTCACATGGCATGTGTTGTTAGATGTTACTGGAAAGTAAGAAGTATAATCTAAGCAATATATGAAACCCTAAGTAATTTGTATTCCGTCTGTGGGAATCGAACCCACGCGCTTACGGCTAAAAGCCATACGCTCTACCAACTGAGCTAAGACGGCAAGAGATGAGCTGAGAATTAAAACTGTAGCTGGATGACTCAAAGATACACGTAGCCTGGCTCTACTGATATAGATCTTTGTTATCCAGAAGGTCACAAAGACTAAATGTCCTCTTTCAGATATCTTTATTTGGTACAAAATTAAACCTGTAACATTTTCACCTATTCATCCGTGTAAGTCATTTCTTCAAAAATGACACTGACTGCGTCTAGTAAGGTGCTCTCATAGTCTCATTTTCAACTTGTAACTTTGGTTATCGTAGATTTGTGTACTGCTGGTTTTTTTGGCGACTGAGGTAAATGTAATCCTAATTAATGCATTGAGTTTCCAATTTGAAGTGTCTAGTAATACATACATGGCTATCAGAACAATAGTTGGTTCCATTAAATAGTTCAATTTAAAGGTTGTTTTGACAGTTTGCAACCTCATTTCTTAAAGCTATGATAACAACAGATAATAATTCAAGTTCATGTTCTAGCCTTTCTAACAAATTCAAATTTATATTAACCCAACACAACAAAATAACTGATAAGAAGTAGAACCTTCTAAAGATTGGATTGCATATGTAAATGAAAGCTTACCTATTGGTTGAGGGGGCTGAAGGTATATTGGCGACTAGAGAATAGGGATAGGTATTTCTGGCATGTTAGGTGAAGGTTGTAAAGTAATATAGGTATAGAAAAGAATTCTGGAACAAAAATGAATCAATTGCCACATACTGTATCCTAAAACACAGACAAAGTGAATTCGGGACTCAGACTCATCTTTTCTGTAAGGAACTAAGTTCGGGTAACAAGCACATCCATACACTTTTAAAAAGGAATAATCTGGTTGCTTGTTAAACAAGATCTCAAAAGGTGATGCATCTATTGATGAGATATACTGCAGTGAGGAATGGTACTATCCAGAAGGATTTAGATAAAGATGCTTGAAAAGTAATTGTACTACACTTCAGTCACCAATGTTTCCTCTCAGCTAGGCCATTTTGTTTCCGAGTATTTGGGCTAGAGAACGAAATGACTATACCACATTCATCTAGAACTATCTAAATTTCACTTAAAGTAGTTCAAAAGAACCATCTGACTGAGACATCTTATTTGTGCAGTTAAGCTAAACAAATTCTCAATTGATGCTTTAAAATGTTTGAAACAATCTAAACCACCTGCTTTAAGCTTCATAGATATAGCCAATTATTTATACCTACTAAAATCATCAATAAAAAGAATTTAGTACCTATAGCCAGGCGAAGACGAAGTAGAAGTAGGTAATCCCCACATATCACAATGAACCAATTGCATAGGTGCAGAAGTAGTTCCATTTGAAGTTGACAAAGGTAACTTTTCGTGCTCACCTAACTGACATGAGTGGCACAATCCATCCAGAGAAGAAGAAAATGATATTGAATTAATTCTTTGGAATGATGCTTGGGAAAAACAGTATGGGAAAATGCCCTGATCTTTTGTGCCACAAAGAAGAGGAAGCAACAACTGATGAAAAAGAAGTATGAGAAGTATTGTGTATCATAGAGCTAGGAACCTCTAGCAAGAAACCTGTCAGTCTTGAGATCCTTGATTTCATGACCCAAAGTAGATAACACAAAGTAACACAGAATATTTTTAGTGACCTTACCAGATGATAATAAATAGTGTGATATCTTAGGAACAAATAACACATCCTTAAGTTGGAAATCAGAAAAAGTAGTATGCAAAGTAGAATCACCAGTGAGTTTGCTGGATAGAAACTGAGTCAGCTATCCAATTACCAGCATCAAAAATGTTTAGGCCAAAAAAAACTTGCTATAGAGGCTTGTCACCTGATTTTGGAGTAGTGTATCTAAAGCAAGTTTGATAGATACAAACTGCAGAATGACCAACACGCTTACATGTAAATGGCTATCTGAATAGCTGGCTTCATTTAATAGTTCACTTTAAGGTTGTTTAACAGTTTGGAACCTCATTTCCTATAGCTATAACAACACATAACCATTTAAGTTCCATCCTTTCTAACAAATTCAATTTATACATTAACCCAACACAACAAAATCACTGATAAGAACCCTCTAATAATGGGATTGCATACATAAATGAAAGCTTACCTGTTGAAGCTGTCAGCAGCAACAGCAGCCTTCAGAGTGACGTTAGCTTTGGTGTTAATAAGCTCTTTAATCTCTGTCGGGCATTTAATCAAACATTTAGGATACTAACTGAATCTGTTCCAATCTTGATAAAAATGTAAATTATTGACTGGAAATCACCTCAAACAACCATTCAAACAGTCTTGTTATCAGAATCTTCAGTAATGGATATAGTATATATGTTGCAGAATTGAAGAGAATACAATATGGATGAGCAGCCACAGTAAACAGAAACAAATTTACAAAATGGATGATCATCCAAGTGAAGGAGACCACATAATCAAACTCTTCCGTATCTAATTTGGGTTTCCTGAGAAAAATCAGATGAGAGCATTGTTGGTATCGAGTAAGGTGTTTCAAATCGAGTCTGGGTTTGAAGTTTGAACGACGAAAGAAGAAGAGAAACATTCATTTCATTTGGTTTAATATTTGGAGTCCCTCGAAAAGAGCGGAGCGCCATCCCGTAGCAAATTCACCACCCCATTGAGTATATTTTAATGGAAATGTTATTCAGCACTCCCTTCACAGCTCTATTCAGCACTCCCTTCACAGCTCTATTTAGCACTCAATGCTAGGTGTTGAGAGGGTATTGGTTCAGGTTGTTAAGGAGGGTCCACGGATGGGTAAAAAGGTTCACCATTTGATAGATATGGGGTTTAGATGTTGTTGAGCTGTGAGTAGTGTGTTGTTATAAAGCTAGTGAATAACATTTTCGATATTTTAACTTCGAAACAATCAATGTTTTTTCTGGACCCTTGGGTTGTTACGTCTAGCGTTAGCACTTTGCATCTGGTATTCTGGTTAACAATTGATACCACTTGTAGCGGAGTGGCATTGATTTAAGATTTTAAAATAGATGGTAATTTTTTTTGGATTTCTTTTATTTTTGTACAGTATATAAGTTCAAAAATAAGTTCGTGGAAGATATTATACGCGATATGGAATACCCCACATTATTACTGGGGTTTGAATTAGGAGAATGAAATTCAAATTCTTGCGAGTCAAAAATATTTGAAGAGAAAATTACGGCCACTTTTGTAACGGCATAGTGGGAGGAGTGGTGTACATGGTGATAACAGATTACTCCTATTCTAACCTAAGCAGCGTGAAAAAAAAACAAACCAAATGACAGACGGTACGAACGTGGGGTTTTAGCGTTTTAGGGTTCTCAACTCTGAAAGTCTCTGATCAATTGTGAGGTAATCTTCTAATTGATTTCTTTTGTTTTTGTTTTGTTTTATTCGTTAAAATCAAACTCTAGAAATTCCATGTTTTATCTTTGCAGCATATCTTATGTTCATGTTTATGTTTATTTTAGGAGGTTATTGTTATCATTTTGTACGTGAAGATGGTGACCTTGAGAAGCCAAACTAAAAGAGTAAGGCAAATAGAATGGGAAAATGATAATCCGGATAGGATCAGTGATTTACCTGAAGATATTATTACTCACATTTTATCATCTCTTCCGATCAAACGTATGGTTTCTACAAGTGTTCTGGCTAAAAAGTGGAGGTACCGATGGACATCTGTTCCCGTCATCGACTTTCACAGTTTGGGGTCTTGTTATGTATCTGTTCCAGTCTCATGATGTGGATAGGGAACACCATCACCATGCAATAAATGCAAATATATTGAGAGCATACAACACATGATTAGCTCTATATGTTTGATACCCACAAACTATGAGAAGAAACTCATAACTTTGAGAGAGAACAAATAAACTAGTTTGATAACACAACAAAGGAAGCTATTGATACCTTAATACCGGAAGGTCATACAGCCTCTTGTATGTTGGATTGTGTTTAAAATCATATATGGAGTAACCACTGCAATGGCTATAGATGAGGACCATTGCTGATCTGTGGTTGAACACCATGAATGGAAAGCAAAGTAATTGTTACTGCGAATTTCAATGCAGAAAACAAAAACGATATGAATCTGTGATTACCATTTTCAGAAATAAAAGATGGATATCTAGAATAAGATGGCAATTATAGAAAACATTTCCAAAAGAACTGATTGCCAGAGGTTGGCAAGAATTGATTTTTAGTTGACAATAAGATGATCAACTAATAAATATTCGAGGAATATTTGGTCATAAAACCGGAGCAAGATGTGAATCGTAAGTAAAGATCTACAAAAAAGATATTTGATCAAAGAGTTTTCATGAGTGAAAACTGATATTTGCAAATAAGATAGGAAAATATCATGTATTTTCGGATACAAAAGATGTTACCGAAAATAAACATATTCGGCGTGATATTAGCCGGAAATTGTTAGACTAAGAAAACATCTCTGATAATTTAGGACAACTCAACAATAATATATCTGACGATCCAGTAAAAAAGAATCAATGGAATCACATACCAATATGTATGAAGATTGATAAGATAATGTATCAAAGCATGATCGACAAACAATTTTGTTATTGACATATATTCTCATTCACATAAGTGAACAGATAACAATAAGATTTTGTTAACAAGATGAGTTTGAATAACTCATCTGACGACTAACTGATTTGAATTAGATCAGTGTGACACTAAAAAAAAAAACTGATCGAAAAACAAAGTTTAAATCTTGTAGCGGAAGCATATCGAGCGGATCTCCCCGCTCTGATACCATAATAAATTATGGGTATCGAGGGATCATAGATCGATTGGAAAGACGGAGATTAAAGTGGTTCGGCACTAACGCCTACGTCCACTGACAAACCCTTAGGGTGAAATAGATTATTGATCTCCAGATAGATGATTCTGGGATAGTCTTTGTTACATTAGAATACTCTTATTTATAGAGTTTGATATGATAAGTAGGATATCTAGATAACTACTAAGATTACACAATATCTTGAATCTTTCTCTTCACTTATCTTGATCAAGTCCACGGTTGTTATTTAGGTAGCTGATTTTATCTTCTCCTTGAGTACGTGCTTTGACTGTCAGTTGCCTCGGTCCATCACTTCACTTTAACCTCGGCTACTTGTGGGGATACAGTCTAATATTCCAACACAACACATACATGGATTTTGTAGACAGAGTCTTGTATTTTCGTGAAGATAACAGTGTAAAGAAATTCTATCTCGATTACAATGGTTTGTTTGATGAATCTCGGGTTGAAGGATGGATATCTACTGTGTTAATTAGACATAAAGTCGAAGAGCTTGTTCTTTTTGCTCCGATTCCCATCAGCTTTCACCCATTCATATTTACTTGCGAGTCGCTCACATTGCTGCAGCTACATATGAACTGCAATCTCCACCTTCCGGAATCAGTAAGTTTTCCAAAACTTAAGATCCTTAGACTCGGTGTCGAATTGGAGAATGAGCAATTCATTCATATGTTGCTTTCTAGCTCCCCCATTCTTGAAGAGTTGAGTTTGAGAGTGTCTTTTTGGAAGATACAGCAACTAAGTATTTTTGGTTCTAATATGAAGCGGTTGTTCATTGAAAATGCAATGCATAAGTATTTCGATATCCAGATCAATGCACCAAATTTACAGTCATTCAAATACTCTTCAATGCTTGCAAGGGATTTTGTTTTGCAAAATTTCTCAACATTGCTTGATGCAGAAATTATTCTTCAACACTCAGCGGGTAATGGGGAAACAGATGATCAACTTCGTTGTTCTGTAACCAAGCTGTTCAATAGTGTTTCTCATGTGAAATATCTAAAAATATCCGAGTATGGTCTAAAGTTTCTTACCCATCAAGATCACTTCCTAAAGAATTTGTCTCCATTTTATAACTTGATTCATTTGGAAGTAACGACTGCAGCTTCACATTCTGGAGGTGGATTTGCTGATGAGATTATTCTACCGTGTTGGACTGTTGAAACACTATTCAAGTTTCTCCATGTCTCACCAAATCTGGAGTCACTCATCTTTGTTGATGGGTTTTGTGACAATGAAGCTTACCCATCTTACGATTGGCCGCTAGATTTGATTCCTCACTGTTTGTTGCAGCATCTCAAGTCCATTGAGTTTCGCGGGTGTTTCTGGAACCAAGCCGAGAAGGATTTGGTAAGATTTTTCTGAAGAATGCAAAAGCTTTACAAACGGTAAGAATTACAATTTCGGCTCAGTCATCCTATTTCTCAAAGAAGTCAAATTATAAAAAGAAAGTTTTGAATGAGATAGCATTGTTTCCAAGAGGCTCAGTTGACTGTGTACTTCATGTCTCTTGAAACCTTAAAAGAATTACATACCTGGTTTGCTGAAGCTTTGAGTGTTTATGAAGGAGCAACAACATATCCACCAGGGCTCTTCAAGATGGGCAGCAGAATTGTTTACTTCAGTTGGGTCATTGCTGCATTGTTAGTGACCTCATTCTCTAGTGTCAGTGTTTCTTTTCAATCTTTTATGTTTCTTCAAGTTTTTTTTTAATTGCGGCTGGAGTGGGTTGTCTTTTATTGGATTATGAATTTCATTTAAGAAACTGCTAGATCCCTGACAAGTTTGTTCCATGTAACTCCTTGATGCTAAAAACAGCTCGCCATTTAAGGAGGCAATGTCAGTTACCATTTTAATTTTGAGCATTTTTGTCAGATAGTTCATGCCAAGATAATTTAGACTTCTTACTCTAAGGTTCATACATTTTGCTACCCTTAAACATGAAACACTGCAGAGCTTGATTGAGATCTAATACCGTGAAATAGTAGCAGAATTATCAGTAAGTAGTCATCTCATTATTGTGGAAAACATTGACAGCAAACACAAATTCTTCCCTAGAACATACTCTTCGTAATGAAAAAACAGACCCATTAAAACACCTTTTTCTAATGAAATGGAATTTTTTAACTGGTTAGTCTTAGGGACAAATAATGTGTTTCCACCTTTCAGGTGCCTGGACTCAACAAGCTTAGCTACAAGTTCCCCTCCTGCATGGATTCGAAATTCTATCGTTACTGGCATTTTACATTTGGTATCTGACATTACTAAGCTTCATACTGCTCCAAAAGAGTCCAGAGTTCTGATTTATTAGTACCTACCAATTGTGTTAGAATTGTGTCACAGGGCATGTATTGTTAGATGTTACCGGGTAGTAAGATCTACAGTCTAAGCGATTGTTAGATGTTACCGGAAGTAAGATGTACAGTCTAGGCAATATATGCAACCTTAAGTAAATTGTATTCCGTCTGTGGAAATCGAACCCACGACCTTATGGCAAAAAGCCATACGCTCTACCAACTGAGCTAAGACTAGCAGAGAGAAGAGTTCAAAATTAATACTATTTAGCTGGGTGACACAAAATCAATACACACATAGACTTCTAAGTATTACAGACTGAAGACATACCTTATAACGTTTAGCTTCATAGGGTTCCATAACCAACAACGATGGCGCTACGGATGCCACCTCCTACTGCAACACCAGTTGTAACATGAGCTAGGCAACCATTTCTTGCTATTTCTTCTTTTCGCTTCCCTTGTTTCAATCAGATCCACAGACAACAACAAATTCACAACTAAAAAGTGTAATTGCACATAAATCATAAAACCAAACAATATCCGCATCAGCTACATTATTAACATGACTGGAATTTCTTGGATCACAGAATAGTTGTTGCTAAAATGTTTTGACTTTTATTAACATGACTGAATGTTTTGACCTTGTTTTGTTCAGGAGCTGGAAAGAAAGGGTTTTGTATTACTTGTACACAATTGTCGACCAACGAGAAACCTTTATTATCATATATACTTGAATAAATCATATACACAGTTAGTGGTTACGTTTGCAGTTGTTTGGTTCAAAATGGGTACTTTAATTCTATGAACCACTGAATAATGTGCATATGAGATCGTTTTGATTCACCAGGTGGATCTTTACAAAGAACTTACTTTTCATCTAGTTCATGTTATAAAGCAAGAGGTTTGGAGAGAGACAACTTACATCTTTTAATTCTCTTCTCTATAAACAATCAAAAGGAGAAAAAACTCCGGTCAGGTACATGAAAATGCGGGGAAGAAAGCCTAACTCGATATAGCAAACAGGCCAGACATAACTTACTTAAGCACACTCGATATGTTGTCTGAAAGGAGTTAAGGCACAAGTCACGATATTAAAGCATGCGAGCAACCCAAAGCACGTCAAAAAGACTGAGTTAGAAGAAAGAAGCAGGGATGAAGTTCGTGTAGCAATGTTACTGCGCTGTCACGGCAAAGACGTATCAAGTAGATACATACGAATGAAGAATGTCTTTGCTTGACGAAACTGCAGAAGGCGAGAATAGAGGCTCGCTCCTTCACAGTGAATTAAGGAAATCAACTTGAAAAGTAAACCAAGGCAAGCAATAAATAAGTTCATAGGTAGACACGGAAGAAGGTTGCGCAGGTGTTACCTTATCAGGGTTTCTAAATAAAATTTGGGGATATAAGTGAACACTGAATCCACTTTCCTAAACAATCAAGAGAAATTGGACGATCCACGTGTACACGCACATATACTCCTCTTTGTTTCCAACAAAAAAGAGCAGAGAGATATTACTCTTGACATTAACATCTATCCCTTAGAACATGTGTATGAGAGATGGTTTAGAATAAGACAGTATATCCACAGAAAAACACAATAAGACGCAGTTGAAAACTAATGAAACAGTGATTGCAAGAAATATTTACAGCACAATTTCAAAAGAATATACTAACTCTTTAGTATCTGTCAGGCATTTTATCAAACAGTTAGGATACTAACTGAATCTGTTCCAAACTTGATTAAAATGAAAATTATTGACTGGAAATCACCTCAAATAATCTACCAAGCAGTCTTCTTATAAGAATCTTCAGTAATGTAAAACCCCATCACACCCAGTCAGTGATTGATATATATTATATATGTTGCAGACTTGAAGAGAATACAATATGGATGAGCAGCCACAGCAAACAAATGCTTCACGCAACATGAGAAGTCGGAAACAAATTTATGATGATATCATCTGAGTTGAATAACCTGAGAAAGATCAGATGAGTAAGGAGTTTCAATCGAGTCTGGCCGGGGTTTGAATCAATCGACGAAAGAAGAAGAAGAAATAATTTGGGTCTCCTCGTAGGACTTTCAAATTTCAATCGACGAAAGAAATGAAATGTGCATTTGTTCCTTTGTGTTTTTCTAGGTGAACACCAAGAGTCGAACTAGTGAGTAGTGACCCAACACGCAGTATTTTGTTTGATTTGCTGAGGTTGTTTTTAAACTCTGGAGTCATTTTCTGCCAACGATCTAACCTTCTGCAGGATCTGTGATGTAAGTAAGCCTGGGCTCCACCCCGCAAATAATTTTTCTTTTTTTTTAAGGAAATATTTTGTTGAAAATTGTGCATTTAGCCATTTACCCCCATTAAGATCTCTATCTCTCTCTTTCCGTTTCAAAATAATAGGCTTGTTTGTGTGGTTACCTTTGAGTTCAAATTAGCACTACATGAGCTATTACCTATTAACAACCTTTGGATACAAGTTAAGACTTATTAGTCTTATCACCAATAGTTAGGAACAATTTCAAGCTCTCAGCAAGCCCGGCATATATATGATCTGAAATGGACTCCCTTGGCTTAATTTTGTTTGAATGTTTCATTAGTTCGGACCGTTCGGTTAACATTAGAACCACCAAGTTTATAATCTGGAAAGACATCAAATGTCGATGCAATTCATCTATGAAAGACTTCTACTGCAGAGGATGTGCTCGTTAAAACATACTTATATAGTTCATTTCTCTCAAGGGGCCTTGCAACCGAGTATAAGGTTGCTCTTGAATTTGTCACCAACACATCTAAGGAGGCTATCCAGTTTTTCCTTGTCTTTTGTGGGGATCAGAGGGGAAGGAATTCCCGGTACAAGCTTGATACGAGGACAATAGATGAGTTATCCCACAGCAAAAATAACAACAAATAGAAATCATGGAAACGTTAAGGAATTCTATCACAAAATGTGGCTCAGAAGAACAATAAAGAATATCGTGGCTATGACCAGGCAGTACAAAACTGTAATGATCATTGCATATGTAATATTATTAGATGAAAAAACTGTAATGATTTCCAGTCCAACATTTTAATTTAGAAAGCTTGTATTTGGAGTAAGAAATTAAAGGTGGAAAATCATTTCAGGAGGTAACTACGATTTATTTATAGAAAATCAACAAGACTTATCAAACAAATAGGTGGCTACGATTTCTTTCTTTACCCTACCGTAACAAGCGTACTTAAAAGCCTCTACAATTAGCAACATGTTCTCTTAAAAATGACTATTTCAAAGCAGGAAAACACTTACAGATTTGCTTTGTTTTAGCCTACGCACAAAGGCAGCCAAATAACAAAAAACTAACTTATCTATATAAACTTTAAAGAAGAAAATAACCCAAACCTATATATAAGTCGCCGTATCCATCCCTGTACGTGGAACATAAGCCAGGACAGTAAAAAAAAATTATCCAGAAACTTGTCATTTCTCTGATGCATCTTCGCTGTTTGTTCCTTCTGTTGCAATCTCTGGTAATGTACCCAGGTCTGTTACTGCCTCTCTTACTTCGGGAATCAGATTGTCATTTGAATCAGCAGACTTGATCTCAACTGAGTCGGGATCCTCATACGTGGTTGAGTTCTCCTCAGTGCCCTCCGTACCTGTGGTGGTCTCAGGCTCGTCCTTATGGTCTCCATTGATACTCTTCTCATCTGTGACTGAAGTCGCAGTATTACTAGTTCCCTCTGTTCCAGCGGATGTCCCAGACTCGTCCTTCTGAGCCACATTAGTACCATTCACCTCTGTTCCTGTGGTGGTCTCCACCTTGTCCTTCTGATCTCCATTGATACTCTTCTCATCTGTGACTGAAGTCACAGAATTACTAGTTCCCTCTGTTCCTGCAGGGGTTCCAGGCCCATCCTTCGTAGCCCCATTGATATCTTTCTCCTCGGTTCCTGCGGTGGTCTCAGGCTTGTCCTTCTGATCTCCATTGATATTCTTCTCATTTGTAACTGAAGTTACAGAGTTACCAGCATCCACTCTAGTTATTTCGGACTTCATAGTTTGTCCATCTGCAGATTCCACGTTAGTTGCATTTGCATTCTCAGTTGTAGTCAAGAGTGTCGAATTTGAAACTGATTCCACCTTGTCAGCCGAATTTGAAACTGATTCCACCTTGTCACTAGCCATGCTAGAATTCTCAGTCTGATCTGATACAGTCATCTGGAGGTTTGAATCTACAGAGCTAGAAGGAATCGCTACCACTATTTGATCCTGGGTTACATCTGTTTCATTCTGCGTTAATGAGCTCGAGTTTCGTCCATATATTGGTACTGAACTGTTGACTTGTTGTTGATCAATAAACTCTACATTTGCAGTCGAGTTAGATTTCAAATCCTCTGCTGATTCAGATAACATGATCCCAGAATTTTTTTCCTCACCATTTGTTACATTTAAACTGCGGTTATCTTCCACGTTTTCTAGATCTTCTGTCTTTAGGTTGTTATCTTTTTGACCCGCATCGACAACCTCCGTGCTATTAGATTGGTTTTGCAATCCTAATTCACCTGAATCTGTCTTTTCTACATTCTCTTCCTCATTTGATTTCTCCAAAACTCCATTCTCAGTATCCGAGTTCAAAAGTTGGGTGTCCCGGCGAACAGCACTGGAAGCATCATCCCCCTTATATTGCTCTTCACGTGCCTCTTGGGTATTCATATCGTGATCTTGATGGTCAATCTGATCCTCGTTTGCGGTCTCCTGTTCTCGTGCCTCTTGTGTATTCCTGCTGTGATCCACATCTGCAATTTGGTCTTCCTTCTCTCTCTCTTCTCTCTCAGCTATCTCTTTCTCTTCTTCATCCTCATCAATCTTAGTGTCCTCTTCGGATACCTCGCTATCCTGTTCTTCTGCTGCATCGTCACTATCTCCTTTAGCTTCTTCTTCAACTTCGTCATGTTTTTTTTCTTCCCCATCTTCTTCTACATCTTCATGTTTGGCATCTTCTTCTTCTTCAACCTCTTCATGTTTAGTTTCTTCATCTTCTACATCCTCATGCTTGGTTTCGTCTTCCTCCTCTTCAGTTCCTTCATCCTCGTTCTGCTGTCCATTCAGGATAACTGCCTCTTCTACTCGAGGAATGAGATCCTTCCTCCCAAGTCTTATCAATTCATGATCACTCTCCAACTTTTCTGAAACTTGTGCATTGCTCTCATCAAATGCTTTTTTCTTATCATGAGAGTGCTTGACTTGGTAAAGCAACCAGATACAAACAGCAAGCAATACACCTATTTGTAGAGCATGTTTTACCTTAAACCCCCCTTTGGATCTTTGATTCCTACTTGGCGACTGTTTGAACATGATTGAATCCGTAACCACAAATAAAATCTCTTTCCCTCCTCAACACCAACCACAAGCAGAAAAAACCAAAAAAAAACTAGGCCTTCACCCACGCCCTATATCCCCATACAAGCACACCTAGATCAAAAGATAAGTAGATTATTATCAACCAGAAGTATGGAAGAAGGGAAAAAAAGGTTTCACTTAGAGTCAATATAACAAGGACAACCACAGACAAAATCATGTTTCACATTTGTGAACCGTCAAGCCATTGATTCAATGTCAATCAACCTAACACAAACATTCATTCAATAAATTTCTCAAACATCAATTGTGCTTGTTTGAGAACTAAGTCAATCAGTGCCACAAAAAAAAAAGATCATCATAAATCTTGACATAAACCAACAGATTGTTACCATTACAACGTTATACACATTTACTAGTCAAACATTTACGATACTTGCTCATTTCTAGAAACAAACCCATTCGCCACATAATAACCCCAAACTCCAAACCCTAATCAAATAAAAACAAAACCCAACCCAAATCTAACCTCAAAGTGACAAAATGTGAAACGATTCATGAATATCAGGCAAACACAACAGAAGAAGCAAAGTTATGAAACACAGAAATGAACCCACAATTTCATATGCACTATACACAAAGAGAGAAAGAAAGTACCTTGACAAATCAACCAGAGTGTGAGAAACTGACAATAGAAACCCTTTAATCTTTGAATCTATAACTTATTTCCAGTGAGGTTTAGAGAGAATGGTTGTAAGATACTGACCAATGTTAAGGGTCTTCCTCAGCAATCTGTTTAGCAATGAAAAAGAATTAGAGCGGTTTATCAAAAAAAAAAAAAAAAAAAATCAACTACATCAATCCATTCAGGATGGGCATTTTGAGAAATTTCAGATATGAAAAAACAAAAAAGAAATCTTTCTATAAATGAAACTCACTTCGCATTATGGAAGTCAAGAGTATAACCTTTCAACAACCAAAACCCAGTCCTAAAATCAATCTAAACTAACTGAATCTACATCAGGATAAGACTAAATATCTAAAATTCAGAAGAAAAAAACCCTAAAAATTTTGCCCCAATTAAGAAAACCCTCATTTACATATAACTGAACTAACTATGAAATAGCAGAAACATATACCTTGGTGAAATGGATTGAGTTTAAGTCATCAGCATTATCATCATCATCTTCAACTACAAGAATTTAAGTTTTTTCTCAGGAGTGTTTGATGGTTGAATCAGGGACCTGGTTCTCGAGAGAAAGAGAGAGAGTGGAGTGTTTGACTACAAAACCAAGAAGGGTAAGTCCAAGACGTGCTTATCTATATTCGGTCAGTTACAAGTCATGTTTCCTAGTCATCTCTTAGGGTGTTTCACCTGTTTTACGTGGTATCCTAGTTAGCAATTCGTCGACCGGCGATAATTCGGGTCGACAAAAGTGCGCGCATTAATCGGCTAGGCAAAATGAAAATTCGGTCAACAATCCGGTCAATTGCGTCGTTCGGCAAAAATGCAGAAATGCGTTAATTCGCGTATGATTCTTTTTATCTATAAGAATGCGGGACACAAAATTCGACACATAATAAAATAAATTTTAATAGGTTTTACCTATTTGCCATCTATATTTTTCCTATTTGCCACCCTCACTAATTGCTACCCTCATTTATCCTATTTACCACCCATATGGATTTTCATATATCCTAAATACTACTCCTTGACTTTTGTTTTACACCCAACAATAAAACAACCCAAATAACAATTATTTTAAAAAAAAAAACCTAAATTACAAATTAGTCTCTCACTGGCGTACTCTTCTACTCCATCTCTCCCACTGATCATCACCTCCCTCATATTTCGTTTAATTTTTTCTTCTAAATTTTGATTTTATATCAGGATCATGCTTGAGCACTTCACAGATCAGTATACGGCTCCGGATACAGTAATTGATGAAAACCTCTTCGAGGCAATAACCCCAAGGTTAACCCTTCAACAATGTGAGAAACTAACAGCGGAAGTCACCACTGAGGAGATCAAACAGGCGCTTTTCTCCATAGGATCAGACCGCGCTCCAAGACCAGATGGATTCACCAGTAAGTTCTTTAAAGTTTTTTGGGAAACAACTCAACCACAACTAATTGCTATGGTCCGAAGTTTCTTTGAGTCACTCAACATCCACCCTCTCATGAACCACACTAACATCACTTTAATCCCAAAGATCGACCACCCCTCAAAACCATCTCAATTTAGACCAATAGGGTTATGTAATGTCACTTACAAAATCATCTCAAAGATTTTGGTCAATCGCATACGACCTCTCCTCCCATTTTTGATAAGCCCATACCAAAGTGCCTTTGTGCCTCAGCGATCCATTCATGATAATATATCCATTGCGGCTGAACTTTTTCACCATATCAGAACATCTTACCGTACGAAGGATCCTAAAATAGCGCTTAAACTAGACATTCAAAAGGCCTATGACTCCTTGGACTGGGGATTCATCAAACATACTTTCACCAGCTTAGGCTTCCCCTCAATCTTTGTGGATTATATTATGTTATGCATATCTACGGTAACCTACTCAATCAATATCAACGACACACCGCATGGGTACATCACTCCAACCCGAGGAATAAGGCAGGGAGACCCTCTCTCTTCTTATATATTTATTATTTGCGCGGAAATATTGTCCACCAATTTGGGAATACTTGAAGCACAAAAAAAGATAGAGGGGCTCCGCATTTCTCAAAAAGCTCCACCAATACTGCATCTTATGTATGTGGATGATCTCTTGATAACATATAAAGCTACTCCAGATGGCACCAACCACCTCAAACTACTGTTGCAAGCTTATGGCACCTCGGTGGGTCAACACATAAATGACTCGAAATCCACATTAATACATCACCCGAAACTAGAGCAACTTCAGCTAGAAGATTTAACCCACGCTTTCAACATCCCAACAACATCGAACCCCCCTACCTATTTAGGAGTACAATTTAAACGGGGTAGATCCTCTAGCCACATATTTTCCCCTCTACTTCAACGGATGGCACGCAAAGCAAAAGGATGGATGACTAAATGCCTCAACCAAGCAGGAAGATTCGCACTCATAAAATCGTCCCTAACCCCTACTGCCAACCATCTCATGCAAACCCAAATCCTTCCTTCTCATGTCCACCAGAAAATGGATCGTATCACGACAAACTTCTTCTGGGGCCACGATTCTTCCATCAAGAAACTCCACCCACTAGGAAAAGACAAGCTCCACAAACACATATCACAAGGAGGGCTCGGTATCCGAAGTAGCAAGGAACACAACAAGGCACTGATAGGTGTAGAATACACCGTATTTACTATCTAGTAGTTTATGCTTTCTTTGCTATTTTTCGTGTAAATTATGTATTTTACGCTTGTTTTGAGTTTTGTAGCTACTTTGGAGTCACACGGAGGAAAAGAAGAAGAAATCACCCAATTTGAGCAAAAAGGGCAAAAGGTCATTTCACCAAGGAGGGAGCACTATATGGAGCCCAGCCAAGGTTAAGGGGAGGTCAAAGAGTTGTCCCTTATCCAAAAGAAGGAAGTGAGAATAGCACATCTGGGGTGGTTCCTATTTGGGGTGCAAGCAGTGGAAATCTCAATTTAAAGCCCTAGTGAATTCGAGAAATCGATTTCTTCCCAAATCATTTTCACCTTGTCTCGAAATCGAGAAACCAGTACATTTCTGCTATTTGATGAAAATCGAAGTGAGATATAAAAATCGGAGAATGAGACCGAGAGATGGTGAGAACAATGGCACCGCAAGATTGAGAGGACCCCGCGATGTTGGAAGGACTCGGTGGGTTTGATGCAGATCCGAAACAGGGGGTGTGATTGAAATTGAGAAGAGAAATCGAGAGAAATTGGGAGCAGAGATGAAGAACATAGAGAGGGAGATCGAGAAGCTGCTATTGATGGTGATTTACTAGGGTTTCTGTGACAATTGAAGCTGAGCGAGATAGAGGCTGTGTATTAAGTCTGAAACAGATCGAGAATTACCATCAGAAATCGATGTTGTTGAGTGAGAAATGGGTGTTTGAATCTGAGGTTGAAGAGTGAGCAGCGAATGGAAGATGGGTTTTGGTTGAATTCGGTTTTGAAAAGGCTGCTGTAAAAATGAGAGTTAGGGTTTATTCAATCGCCGAGAGATGAAGACGCTGGTGATTTCTGTTGAGTAATGGTTGGATTCGTGGCTGAAATGAAGAGTTAATTTGACCAGTGGTGCTGCTGAGGAAGAATGGGGGTTTGATGGAGTCCGCCTGGTTCACGAGGAACGATGGATTGTGAAGAGTGATGTTGCCGAGGAAGAATTGAGAATGAGAAATTGATACGAAAAAAAAGCTAATGATTGCAGATGAATGGTGAATTGCTTGAATCGATTACGAGACAAAGGGAATGGTGCTAGAAGTTGGGTGATTGCTGATTCAATTGAAGCTGAGTCGATTGAGCTAAGAAGTAACAAAGAAGTGAAGCTATTGAACACAATAGATGAATGCTAGGAATTCTTAACAGGGAAGTGGAGCTGAAGAAGAGGCCTGAAATTGGCGGAAAACTCGATAAACAGAAACTTCGGCCAAATCGTCCTTCGGCGAGTTGATTTGGCCGATCCGAACGATCCCGATGACCGATCCCAACCGAGCCCGATGACGATTCCGGTGAGTCGAATTAGATTAAGTCGCTGAGTGCACCGACTCCGGCCCGACTCACTGAGTAAGCCCGATTAGCCGAGCCGGTTAACCGAGTCCGACTCACTCCCTTTCCTTGACCTTTGACCGACCGTTGACCTGACGGTTGACTAGTTTGACCGTTAGTCCTAACGAGGACCAGGGCCGGAATATTCCGTCGAATATTCTCTCGACGGAGAAATTTTGAGCAACCGTGACAAAGTTTTAGGCCAAATTAGGCCATAATCCCGATTTTCCGGCGAGCAAAATTCAGAATTTTCTATGGACCTCTCTCATGGGTATGAAGACTTGGGCTAGGGGTGGATGGAGAATTGGACTCAAATTTGGAAAGAGAAGGTGGAAGAGTTGAGAAAAGCTTGGATTTGGAAATTGAATTGCAAAAGAATAAGGATTCTATTCCTTGGAAGAATTGGAGAATATTGAAGCCTATAAATAGAGAAGTTTTCTACAACTTCTAGACACCTCTCTCTACACACATCTCTACACACACAATTCTTTTCTTTTCTTATTCTTTGTGTGAACTTTTAACATGAGTAGTTAATTTTATTGATTGAGGATGAATTCCTAGTTTTTAAACATATGATTTGAGTTTTTGTTTTCAAATTCTATCTTGAAGTTTTTCACACGATTATCGTTTGTTTTTACTAATAGGAGTGATCTTAAAGACATTCATGATTGATTGATAGATTGTTTAGGTGGCCAACTAAATTGATTTGTTAATTTGATCTAAAGCTAGTGAAAGTTAGGAGATAAGTAATCGTTTCTTGACTCTTTACATAAGTAGCAAACACGAGACCTTGCGGAGGGATTCCGTGGAGCAATTGTGTGTAGAAACAACGCTAGAAAGTGAACCAAGCGAACCGAGTTTAACTACTAGTACTAAACCTAAATTCATAAATCTTAATGCATTCGGGAATTACATCTTGTAAGCGGACCTCAAGGTGGTTCTTTTGAATAGAATCGATAACTAAGCGGACTGTTACTCGGTGAAATTAGGGATTTTGGGGCTAGCTAGCGGACTGCTATCCTACGGTTGGTGATAATCTGTGACTAATAACAAGTGGAAAAGAACATAACTTTAATCATTGTTTCAACGAAGAAGGATTCCTTGATCTTGTCTCTCTTATTGTTTTCAACTTTATCTTTTAATTGTTTTGTTTATTTTCTTTTGCTTTTTACACCCCCTTTCGTGACAATTTTTACAACTAGAATCTCGTGCTCCTCGTGGGATCGACCTTGACTACCCTATATTACTTGTTAATTAGGTAGTAAAGTATTAATTAATTTGTTGTGGTTACGACACGCATCAGAATTTTGGCGCCATTTTTGGGGAGCATGGATGATTTTAGTTGTTTTTATTTTTCTTTTTGTTTTATTCTTGCTTTGTTGGATTCTATTCCGTATCTAACTTAAGTTTTTGAATCTTATTTCAAAAGGTGCCATGTATGGTGGACGAGCAAGCATATTACAACAATCAATACGGTTTTCAACCTCAACATTATGACCACTTCCAACCATCCTTAGGATACAATCAAAACCAATATTTTGGCTATGATAAATTTTCTACGTAACCTTATGGATATTCTCATACATATCAACAACCTTATGACGGGTATGTAAGTGGACAATCACATGGATGGAAGGATAGTTATGCATCTAACAATTTGTTTTCTAGTAATGTGCAGACAGAGAATTTGGAATATACTCCTCTTCATCGTGTTTTTCCTTCACTTTTTCCAAAGAGGAGATGCCGTCTAACGGTGGTAAAGCGTGTAAACGTCGAGGAAACTTGGTACGTAAATTATACAAATTGGAAGATGATGGAGACTCGGAAGAGCTTGTCGCCAGAAATTAGTAGGACCATTCATATGGAACTTAAACGACGTCTAGATAAAGGTAATGAAACCGATGAAGATTCTTATTATGGTGAGTCCGACAATGAAGATGATTGTGTTGAAAAGGACCAACCTTTGGAAACTTTTGATGACGCTAGTGTAGATTACTCAAGCCTTGATCTTAATAATGATCAATCACCTATTCAAAAGGAAGAGCTTGAGGAAGATGCATTTATTGCTTGGCAAAAATTTCTTAAGGAAAGATGGGAGTCCGCGGAAGTGTATGAATGTTCCGACAATGAGGAAGTTATTCCAACTCCGGATCATAATAACGATCCTTCACCTATTCAAAAGGAGGAGATTGGGTGTGACTTACCTATTGTTGTAAACGAAGTAACACCCGCACAAGAAGATTTTACAATCTATACCGATGAGATTCATTTTTGTGAATGGCCCGATTCCGATGATGAGAATGTTGAAGAGATGATATTAGAGGATGAAACCACATTCATTGATTTTGTGGAAGACCCAATTGAACTTGCGAATGATTTTAATGATGCCGAGACTTTGGTTAAGGTAGAAAACAACGAAGAATGGTTGCAAGGTTTAATAGAGGACCACGATATACAAGAGGTAAGTAATTCACTTGAAATTTTTAAGGATGAAGAGGATTCTATAATACAAGAATTTTTGAAAGGTTTGTCTAACCCTTTGCCTATTGATTCTTCTCCTTTACCTCTTGTAGGTTTGAATGTATGTGCTTGAAAGTATTTTTGGATGATTTTGTTTCTAAATATCCACCATTGGAAACACTTGATGCTAACACTATGCAGGTTTGCCAAGAGGAATACATGGAAGTTCCCGAATTCTATGTTCTTTATACACTTCCGAGTGTGGACGAGAATAAGTGTGGGGGAAATTTCTATCGAGCGATAACATCACTATTGTTTTCTTGTGCTAATATTTGTATGGAGTTATTGTTTGCAAAACAGGTATTATGGGTGGATCATCAAATTTTCCGATTGTTAGTATATGGGGAATGAATCATGCAAGAGCCAAGTCGGGCCGTCGACTTTAAAACAAGCGCTTAATGGGAGGCAACCCATCGGTTTTGTATTTCTTATCTTTTGCTTTTTGTTATTTCTTTTTCTTGTTTCTTATCATGTTAAAATTTCCCACCTTGACTTTACTAGGAGGATTCAATTACATTGAGGACAATGTAAGGTTTAAGTGTGGGGGAGTGGTTAAGCATGTTTTTAAAACAAAAATTACAAAAAAATGAAAAAAATTTGAAAAAAAAAAAAAAGGTTTTACTTAAAAATTCCAACTTTTAAAGATTTTAGAGTCACTAGCATACTTCTAGGTATGTTTACATAGAGTTTTTGACCGACATAATTGAACTTGGAAATGTTAGAGAACTACATTCGGATTTCTTGTTTGTTTGAGTGTTAAATAATGGATTTAATCATGCTTGGGTGATGCGAATTTGGTGCAGGGAGAAGTGCGTTATTAGAGTTGCTGATCAATCATTAGTGGAGACTACCCGATTCATATCATGAGAGGTACCGACCAGAAATCTTCCATCTACTAAAGAGCTTCTTTTGAGTGTGTGTCACCGTAAGTTAATTCCGGGTAGAATGGTGAGCTACCCAACTTCCCACCACTAAAAGCACTACTCTTTGATCTCTTGAGTGCTAATTTTGTCAATCATGAGGGTGACGTCCATGGATGAAAGCTTCCTTCTTGTAGTTCGATTTGCAGTTAGCACCATTCTCTCTTTCGACAACAACGGATCCATAGAAACACACTCATCATCAACAAGGAGCGACATCAAAATCTACAAGGAAAGTTGGAAAAGTTTAAGGTTTACAAGCAACGGAACGAGAAAAAGAGCAAATTTCAAATTCAAGTAAAGCAACATACAAATGAGCGGAATTTACATATAAGTTGAGGACTTACAATACAATGAGGTAATTTTATATTTAAGTATGAAGACTTATTCATGAAAGCGAAGAAAATTAAAAGGTGAGAATTTTTGAAGTTTATGATTTCAAGACAAAACAAGTTGTGAAGAATCAAGCGGTAAAATACTTCTCCCACGGCCATGGTTTATTTAATTTCTCTAGTTCTTAAAAAAAAAAAAAAAAAAAAAAAAAAAAAAAAAGAGAAAAACAAGAGAAATATTTGTTAATAAGCCGTGGGAAAGGAAAATTTATAAGGTAGTTTCAAGCGACAAGGATTTTTAAGGTAAAGGTTAAAAATTGTCAAGGATTTATGAAATTCAAGGGTTTATTATCAATAGTTGAAACCGAAGACGAAGACCGTGAAGATCAAGACGAGGAGCGGAAGACGTTTCTATTGGATGCCGTGAGAGTGGTGTTATCATAATTGGCGATCGGATGTGAAGGTGAGTAAGTAATCTCATCCTCAATAATAAATGGTTGATTTCCTTTCTTAGAGATCGTCGAAAAATGGTTTTTCAAAATATTAAAAGATGTGGGTTTTAAAAATATTTCGGAAGTTGTCCTTCCCACCATTCAACGTGTTGCGGGAATTCTCTCTTCATTCCTACCCCGCACACATGTGTGACCCATAAAAAAAGCCGTCTTTTTGAGTGCAATTATCATAAAATCTTATTTTGTGAGGCATAAGTCGAGGCGAAATGCTTATTGATCGTTTCTCAAACACGCATTTTCTCATTATGGTGTGGTTATTTCTCACTCAACATTTAAGAACGAGAATATGTTCTTTAGTATTTCTAACTTCTTATTACTAGCATGCGAAATTCTATGTCCTCATAACTCTTTGGATGCTTGTGACGCTTGAACGCTTTGAAGTTGTGAGTTTTAGTTTGATTTGCTCGAGGACTAGCAAAGTCTAAGTGTGGGGAATTTGATAGGTGTAGAATACACCGTATTTACTATCTAGTAGTTTATGCTTTCTTTGCTATTTTTCGTGTAAATTATGTATTTTACGCTTGTTTTGAGTTTGTAGCTACTTTGGAGTCACACGGAGGAAAGAAGAAGAAATCACCCAATTTGAGCAAAAAGGGCAAAAGGTCATTTCACCAAGGAGGGAGCACTATATGGAGCCCAGCCAAGGTTAAGGGGAGGTCAAAGAGTTGTCCCTTATCCAAAAGAAGGAAGTGAGAATAGCACATCTGGGGTGGTTCCTATTTGGGGTGCAAACAGCCGTCTCAATTTAAAGCCCTAGCTGAATTCGAGAAATCAGTTTCTTCCCAAATCATTTTCACCTTGTCTGAAATCGAGAGAAACCAGCGGCTGCTGCTGATGAAAATCGAAGTGAGATATAAAAATCGGAGAATGAGACTGAGAGATGGTGAGAACAATGGCACCGCAAGATTGAGAGGACCCTGCTGATGTTGGAAGGACTCGGTGGGTTTGATGCGATCCGAAACAGGGGTGTGATTGAAACCGAGAAGAGAAATCGAGAGAAATTGGGAGCAAGAGATGAAGAACATAGAGAGGAGATCGAGAAGCTGCTATTGATGGTGATTTACTAGGGTTTCTGTGACAATTGAAGCTGAGCGAGATAGAGGCTGTGTATTAAGTCTGAAACAGATCGAGAATTACCATCAGAAATCGATGTTGTTGAGTGAGAAATGGGTGTTTGAATACGAGGTTGAAGAGTGAGCGGCCGAATGGAAGATGGGTTTTGGTTGAATTCGGTTTTGAAAAGGTCTTTGTGAAAATGAGAGTTAGGGTTTATTCAATCGTTGAGAGATGAAGACGCTCGGTGATTTCGTTGAGTAATGGTTGGATTCGTGGCTGAAATGAAGAGTTAATTTGACCAGGTGGTCTTCTTTGAGGAAGAATGGGGGTTTGATGGAGTCTGCTGGTTCACAGGGAACGATGGATTGTGAAGAGTGATGTTGCCGAGAAGAATTGAGAATGAGAAATTGATACAGAAAAAAAGCTAATGATTGCAGATGAATGGTGAATTGCTTGAATCGATTCTGAGACAGGGAATGGTGCTAGAAGTTGGGTGATTGCTGATTCAATTGAAGCTGAGTCGATTGAGCTAAGAAGTAACAAAGAAGTGAAGCTATTGAACACAATAGATGAATGCTAGGAATTCTTAACAGGGAAGTGGAGCTGAAGAAGAGGCCTGAAATTGGCCGGGAAAACCTGATAAACAGCCGAAACTCGGCCAAATCGTCCTTCTGCGAGTTGACTCGGGCCGATCCGAACGATCCCGATGACCGATCCCAACCGAGCCCGATGGCGATTAGGTGAGTGAATTAGATTAAGTCAGCGAGTAAGCGGTGACTCGGCTTGACTCATTGAGTAAGCCCAAGCACTGAGTGAAGGTTAACTCGAGTCTTAAACTCGCTCCCTTTCCTTGACCTTTGACTGATTGTTGGTGACGGTTGACTAGTTTGACCGTTAGTCCTAACGGAGGATAGGGACGAATATTCCGTCGAATATTCTCTCGACGGAGAAATTTCAGCAGCGGCCGTGGCGACGTTTTCCGGCCAAATTAGGCCATAATCCCGTTTTCCGGCGCGAGCAAAATTCCCGAATTTTCTATGGACCTCTCTCATGGGTATGAAGACTTGGGCTAGGAATTGGATGGAGAATTGGACTCAAATTTGGAAAGAGAAGGTGGAAGAGTTGAGAAAAGCTTGGATTTGGAAATTGAATTGCAAAAAGAATAAGGATTCTATTCCTTGGAAGAATTGGAGAATATTGAAGCCTATAAATAGAGAAGTTTTCTACATCTTTCTCTACACATCTCTACACACACAATTCTTTTCTTTTCTTATTCTTTGTGTGAACTCTTTTAACATGAGTAGTTAATTTTATTGATTGAGGATGAATTCCTAGTTTTTAAACATATGATTTGAGTTTTTGTTTTCAAATTCTATCTTGAAGTTTTTCACACGATTATCGTTTGTTTTTACTAATAGGAGTGATCTTAAAGACATTCATGATTGATTGATAGATTGTTTAGGTGGCCAACTAAATTGATTTGTTAATTTGATCTAAAGCTAGTGAAAGTTAGGAGATAAGTAATCGTTTCTTGACTCTTTACATAAGTAGCAAACACGAGACCTTGCGGAGGGATTCCGTGGAGCAATTGTGTGTAGAAACAACGCTAGAAAGTGAACCAAGCGAACCGAGTTTAACTACTAGTACTAAACCTAAATTCATAAATCTTAATGCATTCTGGGAATTACATCTTGTAAGCGGACCTCAAGGTGGTTCTTTTGAATAGAATCGATAACTAAGCGGACCTGTTACTCGGTGAAATTAGGGATTTTGGGGCTAGCTAAGCGGACTGCTATCCTACGGTTGGTGATAATGTGACTAATAACAAGTGGAAAAGAACATAACTTTAATCATTGTTTCGCAACGAAGAAGGATTCCTTGATCTTGTCTCTCTTATTGTTTTCAACTTTATCTTTTAATTGTTTTGTTTATTTTCTTTTGCTTTTTACACCCCCCTTTCGTGACAATTTTTACAACTAGAATCTCGTGCTCCTCGTGGGATCGACCTTGACTACCCTATATTACTTGTTAATTAGGTAGTAAAGTATTAATTAATTTGTTGTGGTTACGACACGCATCAGGCACTACTCATGAAACGAGTTTGGAACATTCACATAAACCCTACCTCTGTCTTAGCCAAATTGTATAATGCAAAATACCTTGACCAAACGCCCATTTTCAAGAGCATCCCACCTCTCCCGTCTTCCCCTAGCCCACAGTGGAGACAGATGTCCTCGCTCATACCTTTTTTCAAACAACATCTCTTTTACCAAATAGGAGATGGTTTACACACACCCATACAAGCAAACTGGATCCCACATTTTGAAAATACCATTAATCCAGCTTCTTGTTACCCAATACACTCAGTTGCCGACATAATCGACCCATCAACCAGGAATTGGGATCATGAAAAGTTGAGCCTTCTACCCCACCCCATAATTCAACGAATTATTAACAATCCACATCCCACAGAACAACCAATCAGATAGGATCATATGGCCTTTTACCAAAAGTGGACAATATATTACTGCTTCAGGATACAACTGCCTCATTAGTGCTTCAGCGCAAACTCAACAAAACCACCTTCCACCATCCAATTTCCTTTGGACACTCCCATGTCCCCCAAAAGTACAGCTTTTCTTGTGGAAAGCAATTAATGAGGGTTTACCAACCCTCAACATTCTTCACCGTATCCAACTCACCAATTCCAACATATGCCCTCAATGTAGTTCGAATCCTGAAACATCCAGTCACATCCTGATACACTGTCAAACAGCTATAGATTCTTGGAACCTCTTACTAAACCACCTCAGAAACCATCAAGTCGCCACTCAAGGAATACCCAACTCACTACCTCACCAAACAACCATATCCGAACTCCTTCAAACAAAAGTGCCTGCACCAATCACAACAACCTTCTGCTTCCTTTTTTGGTCCTTATGGTTAGCCAGGAACGACGTCATGTATCACCAACAACAACAAAATCCAACAAGTGTAATGCAAATGGCCATCAAGCTCCAGCGGGAATATTCATGGGCCCAGAAACACCTCCCACCGGTGCTCCCTGGGATGCTTCCATATGCAAACCCTGCGCAAAGAACAGTAAGAACTTCAACCATCTTTGTGAGATGGCTCAAGACTCAATCAGAGTGGATCAAAATCAACACGGATGGGGCAGCAAGGGGAAGCCCCGGAATAGCAGGAGCAGGTATTATATGTCGAAATGAGGAAACCAACACAATCTTAGCAATAGCACAACCACTGGGCGTCACCACGGCACTTGCAGCGGAGACTTGGGCCATGCACATAGCCTCTAAAACGGCAACAGAACGAGGATGGCCAAAAGTCCAATTTGAAACGGATTCGGAAAATTTAGTGAGATTTCTAACCTCAGATACAGACCCCCCAAGTCTGTATATTGCTGGATCTGAGGTTAGAAATCGAGCAGCGGTTTAGCAAATCGAGCAGCGGATGATTGCTCCATAGGGAGACTCACAAGAACAGTATGGGAACATACAATTCCGCAGTCTATCAGTTCTATTGTAATAGCAGACTCTATGGGTATTACATACCCACGTGTAATTTCAGTCTAATCTAATAAATTTTATGCTTCAAAAAAAAAAAAAAAAGATGTCTCCAAGAAAAAGTAGGGAATGTTCAAACAAACCCGAAATCAAAACGAGGTGAAACTAAACGTATTAATAATTTCTGATTGCGCGATTGCATCAAAAATCATGTTTAAATTTGATTTTGTTTATACTTGTGATAAAGAACTAGTCGTCCAGTGAGGGTCGACTTGAATTGTTTACGTCTTTTTCCTCATTTGATGTAGTGCTTTGGACGGAGAAGTATGGTATTGCTTTAGGATTATGAAGTTTGAAGCAGGAAGTAAACCATGTGGTGATAGTAAAACCATTAGTTTTGGATTCTTTTGTTTTGTATTGCTTTCGCAACGATGGCACTAATTAAAAACAAAACTAGTTAGGTGGTGGTGGCCAATTGCCAACCTCGTCTTTTCCTTCCAAGAATTGATTAATCAATTGTATTAATCATTTATTACTTCCGTTAACATAACGGTGAACTGATTAAAACGAATTATAGCCTAGGGTTTCTTAATGGGTTTAATGAAAAACAGAGATTGATGGAGACTAGAGAAGAAACAAATTAGGACAATGATAATTATAGTCAAATTTAATTTGACTTTTGTAGGTGGTAAATTGGAGAAAATAGAATTGAAAAGTAGAATATCTTAGAAATTTTGATAAGAGTGGTAATTAGGAAAACTGTAGGTGGCAAATAGGTGGAACCTTTTAATACTATTTGGCATTGTGGACTACAATTTTGCAAATTTAATAGGTCTTACAAGTTATATGTACTGATTTCATCAACAAACCGAACATGGCTCGATGGTTTTGAGTAGGGCTGTCAATGGGTCCGGGTCCTCCCGGGTATCATTAGACCCGGACCCTACTTATAAAGGTCGGGTCCGGTTCCTAAATTTGTGGACCCAGAACCGGACCCGTTTAAAGTCCCTAGGCACTGTCTTGCCGGGTACCCGTTGGGAATTTAAAAAACTATAAAAAAATGTTAAAAACTTGATTTATTTCTCTTTTTAACTTGAATCTAAATTATTTTTATAAAAATTTATTATATTTGTTTATTAATGTACTAATTAAAGATTAAATGTAAGAAAACATTGAAAAATGGAAAAAAAAATCAAAGTCGAAACTAACAAAATACTTATAATTTTGCCAAAAAAGATGAACAAAAGGATAAATAAGGTAAATAACCGAGTACCCATTACCCGCGGGTACCCGACGGGTATTACCCGTTAACATTCCGGTCCAATCGGGTAATTACCCGTCGGGTCCTAAGTTGCTAATGGGTCCAACTTTAGGGCCCAGAACCGGACCCGAATCTAGCGGGTCAGGGTAATGGGTACCCATTGACAGCCCTAGTTTTGAGATTCTTACAAGATGCCGGAGACGTGGGATCGAATCCCATCAGCTGTTGCTATTTTTGCAATTTAGCTAGTGGATAATGGGCTGAATGTTTGGGCCCAGCAGCACCGAAATAGCTTATCGAATAATTCGGATATTCGTAACATGCGCGAATTACTCGGGGATATCATAAAAACCGCGTTTGCTGGTCGGGTTTGATAATGTTCGCTGTTTTCTGGTCGGGGTTGATAATGTTCGCCGATTTATTGCGGGAAGAATCGATTCGCGAATAATTCGACAAAAAATTCGGCAAATTACTAACTAGGCGTGGTATGTATAATGTCTTTTTATTTATGAGGCCCGGTTTTCATGATTTAAAAAGGGATACCAATATTATTTACCTGGCTTGATTGGGGTATACCCAGATTAATTGGGGTATATACCTAATGAGACAAAACCCAAGACATTTAGAAGTAAAACAAGCCACCCCTTAACCATATATTTTCTAAATGGCTAATATATCCTTGTTTAATTAACACTAAAAATCTGATTAGGTTAATTATTTGAGTTTAGATTAAAATTTTGAAATTATGAATTTAGTATATTAAACCTTTTATCTGTCTTATGAGTTCGATTTCGATTAAAAATTTGGTTTTGAAAATATGAAAGGTCGGCAAGGTCGACGTTTGAATAAGGTTCCGACTAAGTTTGGTCGGCATGGTTGACGTTTGAATAAGGTGCCGACTAAGTTTAGCCGGCATGGTCCTCGGTTGAAGAAAATGCCGACCATTTGTAGACCGGAAGGGTCTTTGAATGAAGAATATGCCGACTATCTTGGGCCAGCAATCTTACGGTCGGCATGTAAATATTTCCTACAATGCCGGCTATCATATAGTCGGCATGCAAATAATTTTTAACATTGCCGGCTGACTTATAGTCGACATGCGAATAATTGCTAACATTGCCGGCTGTTGAAAAGTTGGCAATGTAACCTTGTCGACCTTTATTTATACCCAACAAAAAAAAAAATATGGGAAGATGTAATTCACTTTATTCATGCAATTTTGGTTACTACATTGATTGAAACATAAAATCTAAATCATTGTCGACGGAATAACGAATGCACTTAGCATGTGCATCAAGCCTTTGAACCCCTAGGCGACCCTAGTGGACGAGTTATAGTCTCGTGAGGGTTTACATAGAGATCTACCCACAAAACCCACACTAAAACTTCTAAAGCCATCAATCTTCGTCCGAGGAATCCGACGACGATACACCCTCCATCATCTCCGGGGCATACTCCGGGATTTTGGAGACCATGAATTCATAGCTTGCATCGAATGCGAATGCTTCCCCCTTTTCCTCCAAGTAGCGCGCTTTGACGACTTCATGCTACAAAAACAACACACAAACTTACTTTGTTAGCGCGATTTAAGTTGGAAGATCAAACAACATGGATCACGTAAAATAAGCCACAAAAATACTTACAAATTGTTCGATGGACAAGTTGAAGTTGGTAGCGTTGAAAATCGGTTTTTGGATAGCTAAATAAGCAAGTATCGCATTTTCGATGACTAGGTGCCTATCATGGATTTGTTGAACACTTCTTCCATTAGGATTCCCAAAGTCTTGCCTATATTTGTCGTATACCCTAGCCCAAAAGGTTTCGGCATCCACCCTTACGAAGGATTGCCTTCTAACTCGAGTTTCCGCGTACCAAGCTTTGGTGATTGCCAAATCTTCATTTGAATCAAATGATGCCATTGTTGTATGTAGAGAGCTATTGGGTGAGTTAGATGGATTGTATGATGATATGAGCTTTGGAGAGTATATGTTGTATGTTGTTTTGTAGAGAGAAGTAGTGTATTATAGGATGGTGCCCAAATTTGGCCGTTATGGTAGTCAATCAATGCAATTGTACTTGCAAAAATTTGAATTTTGAATTCGCCGGCGAGGTTTTTGTTTCCCCAATATGCCGACTAAGTTTGTCCGGCAGGGTCGTAATTTTCTTACCCTGCCGACCTTATTATGATTTTAGGCATCAGGAGTTCATTTTTTTTCTGTATAAATGTCGGAAAGGTATTTAGTCATTAGCGTGCCGTTTATGATATAGTTGGCAAGATCGTAATTTATAACCATGCCGACCTTATTATGATTTTAGGCATCAGGAGTTCATTTTCTTCTGTATAACCGTCGGAAAGGTATTTGGTCATTAGCGTGTCGGCTATGATATAGTCGGCAACATCATAATTTATAACCATGCTGACCTTATTATGATTTTAGGCATCAGGAGAAGGTATTTTCTGCAACACATAGTCGGCAGGGTCGATAATATAATACCTTGCCGGATGTAAAATAGCCGGCTAGGTATTAATTTGCTTACCTTGCCGACCCTGGTAACTATACCATTTCTGCTGTCAGGGCCGGCAGTCTGACAGTTCACAACCTTGCCGGCCCTGGTTTAGTCGTCAATGTAACTTAACAAAAGCATGCCGGCGTAACTATTGAAACTTTACATAGCTAAACAAACCATTCATTCAACAACTAGAAATCCAACACTTTTTGTCCAAAATACGAAAACATGTCCATAAACCTTAAAAAAACATTTGTCCAACCGTTAACCTTAACATTTGTATACCACAACATAAAGAAATAAACTAGGAATGCATTCATTCACCACCACGACCACGACCACGACCACAACCCCGTTTAGCATTTTCACGATGACCACTACCGCTTACACGTTTAGGAGCCCTCTTTTTGTCAGCATTCATCTTGGCTTGTGCTTCCCTCCTAGATTTTTCTTCCCTCTTTACTTCAGCATTAGCTTGCTTGAACAATTCATAGGCATCCTCATTGTCAACATTGCTAGCATAGTCAATGTGCTTGTTTTGCTCTTCAATTGACAAAGGCTCTCCCCTGTCTCTCGCGCAACACATCACCTTCACAAGGATCTTCAAATGCTCTTTCTATTTTCAATTAAACAACAAAAAATTAATAGAATGATTCGATAATGTAATCTTAAAATAGTAAGAGCAACTCTAAAATACTTACAAAGAACTTAAGACTTGTTGCTGGATCTTTCGCTGCCATCTTCCTCTTGCAAGCTAATTATTCAGCAGTTTGTTCCCTAATCACAGTAGGAAGATCCCAACCCAAGTACCACGACATGTATTTCTCATGAGCTTCATGACCTTCGGTCACCTCGTCCAAAAGACTCGTATCGACTTTACGACCACGTCTTCCGTTCCAATGATCTTTAACTGGCGCTGGAGCGTAAGCGACGTTAATACTTTTTTGGGACGTGCTACAGTCATCCCTTACCACTTTAAAGAACGGCTCAGCATCGAAATTGGGTTCTTCTTGGACGTAACCCAATTGTCGCATTACCCGATGTGGATCGTACATTGAAAATCCATGGGTGCACAACAAGGAACCGTAGTATAATGCAACATCATCTCTCCTTTGGATTAAACCTTGATTTCTAGCATCTCGATACGGATCAAATATTACCTCATCCCCAGTCAATTTGTCCAAGGCAATTCGCACGTTGATAAGCTGCTGCGGCATATCCTTATCCTGAGAACCCTTAAAACTGTATCTTTGTCCTCTTGGCTTATCAATCGCAACATCCGCCGATTCACTTTGCAGTAGGAGTTGGCTTTCACCAAAGTAGGGAAGTGCTCATATATCCAAACGTATGCAAACACAAAGTTTAGTAAGAATCTCATCTTACGAGAATTTTGCAAATATAAATGATTTAGACAATAAAATTACCTGGAAGAGACATATATTTCCGTTAACTTGCGTAGTGAGTGCCCTTGAAGCCTTTGTCAACTCATTTTTCAAGAAGGCGACCACCGCAGTACCCCAAGAATACTCATGCATCTTATCTAAGGGATCCAATAGTTGAAGATGTCTGGCGTCGACCAAGCTTCCGGAACTGTCGGGGAAGATACATTTTCCCAGGACGTATAGCAAATAAGCTGACGCGGTAGCATTGATTTGCACCAAGTCCACCCTTCCTTCCTTATCATAGATTTCCATGGTCCCAGATAATGTATCCTTCAACTTCTTCAGATTAAACTTCTTGCTTGGATGACCATCCTTCATCACAAGCATAGACTCCGTCTTAATCTGATCCCAACCGAACAAAGTTTTGGTCAATTTGAAGATATCCTCTCAAGAAATTGTATTATCGAAGCCCTCATTGATTGCTTTTCCCTCAACCTCGAGGCCTAGAATTTGATGAACATCATCGGGAGTTATCGCAATCTCACCGAATGGGAATAACATTGTATCAGTCTCTCCGTAGAACCTCTCACAAAATGCAGATACGATAACTCTATCATACTCAATATTCGAACTCTCCACTGCAGGTCACAACCCGGAGTTCTTGACAATCGCTTGCACCTCGTCGCATTCCTTGTCAAGGTCCCAGTTATTCATCACTAAACATGAAGCTTGTCGCCTTAAGAGACGGATGGCATGCTTGTGATCTCCAATACCAAAAACACAAAATGAAAAAAATAAATACCAAAAACTTGAAGCAAATCTAAAATTGGTACACTTAAATAAAAAAAGTTGGTTTGAGATTACTTACGATAGTATTATGGATTTCACATGCCCATGAGTCTTTGTATCCAAAAATAAAATTTCCACCATCTTCTGGGGTCCCTTTTAGAGGCTCACTTGGTTTCAGTTTAACCTTCAAGTGACGGGGAGGCATGTGGGAATCAGCTGGTTTAGTGATAACCCTCTTCTTCTTTTCGGTTTTAGTTGAAGTTGAAGCTTGGGTTTGTTGATCATTAGCTTGAGTTTGTTCTCCATCTTGTTCTTCTTCCTCTTTAATAATTTCATCTTACTTATCTTTATCTCCATTACCATCATCATCATCATCATCATCATTACCTCCTCCAATAGGTGGCATGTCTTGATCACCACCATCATCATCATTGTTATCTCCTCCAGCAGCCGGAGTTCTTTCAACATCATCATCATCATCACCTCTTCTACCAGATGGAATTGATTGGTCTTCATTTGGAGTTTCATCCGAATCATTTGGTTCTGGTGGTGGTTGAGAATCATTCCGTACACGAATCTTGAGCGTTCCCGGCTCAACAAATGCCCCTCGACGTGTTGCAGTCAAGAGTTTTTCACCAACACGAGGAAGTCTTGAAGGAGGAGCAACATTTTTATTCTTTCCCTTAAGCGACCTAAACAAGAACAATTTTAAAAAAAAAATCAACAGTCGGCAGGGTCGACAAATATAACCTTGCCGACGACACAATAGTCGGAAGGGTCTATAACTATAATCCTTGCCGGCTAAACCATAGTCGGCAGAGTCTTACTCAAATAACCTGCCGGCTTATAACAACTCAAATATTTTAAAGGCATCAGGAGACACAAAAAAATTACAATACAGCCGGCAGGGTAAAAAATTATAACCCACCGACTAAAAAAAAAAACTAACGTCGGCAAGCTCCTAGGTTGAATAACTTGCCGACCCTGTAAAATCAGTTACAGGTATTCAACAGCCGGCAAGATCTTCAACTTAAGAGCTTGCCAACTAACCCTAAACATGAAAAGTCGGCAAGGTCGTGGAACAAACACCTTGCCGGCCAAATAACTACAAATTCAAACATTCGATTTTTATGACCTAATTTGACATGCAAACATGAAATTGAAGTACTAGAGTGAGTTTAAGTAGGCCCTAACTTTCTCAATCGCGTCATTTCTTCGGTTTCAGCGGCGTTGATTTCTTCTTCTTCGACTGTTTTTTTCTTCACTTTCCTTTGAACTAAATTTGCAATTCCATGGTTATATTCATTGGGTTTTATATTTTCTCCTTTCATACGAATACCCCTCGGCGGCTCCATGGTTGAAGATTAATCGGAATTTCGAATCGATGATTACGACGAATTAATCGACGAGTTTTCAATGGTGGGGGAGGAGGATCCGGTAAGGTTGATGTGGAGGAGATGAAGAAGAGAAGAAGATGAAATAGTATGAAAGAAAACTGATTTAGGGTAATAAGAATTATAAAGGGAAAGGGTAGTTTTGTAACTTTACCCATATTTGACCTCCCCTTAGTAAGGGCACTATGTCCATATAAATCTGGGTATACCCCAATTAAGCCAGGATTATTTAGGGGTGAAATAAAACAAACAAATGTTAATATATTTTGACCGTCGGAGCGCTCAATTGGTATCAACCCCGCTAATAGTGGTATCCCCTTTATAAATCATGTCGGTTTTGAGTGCACTCTCTAACACCTTGTTTGTTCTAGTTTTGTCCAAAGGATCTGAGTCTAATTTTTTGGCCAAGTATCTGATTCTAACTTGGTTTTTGATTTGAGTCGAGTTTGGTGTTAAATTTTTTAATGCCTGAGGCGAGAGGTCTCGATGTGTATTTTGTTGTTTGAGTTGTCCTCCAACATAGAAGATTTTGCGTAAACAAATGTGAGACTCGGAAGACTTCATCTGGGGATTCTTGAAACACATGTAGAACTATTATCTTGATAGGTTCGGAACATGTATCTTGATCCATCTGTTATATAATTCTTGTCAATAGGTCATTCTCTTATGTTACAAAGTTATTCAGGAATTATTGTCCAGATACAAGATTTGATAAAAACTTCAATGTAACACCACATTTTTAGCATAACACATGCTTAAGATGCATTTTTTAATGAGATGAAGCTTCATCTCAAGCATGTGTTGCTCGTTCAGGGCATGTTTTCCCAGAACAGAAATTGCACTATCATGGTGCATCATGCTAGTGAGATGCTAGCCAAAGCAGGTGGACTTGGTACGTGACCATTCTCTCCCCTTTTTATATTTATAGAAATGTAAATAAAGCATATATATGGAAGGGGTGTTGGTTGAAGGTGCGCTAAGGGAAAATGCACCATCAACATATCAAGCTTAGCCGGTAAAGCATATATGATGAGAAGGCATAAATATTGTTGTGTAGCCTTGCCGATGGAGTATATGATATATAAGCATCTGCGATGCTTTCAGATGGAAAGACACTATCTTGTGCATCATTTTCAAAGGACCCTTTTGGATTATATGGACTAGGTTTATTTGACTTTGGCCTTTCAATACTAGCTGGCTTTAGTTGGTATACCCGACACGGATTAACTACGACCTATGTGTGATGCATTCGAGTAGGCAACCGCAATGAGTTGCAACATTTTTGGTCAAGTGCGTTGTCGCTCGTATCATATAATTGCGATATGATTGCAACATACTTGATGAGGTAGTTGCATTTTGTTCCTTGTATGCTCATATTTCTTATCAAGCTACCCAATGTAGACCTGCACTAATTGCAGAATGAGCATGTCCACGAAATGAATCTAACCGGTATGCAAGTTAGGGGAGCTTGCATACTGATGTGATTTTAATTTGTTGTAGAAAGTGGTAAAACAGGATTCGTTCAACTCGGGCTTGTAAAGGTTTGATTTAAGACTTAAAAATAGAAAACACTAAAAATAAAGAAAATATATTCACAAGGTTGTCACAAATATCGAGAGATTACTGAGACTCTGGATTTCACTGTTTTCCATATTCAAGTGGTTCAGAAATTAATTCTAAGCAATTATAGCTCAAAACAAAACAAATATTAACTTCATTCTTTGCCAATGTAGTTTCCATAAAAATATTACGTGTAGATTATAAGCATGGCGCATCAAGAATCCCTAGGACTGAGCATGCTCCATCAAACAAAGTCACAAGTAATTAATCGAAATCTTAATTCAATCAAAATCGGTGCAAAAAGTAAGTAAAGAATTAACTAAATTACCACGGGGATGAAATACAGCTTCCTCCGTTGTCCCAGTGTTGGGGTTTAGCTCATGATGTCAAACACTAGCTCAAGATAATAATCCATAGCTCAAAAAGGTATTTTTATTGAAGAAATATGAGAAAAAGAATAAAACAGTTACAGAAAGCCTTTTGCAGAGACGCTAAGAATAGTCACCGAAAGACTTTAGCAATTACAGATGATCAACGATACTTATAATATGTTGTTGAATACACGACTTCTCTGTTCTTGAGAACGCCACTTCCTGTGTGTCGTTTGCAACTTCTTTCTTCTTCTTCTCTGCTGCTACTGCAGAATCGCTCTACAACGATTGTTTCTGCTCTGAAACTACCCCAAACTATTGACCCCCCATCTGTTAGGTCCGAGAAGCATATATATACACCACGAAACCGATTAAACCCGATAATAATTCTGTTTTTCCTCCTCCATAAGTTACAAACTTATTTCTTTCCTTTTCTTCTGCACGCGGCTTCAGAGTTCAATCCAACGCCCTGAACTCTGTATAGGATGTACTCAAATCAAAGAGAGTATATTATTTACCCATCTGGCCACATAACTTCCTGTTTTGGGGTAAAAACTGATTCTGCTATTTTTGGTAAATTTGGGTGTGTTGATGAGGATCGAATTCAAACCCTAAACAAATGCACTACACGGGAGTACTTTTAGATTCGAGATATCAATCTGTAAGACTCTGGCCTAAACCAAGAAATGGTCGATTCAGATTCAATTCGGTCACAAGGTGAAGGAGAAGGGTTGATCTTAGGGAGGGAAGCGAAGAAGGTGTTTGAGATCAGAATGTTGAATTATGAAGGTGTGGATGTTTTATGACTTGTATCAGAATATGGTTTCTGGATACTTGTGTTGATAACACTTGTCTTGTGTTGTCGAGATAGGTTGAAAACCTATTTATACAAGTCATTTGAGCGCAACCCTGATCTCGTATGAAGTGGAGAAGATTAAGTAGTGGAGTAGTGGGGTTGTGTAAGAGGTGGTGATCATCATGTGGTCACGCCTTCACCCATTACTCTCATCGTTGTTAATCGTTCGTCCTTTCCTGTCTCATAATGGGCGCGTTGCACGCCGCACGCTGTAAACCTCCAGACCAATACCCCAGTAAGTATCCCCCAGTTTGTGACATGTTTGATGTCTCGAGTAAGTGGGTCAAGTCGTGGGACTTGCCGCAAATAATAGCATATGGTGCTATTAGGTAAAACAACTAAGTTGTTTCTGAGGCCGATAAAATATCGTATGTATTCGATGCACGTAGAGTATCTCTTCTAAGAATCTCAAAATAATCGATGTGCATGAAGCATCGTTGTTTTAGAGCTCGATCGAATAAGTCGCGGATTGGGTGTCTTAAAAGAGGTAGCATGGCCGACCACCTTTGGGTGATCGTTTAGTGGCTCTAGGGGCAAGCTATTGTTTGGTCGATCGCTCCCTATGTAGGAGGGGTGGACGGTGATCGCAATGCTACTTTGTTGATTTTCTGAAAACAAATCTACATCATTCTACTAGGCTAGCAAAGTTGGATGAACGAGATGATTTGCGGCAGTTACATATTGCTGTTATGTAATTTAGGTTTTAGGGCAGTGTGACCATCCCTGTTTTGGTTAGTCGAATCAAAGCACTGGGAGTTGATTCGAACAGGCCGATTGGCCATGTGTGAAGATGATCCACTAGTTAGTGCGTTGACATCTCCTAGGTCATCTAAAATTGTATCTAAGCCACTTGATTCGGCTGGTGAAGATGAGTGGTCATGATTGATTTGCGATAGTAGCATATATCGCAAACATGAATTAGGGTGCAGAACAGCCGCTACTACTCTAGTTCAATGGAGCGATTCGATGCGTCATTGACTTCTCACAGGAAGTCGATCGAATGGTAATGAAGTTGGACCGGCGGTGAACTCATGTCCACTTTCTTGATCGTCTGAAACACAATCTAAGACGTCCCACTAGGCTGGATAAGTTGGACGAACACGATTGATTTGCGACATTTAAATACTGCCGCGACCCAATTAGGGTTTTTAGAATAGCGCGTTTGCTCTAGTTTGGACAAACATTTTGGCATTCTCTGGACCTGTCGTGGGCATGTCGATTGACCAAGGGAGGAGTTGGGCCGCCACTGAACACGCCAATACTCCTTTAATCGTTTGTAGGAAAATCTAAGCCGTCGAACTAGGCTGACGAAGTTGGACGGTCGTGATGTCTCTGAGACCGTTTTTGCCGGTCTAACTCGTTTGAGCTCTCCTTTCAACAACGCGATCACCCATGTTAGAGTTGGCATTCAAAGGATTCGCGCGTGGGATAAATGGGTCTCGACCGACCAAGATGCTAGTGGGCCCACCGATGATCATCGTGATGATTTCCTATTTCTGCCAGGAATAGGCTAGGCTTGTAGAATTGCGCTGCCAATTTGTGTGGCCGTGATCATTTTTGAGACTGATATGGACAGTCTATATTTTCCTTAAGGAACTTAAACATATTCAATCGAGCTACCTTTTAATTAAAAGTGCGTCGATACGAAAATCTCTTTGTCAGAGAACAATACAGCCTGTATGAGTATTTCGTGCAATCCCAATATTGGCACTTCGGGAGATTCATGCTACTCTGCTGAGAGTGATCATTGATCGTCATGTCATGTCAATATTGACAGTTCGTCTGGGAACATAGCATATGCAAATACTAGGCAAGTCATGCATTAGTTAATAATGTTTGTGAGAAAATAGAATTCACAGAATATTTGGGATTGCTACTACACGCACCATTCTGGGTGAATTTCATATATATATATATTGAGTTGCTCAATGAGCGAGGAGTTTTTTTTCACTCGTCGCTTCTTAAATGGCTTTACCCCTTGCATGGTGATAGCGCACTAAACACGGGGTTTTACAATTTTAGCCTTGAACTAAAACCACCATCAACAATGTTGAATTGCTCAATACATATGTAACTGAAAAGGTTTATGCACTCGTCACTTTTAAATAGATTTTTTTCCTTTGCAAGATGACAACGCATTAAATACAGGGTTTACGATTTTAGCCCTTGAACTAAAAACCACCATCAACACTTCCATAAACAGAAAAACAAATCTCGAAAACTTTCTACTTCTCTGGTTTACGTAAATCACGTTAACTCTCATATTTCTTCGAAACCAAACTCCTTACCATTCCTTTCTTGTCACAACAGGTTGGTCTAAACTCATTCCCATGAACAATTCCAGCAAAATCTCTCTCGAATCCCTCCCAGAAAACCCGAGAAAACTATCCTCCCCTGTTCATCGTCAAACTCGATATGCAACCCAAAATAGTCCATTCAATCACCCATACCAAGCCTGTTTAATTCATTCAAGTCCATCCCAACATAATCTGGCGTTTGAATCTCCTTCAAACGCGCATAATACTCAAACCTAAGAGCTTCTCCAATGGAATGTATGTGAAGATAAATGTATAAGTCCACATAGGATAGACATTCATTTTCCATAAAATTCTTCTCCAACCCCAATTTCTTAAATCAATGTGAAGATGACACGACTTAATTTTTGTTAGACATTGTCAAGGTGAATGTCTAGTTTTTGACATTCACCTTGACAATGTCAAGCTATCCTAGTAAGCTTTTGCTTACCTAAATTAATTCTAATATATTAAATATCCATATTTAGCTCTAATAATATCTAAAAATTACTAAAAATAAAATTTACATTTAATCCATAAAAAATCACAAACAACACCATTGGAGATGAACTATTTTTTCTCCCTAAACTTAAGGAAAAATTGGAATGAAGATGTCTTGTTTGTGTTGCCACCTATGAAACACACACAACCACCATTGGAGAAGCTCTAAATTCTGCCAGTGACTGTACTTGTTTTCTCGCCGAAAAGCAATTTGAATTTGAGAAGAAGAAATGTCGCCCTTTAACCAGAGTAAGGGTGCGACTAGCAATTTGGGTGCCCTTAGTAATTAGGTTACCCCTTATCCACAGTTTGGGGTCCATGTTGTCCTCCGGGTGCCTTTAGTAAAATTTTCAGGTGCCAATAACATTTCCTCCTGGGACCACTTTTCGAGCCAATTTCGCCGTAAAAGTCTGTATCTCCAAAAACACCTAAAAATACATAAAATAGCAAAATAAGCACAAAATCGAGCACCAACAATATAGATAATTGAGAACAAAATAGACACATAAATGCATCTATCAAATACCCTCAAACTTATTATTTGCTAGTCCCGAGCAAATTAAATCTTGAAAATAAAATCCTAACTCACTGTCGCAGGCATCTCGATTGCACTTAGCGTGTGCAACAAGCCTTTAAACCCCTAGGTGGCCCCAGTGGCCGAGTTATAGTCTTGGGAGGGTTTACCAGAGGTATACCCACAAAACCTTTAATCCAAACCCTAGCTATCTACGCAGAACCTTGGAATAGCACTAAAGAACCTCCTTGGTTGGCATACTCTCATTGACTATAGGAGGAAGTATCCTGATGCGAAATTCCAATTGATGTACACGAGTTTGCACTCACATACTAAAATTCATATATAAGTGACAGAGCTCTACTAAGATAGTCGCGTTATGGACATCAATATTCGGAATCAACAAATCACATGAATAGATTAAGAAGATGGATATAGAGAAAAACATAAATGGTTTTAGGTGTTGACTAAGGTGAACGGTGTTTCCCATATCTGTCTGAAGGCTACTGTCAGGATGAACCTATCCTAATGGACTGAGATACTGGTCGAACTAATATCAACATAACTGAGAATTAGAAATTCGGATGGGTTGAGTTTAGGAGAGAGAGAGTGTGTGAATCGGGCGATTGACTCAGCGAATTTTTTCTTCGGATTTTTTTCTCTGAAACCAATTTTTCTCCTCAAATCTCTTAATTCGTTTCAATTAAATGATCGGTGTTGTTGATATCAAGCATCTTATCATGTTAATATGAATCAAAAACCATCAAATCCACCAGAAATCATCATGGTTGATTTAGGTTTTTCTTCACCTACTGAACCTATTAAGTATCCATCAATTAATTTGCCAGATGATATTTTTGAAGAAGATTTGGATCCATGGAAATTTTCATTAATTGGAAGGTTAGATTTACAAAAGATCAAATTTACTAATGCATCTTCAATCTTAAGACAACAATGGAAACTGGTGGGGGATTGTCAACTTATTCCTCTAGGTAAAGGTTGGGTTACCATCAAGTTGGATAATGAGATCGATCACAATTACATTAAAGCTGGTTCATGGGAAGTAACTAATCAGTTTCTGAGAGTTCGAAATTGGATTTCAAATTTTCGTCCTGAAAATCAAAGAACATCTAAAGCCTTGGTGTGGGTACGTTTACCAGGTTTAGGTTTGGAATTTTAGAAGAAGAAGATCATGTTTGAAATATGTAATGAAATTGGTTACCCTATTAGAGTGGATGAAGCCACTTTGAAATGTGAATTTGGGTACTATGCCAATGTTTTGGTTGAGGTGGATTTTGCTCAAAGATTTGGATTGGTACTAAGCTTGGAGGCTTTTTCCAAGATATTGTGATTCCTGATTGCACTGAATTCTGCAGTACTTGCAGAATTGTGGGACATTCGATAATTGAGTGCAGAGTAGAAAGAAATAAAGCTATTTGGACTGAAGATAGAGCTGCTAGGACTGAAAATATTGATGGTAATTCCATACATCAACAAGGTACAAGAACCAAATCTGTTAAGGGAGGTAAAAATCACCATCATGTTCCTTTTGATATTTGTGATAGATCTGAAGTTGAAGATTTTGTAGTAAATACTATTCAAATAATCCCTCAAGAGAAAACTAATGGTGTAGGAATCACTTCACAAGTAAGCAAATACAATCCTGTTGAGTATGAAGAGGGTGAAGTTGAATATTCTCTTGAGAGTGTGAAAGAAACTGAATTGGATCCTGATAAACTAATACAAATAGCTGAAGATAATTCAATACCTCAAAGTGAAGCTAAGTTTATAGATGGAAAATCAGGGAATGTCACAATTGAATTGGTTCCGGTAACATCATGGGTTCAAATTGTGAATAAAGGCATAATAAATGCTTCAGTTAATGAAGGAAGTGCTTCTGTCGCTAATAAAGGAATGCATACTTCTTCTCCAAAGGTTAGTAAACCAACTGCTAATACTACTAAGTATAATTTTAGAAAACAACAAGGGAAAGGAGGTACCCAACACCTCCAATCCAAACCATGAAAATATTATTTTTGAACATTAGGGGCCTGAGAAGGAGGAGGGCCCAAGATAATTTATGGTATTATGTAAATAATTTTCATCCTACTTTAGTTTGGATTGCAGAACCTAAAATTTCCTGTAATTCTTCTTTTTGCAATAAGTTGAATCTTCCTGGTATGAAAAAAATGGTTATTCATAATTCAGTCTCTAATAAAAAAGGTAATATATGGTTATTCTGGAGTTCATCCATAGCTACTCCTTATGTTGTTTCAATGTCCAGTCAGATGTTAACAGTGAATGTAGGTGGGGTTTTAGTATCTGGTGTATATGCACATGTTGATGTTAATCAGAGAAGATTTTTATGGCCAGAAATGGAAATGGTAAGTGATCTTCAACTACCTTGGATAGTTCAAGGTGATTTCAATGTAGTATCATCAATAGAAGAAAAAATAGGGGGGGAGAAAACCAAAGAGAAGAGCTATGCTAGATTTTAATAATTGCTTAGACAAATGTGAATTAATTCATGCACCTAAGAATGGTCTGCAATTCTCATGGTCTAATTGTCAGCAGGGAGTAATAGAATACTTTGTAATTTGGACAGAGTGGTTTACAACTTAAAGTTTTTGCAAATGTTTAGTGACTGGGGTTATAAAGTTGGTCTTCATGTAGCTAGCTTCTAATCATTCTCCTTTGTTTGGTGGTTGTGTGAATATCCCAAAACCTCACAATGCTCCTCTAAGATTTCAAAAGATGTGGCTATCTCATCCAGAATTCATGAAAGAAGTGGAAGCAAATTGGAAAGAAGATATATCTGGTGATCCTGCTTTTATTTGGTTACAAAAGATTAAGAGATTGAAACATTTTTTGAAATGGTGGAACTGGAATGTATTTGGTGATGTAACTGTTAAAATCAAAGAGGCTGAACAACATGTTAAGGAAGCAATGATTATTTCATATGCTAGTCCAGAGAATGAAGAAGCTCTTAATAAATTGGTTGAAGCTCAGAATGTTTATAATAGTAGGGAAGTACAATATAATACATTACTGTGACAAAAATCAAGAGTAAGATGGATTAAAGAAGGTTCTTCCAAATCTAATTTCTTCCATACTAATTTAAAAATCAGACATTCTAGAAATCTAATTTGTGAAATAGAAGATGATAATGGGAGTATAATTACTGATCAAGCAAAAATTGCTAAAATTTGGTTAAACATTTTGAGGAGAAATTTCAACATAAAGAAGCCGTCATTTCTGGTTCCTTACTTGAAGTCATTCCATCTGTTGTCACTATGGAAGATCAAAGCAAATTGGATTTTAAACCTGAAGAAGATGAAATAAAAGCAACTATTTTTGATATGGACCCTGAGAGTGCACCTGGACCAGATGGTTTCTCTGGGATGTTCTACAGAGCATGTTGGGAGGTGATAAAACAAGATTTGGTAGATGTTATTCAATTTTTTTGGAGAAGAAGATTCATTCCTAAAGGACTTATTTCTAATTTTTTGACTCTTCTTCCTAAGGTACAAGGTGCAAAAAAAGATGCTCAATTTAGACCTATTGGGTTAAGTAATGTATGTTTCAAAATCCTTACAAAAATTATTACTAATAGGATGAATATACTGATGCCCAAGTTGGTTTCATCAAGGGGAGGAATATCCATGAACATGTTCTTTTAACATCTGAGCTTGTGAATGAAATGAGATTAAAAAGAAGAGGTGGCAATGTTGGTTTAAAATTGGATATATCTCAGGCATATGACATTGTCAAGTGGGACTTTTTATTCTTGGTCATGAAGAAGTATGGTTTTTCTCAAGAATGGTGTGGGTGGTTAAAGACTTTATTTCAATCATCCAAAATCTCAGTAATGTTAATAGTGGACCATGTGGCTTTTTTTTCAGTGGGTAGAGGCTTGAAACAAGGTGATCCACTGTCACCTATTCTTTTTATTTTAATAGAAGAAGTTTTAAGTAGGGGGTTAACAAAGTTGATAGAACAACAGAAGTTGCAGGCAATGGTTACAAGAAAAGGAATATCTCCCGCTCATCTACTTTTTGCAGATGATGTTTGTAATTGCAGAATTTCCCACACTACACCCCTCATTAGATTTAACATGAATAACTATTTGAAAGATGATTAACTTTGAACTTGATTGATTATTTTCTTGAAATTTTTACAAATACAATTAGAACAAAACCAAAGCAATTACAATCTCTCTCTGTTTTCTCTCTCTTAATGACTTGCTTAACAATTCAAAAAAGATTCCCCCTACAACAGACTTACTCGACCCTTTATATAGGGTATTACATAGTGGATGACGTACTTGTTTGTCCTTTATTTTCGGGAATCCTTCGCTAAGCGTCGCAAGTATATAAGTGTTAGACTTCGCAACACTCCTAAATCTCGCCAAGCTTTCACACTTTTCTCATGCTCCGTCGTCATCTCGATGCGTCATTTAAATTATTTCCTTGCGACACCTTCGCAATGTTATCATTTATTACTCGCAAAGTATTCTTTGTCGCGATATTCGGTCCTACATCTTGCCTCTTCTCATGTATTCTCTGCGAAGAAGAGAATTTCATGAGAAAAATATTTTAGAATGCCGCAACCGCTTATCTTTACCTCGCCATTGTTCATTTTTGCTCGTTTTATTCATGTACGGGATTTATTACAGGTGTTTCTTCTTCCACTCTTTTCTTGACACGTCTCTTTCAACTACTTATTTTTAACCATTCACGTCCCATCTCGCATTAAATGCGTTTATTTTCCCAAAGATTCTTTCTCTCTATAAATAGTTTCCCCACTCCTTTTTTCTTCTTTTTACTTTCCTTTCGCAAATTTTCTTTAACTCTCTCTCTCCTTCCGCAATTTGCGTTCCGCTACCATAATTCTTCTACTTCTTTCTCATTCTTTTGTCTCGCAATTATCCATTCCCATACTTCTAGCAATGGCTTCACTTGGTCGTTCATACACTCCTCCTTTTATTGATGTTCAAAAGAAATTACAGAAAAGGGTTTCATTTTATCAACTATTCCCGATCATGGATCTTCATCTATTCTTTTCGCAAAATTGTTTTACGATCATCAATGTGATGATCATAAAATCATAATCTCGCTGGGTCAACTCCTCACAGGACTCCCCATTCCTTTGTACAATCCCGAGTTGCCATTATTCTATGAAATTCTTGCTCATGAGAAATTCTCGCAGTTTGTCTATCAATTGAGTGGCGACCGCATCCGTTTAATGCTTGAATTCGCACATCGTGGCACCGCTAAAGGATCTTTATATCCCGATAATGTTATGGATCCTAGGTTTGTAGATTTACAAATAGCTCTTTGAGAAGTATACCGTGGACAATTTCTTTGCTAATTACTTTCTGTTATAAATATGAGAAATGATAAGTCTCATTTGGGTGCTACTTTGAAAAAGAATGATAACGTTGATGCTGACAAATTGCTTATGCAAGATATTGATTGGCATTCAGGCAACAATAGTACTCCCGTCATTCCAAAGATGAGAAATGGTGGGTTGTTCCTTTACTTTTGAGTGGACCTTACATCGCAGTTCATATATTCTCCGCACACCTCGCGAACTATCATCCTTGGGAGTTTAAGTGGCACGAGGAGTCAAATGAGGTATATTTCCTTTTTTCAATTTTGCTTTGCGACATCTTCTTCCTCTTTTATCTATTAACTTTCAAAAAATTTAGATCGCCAGAATGAGGAAAAATATAAAGAAAATCCAAAGCCGAATACCACAGCGATACTTCGATCGCTCACGGATGAAGTAAGAAACATTTTCTTTTGTTAGTTTAAACAATATTGTTGCCTCTCGTTTCTTATCTTCATGCGTATGCGAAGGTTGAAGTTGAAGAGGCTGAAGCTGCGAAGGCTAAAGGCAAGGATAAAGCTACTTTGCACAAGGACAAGTCTTCTGCTCCTGTTGATGGTGGATTTTCGTTTAAGGTTAAATTTGTAAAAAACCAGAAAAATCATGCGCTGACATCTTGTAAAAGATAAAGCCATTTATAAGTGTTGGATACTCCCTCACTTAATTCACCAAGAATGGAGCATGTAGCAACAATCCCATTACGTGAATACATGAAATTCCTCCAGGTTGGAGCATGTGGCAACAATCCCTTCCTGTGAATTTCATATCAGCCTTTTATTTCCAGTACTCATTATCGGTGTGGCATGACGACTGAGTTTTACTCTTACGAGAATAACACGAACCTCCAAGCACTATAATGAAACCATGTACGAAATACCCGTGACAGCCGATTCTCGGTGTGTTATACTAGCCCGAGCCCCTCTCGGTGTGTTATACTAGCGATTGAGCATCCGGACCGACCGTATCGTCCAGGATATGATCCGATCACGATCATCCAACTCCATAAGCATGATTGGATGACCCGAGATCAATTCCATCACCCCCGAGTATGGAATACCCACGGCCGACCCCGCATGGTCGGTCATTGGCCTAGCTTGCCAAGAAACCGTTTATACCAAGCATTATGGACGGAAAACCCTAAATTAGGGTTTGCGGCATATTACATGTGTTGCAAAGCGAGTCTTAACCATCCATCTTCGTGAGGTATAGATGGAGGGTGTAGATGTAGACTCAAAGGGCCCGAGCATGTCAACACGATCACCGTGGGACCTCCTACACACTTGACCAATCGGTCAAGACCAACACTGTTTGGCCGTGAAAAAATCGTCACCCAAACAAGAGATGGCGCACGGCTTTGAAAGCCAAAATTAGGTTTCAAGCCATCACGCGTGTCCATCTTCTCGGCACAAATGGAGGTCACAGATTAGATTAAGCAAGGGCGGTCATACCAAAGATGACCACCGCGGGGCCCATCTACCTCCTCATGCGGTCGGCCGTGGCCAAGGAATATCATGCCCGGTTAATCCCAAAACGCACGTCAAACTTGTGTGGTCACACCTCCCAAATTGCAAACTAATCTCGACCACTCGACTTCAGGACGAATTGAGTGGCTTAGATCACGTTTTCATGGGACAATCGGTATAGGAGTGAACACCAGCCTACCACCTACATGCTAGAGTGATCGACCAAGACCGACCAAGATGGGTCGTCTTGAAACGCGCGTGCAGAATGTCATGCGGTTTCCAACTCCTTTGCGGCAAGGATTTCGCCGCAAACCGATCTGAACCACTCCTCTTCTTTCTAGGTCAAATTGAGTGGCCTAGATCGCACCTTCATGGGACGGTGAGACATGGACGTGTACACCAGCATGCCATCTACATACACGTCCGGTCGGTCCTCTCCAAAATTCTTCCCATACTTGGTTTCACCAAGTCAAGAGTCATGCTTGGGCTCCTCTTCAAAAACCCTAATATTCATTAACGAGCCGCAGATGAGTGTCTCAAAGATCATCTCATCCGTCCAACTTCACCCGACTTGGTTATACAACCCTGTCAGGAGTTATTTGGTTAGTGAGGAGTCATTACCCATCACTTTACCACACCGTAATGCGCACTGCATAAAATACACACGATACTTCACAAGTATCGACTTCCTGAATAACACAATTATTCAATTCAGCATTACATGCTATCTTTTGTGGATCCACGATCCACACATTCCAGACATCAATCATGTCACAAACTGGGGGATACATATTGGGGTATCGGTCTGGCGGTTTACAGCGTGCAACGGGCCATCACAAGAACGTGTCGAGGGAAGTCATGGACGGTTAGAGATGAACATGAGAAGTGGGCAAGAGGCGGTCGTGTGGTACCGACGCACTACTCCATCACTCCACTTCCTCCACTTCCCACGAGAGACGTGAACGAGGCTCAATGACTTGTATAAATAGGTTCTCCGCCTATTTCAAAAAACAACACAAGTTCGAGACGAGACGAGAAAACCAAGTGTTAATACAAAAACGTATAAAAACACCACGAGCTTGCTTGCATCAATCACAAGCCCGCTCACCCTTTCATTACAAGTCATAAGCAAGCCAACACCTTCATAATCTCAACACCTTCTTCGCTTCCCTCCCTAAGATCAACCCCATCTCCTTCACTTTGTGACCGAAACAAGTCCGGAACGGCCATTTCTTGGTTTAGGCCGGACTTGCCCATTGATCTCTCGAATCTACAAGCACTCACCGCGCAAAGTGCATTTGTTTAAAGGTTTAAATTCATTCCTCATCCACACCCCAAATTACCAAATTCTGCAGGAGTATTTTTCACCATAAACAATGGCGACCACGGTGGGAGGTTGATCTATCGGTTGCAAAAATTGAATTCTCAATTCTTCGGTTTTCGGCTCACGATGCATCCTCGTGAAACCACGGGTGGTTCGGATATCATGGGAAGTATAGTTAGAATGCGGGAGGATGTCTTGGCAAATCAGCCGGTATCGCTAGAAGACAGAGCAAAATATTCCGCCTTTCGAATGATATAACAAAGACAATTATAAGAAGGGTCGGCATGCATCTACTCGGGGCGGTAAGAAACGCCGAATCCTTAGTCGAGTCACACCTTCACCGGTGGAGATGCGAGAAGAGCACGTAATCACTTGGGGACTCGGGAGAGACGAACAACATGGTCCAGGTGACAACGAAGACTCGAGGCAACTCCACAGAGGAAAAGACTTGTCCGGTACCACAACGTCTACCGAGATAAAGAAATGGAGCCTGCAGCTTACGGATCCCATTTGAAAGATTTATGTCTCAAGACCCTTGTCGAAGCTTTGTGAAGAAATGCTTGAGGAAGGAGAGATCAATCAAGGAATATGTGAGTACGAGAGGATGGGAACGTTCAATTCGATCACTCAACGGTGATATTACAACACCTCCCATCACTGAGGCAGGAGGCGGTGCAAGTCCCGGCATCTCATCAAGTGTAACACCTCCGGTAGTCACCGTGAGCAACAACTTCCACTCCTTCATCGGGACGAGGAACCGGAGGGGCGAGAAGAGGACCATCTCCCATTACCATTGCAGACTTGATGGAAAAGGGAAGTTCTTGTCAAGACTCAAACGGATATGGCCGCAACTCGAAAGAGGTACTCACTTTTCTTAAGACATTAATCGATCGATTTCCACATGACCCGCAACAGCCCCTGGAGCCAACAAGGAATGAATTCAACGCACCGGGAGAAGGTACTTCAACGGCGCGGACCTACATGGACCCGATCAAAAAAGCGACATCGATATGGGCGGTCTGTCATGGAGGCTCCTATCTGAGGTCGATCCTCACAACGATCCTCCTCAAGTCAATAGTTTCACTATGAACCGGAGGTCGGTGGATCGGGAAAGCGTTTTATCTAGTGGAAAGTTTATATGAACTTTCACACCTCTCGAAGAATCAAAGACACGGAGACATTTTGCCGCAATCAACGGAGGAAGGTCACAACCGTGCCCTACATGTCACCGCACGCATCAAGAATTTAGAGTTCAAGACGGACCTTATCGACACAGGAGCATCTTCGAATGTGATTACTTTTAAGACTCTCAGGACATCCAAGGTTCTCCCAGGAAAGATCGCACGGGAACCTACCACAATGACGGACTTCAAGGGAAACCAAACCAAAGACATCTGAGAGAAGCTCCGCGGAAAGAATCAGACAAGTTCGTTGCATCCCACTCTCCACGTTGGCGTCAATTTAGGATAAAGACCGGATTGCATCATTGAGGGCTAGTACCCACGATGCATCTTTGCTGACGAAGCATTCTTCTCCATCCTGTGAAGCCACGACCCACGTTCACACGAAGAGGGAAACGAACTTTTATGGAGAGTCGTGACCGAGAAAGGGAAAACGGTATCCGACACTGCCATTATCAATTAGCGGGGATACGTTGCAGTCTCTCCACCTAATGGAATGCTACAACAAAGAACAAACCACAAGAGCAAGTGCTAGATGCTCCACAACATCTGCAAGAGGGCACCAACTCCACAACCGATGAGATTGAAATCGTTGAGGAATCTCCTAGGCCTATCTCCATCAGCTCAACCTTGAGTATGGATAAACGCACGAAGCTCGTGCAACTTCTCAAAGAGTACCAGGACATATTTTCTTGGAGATATGAAGAAATGCCGGATGAAAATTGGTCACCCATCATCTACATGTCATACCTTTATCCAAGTCGGTTAAAAGTTTGTAGTTCATACATAAGGAAAATGGATAGATCAAAGTCTTGCATAGACTTGAGACTTGAACAGTCTTTGCTCCAAAACGATCCTCCTCTACCTAACATCGACATGTTAGTAGATGCAACCAGCGGACACGGCATATTCTCCTCCATGGATGGATGTAGCGGCTACAAACAGATAAGGATGTACGAGCATGATGCAAGTAAGATATCTTTTCGAACTCCTCTCGGAAATTTTTATTATACCATGCTGCCATTTGGTTTAAAGAGTGCCGGTTCAACGTATAACCGCTCTATGACGGTAATCTTCCACCGGAGCCGATACCTCAAGGGAGCAGCCTCAAGAAGATAACGATGTCCAACCGTCATATCGAGAAAGATCTGGCGAGTTACTCTATCGCACGGTGGTCGAACAAGATCCGGGTGAGTCACTTTATCAGACAACAGTACATGTATATCACGCTATGTTGGAGAATCCGCGCTTTTGGTCATCCTCCTGGAGCTGTTGAACGCTCATCTACAACAACATATGCCTTAATAGAAAGAACCAGCCTCACGGATGAGCCTCATAATGTTTGTAGGGGCATATATCTCACCAACAAAGCGATACAACATTGACTTTTTGTAAGCGGTTCCTTGAAGCAAAGCAAGAGGAAAACCACCAAGATACAACATCATACGCGTCCATCAACTCCAACTCCGACCACATGCACGAATCCCACAATGATGAAACAACGTCCAAGATATTCCATACGGGCTCGACAACAACCACTACGAACAAACCATGTAAACCACGCTTGGGGATCGAGGCTCGACGATGAAGTTCCTTCACCGTCTATCAAGGAATTCTTCAACATGAGATGGTCAGTCAAGAAGCATGGAATTCGCAAGGGTAAATCGAATCAAGAGGGAAACACTTCAACGCTCCCTCTAGCGAGAAGTCGCTTCAATGGTATATTCAAGAGCCGCCTCAACGCTCTCTCCGGACCCACGTTCGCTTCGTAATCCTACTTCAACACTCTCTCCGGATCCACCTCACCGTTCGCACTGTAAGCCACTTTAACATCCTCTCGAGTCGTTTCAACACACAAGCTACATCAATAATCTGCGCTCCGGTCAAGTTATCTTTGATGTACTCATTGCTTAACATACGTCTCATCCATCCTTCATGAGGACCTGTAGCTGAGCATGAAAAAACCCCGAAGTCGATAGGAGGAGGGTTATCCGTGAAACGGATATTTTCATATAATTGAAAGGGCGCGATGAACAACTCATCATCAATGTTCGGCATATCTTTGAAGCTTTCAACACCTCCGACTTGGCACCAAGACATTACCCCGGAAGACATCTCAACAAGAGTTCTTCATTCTACAATAAAAGACAGAGTCGGTACTTGTATAAAAACGCGTGAGATGTGTAGTCACACACGATTTAACACACATTCACTTTGGAGTACACAAGGCTGGTATTGAGTCACAAGTACGGTATTGCTCAAGCTTCAAGTCAGGTATTGATCAAGTGACGAGACCAATATCACTCAAGTTTCAAGTTTCAAGTCCGGTACAAGTTTCAAGTCTGGTACAAGTTTCAAGTCCCGGTACAAGTTTCAAGTCCAAAGATAAGTTTCAAGTCCGCACAAGTTTAAAGTCTGGTGTTGGTCAAGGACACAACGCTGGTATTGCTCAAGTCACAATTTGGTATTGCTCAAGTCACAAGGCCTGGTATTGCTCAAGTCACAAGGCCGGTATTGCTCAAGTCGCAAAGGTCGGTGTTAATCGTGACATAAGGTAGGTATAATAGGCGCACACAGTGCCAGGCCGATTTGGTCGAAGCACGGGGACGACGTTTGAAGCATGTACATAGTGGACCCACGTTCAACCGAAGCGAGACACAACAAGCCCACGTTCGATCAAGCGGCGCGGAGCCCCACGAACGAAGTAGGCTACGATCGATCGATTAGGCACAATCCCACGATCGAACGAAGCGTGCGCAATAGCCTCGACTTAATCGGGCATAGCAAGGTTGATCGGCAAGACCGACATTCAAACAGAGCAAGCACGGAGCAGGCCCTCGATCAAGCGGGCATAACAAGGTCGATCGAGCAGGTAAGACCGATATCATGCTGGGGAATACTCTCCTGGATGCCTCTTGAACGTGACATGCTCCAAGGACAGGATGACCCTTCTCTCTCGGTAACATCTAACTTTGTCTCATAAGCTTTGTCTTTAATCTGTCACCATCTCATGCCTACCACACAATAATGTAACCATTATGTGCTAGGCGAGGGACTTAATGTTGATGGTGGATTTTCGTTTAAGGTTAAATTTGTAAAAACCGGAAAAATCATGCGCTGACATCTTGTAAAAGATAAAGCCATTTATAAGTGTTGGATACTCCTCACTTAATTCACCAAGAATGGAGCATGTAGCAACAATCCCATTCGTGAATACATGAAATTCCTCGAGGTTGGAGCATGTGGCAACAATCCCTTCCCGTGAATTTCATATCGCCTTGTATTTCCAGTACTCATTATCGGTGTGGCATGACGACCGAGTTTTACTCTTACTGAATAACACGAACCTCCAAGCACTATAATGAAACCATGTACGAAATACCCGTACAGCCGATTCTCGGTGTGTTATACTAGCCCGAGCCCCTCTCGGTGTGTTATACTAGCCCGATTGAGCCCTCTCGGTGTGTTATACTAGCCCGATTGAGCATCCTGATCGACCGTATCGGTCTAGGATATGACCGATCGCGATCATCCAACTCCATAAGCATGATTGGATGACCCCGGAACAATTCCATCACCCCCAAGCGGTATGGAATACCCACGGCCGACCCCCGCATGGTCGGTCATTGGCCTAGCTTGCCAAGAAACCGTTCATACCAAGCATTATGGACTAAAACCCTAAATTAGGTTTGCGGCATATTACATGTGTTGCAAGCGGTCTTAACCATCCATCTTCGCAGGTATAGATGGAGGGTGTAGATGTAGACTCAAAGGGCCCAGAGCATGTCAACACGATCACCGTGGGACCTCCTACACACTTGACCAATCGGTCAAGACCAACAATGTTTGGCCGTGACAAAATCGTCACCCAAACAAGAGATGGTGCACGGCTTTGAAAGCCAAAATTAGGGTTTCAAGCCATCACGCGCGTCCATCTTCTCCGGCACAAATGGAGGGTCACAAGATTAGATTAAGCAAGGGCCGGTCATACCAGCATGACCACCGCGGGCCCATCTACCTCCTCATGTGGTTACGGCCAAGGAATATCATGCCCGGTTAATCCCAAAACGCACGTCAAACTTGTGTGGTCACACCTCCCAAATTGCAACTAATCTCGACCACTCGACTTCATAGGACGAATTGAGTGGCTTAGATCACGTTTTCATGGGACGATCTGTATAGGCGTGAACACCGGCCTACCACCTACATCTTGGAGTGATCGACCAAGACCGACCAAGATGGGTCGTCTTGAAACGCGTGCAGGAATGTCATGCGGTTTCCAACTCCTTGCGGCAAGGATTTGCCGCAAACCGATCTGAACCACTCCTCTTTGCGGCCAAATTGAGTGGCCTAGATCGCACCTTCATGGGACGGTGAGACATGGACGTGTACACCAAAGATGCCATCTACATACACGTCCCGGTCGGTCCTCTCCAAAATTCTTCCCATACTTGGTTTTCACTAAGTGAAGAGTCATGCTTGCGCTCCTCTTCAAAAACCCTAATATTCATTAACTGGCCGCAGATGAGTGTCTCAAAGATCATCTAATCCGTCCAACTTCACCTGACTTGGTTATACAACCCTGGTCGAGTTATTTGGTTAGTGAGGAGTCATTACCCATCACTTTACCACACCGTAATGCAATACCGCATAAAATACACACGATACTTCACAAGTATCGACTTCCGAATAACACGAGTTATTCAATTCAAAGATTACATGCTATCTTTTGTGGATCCATGATCCACACATTCGAACATCAATCATGTCACAAACCGGGGGATACATACTAGGGTATTGGTGGCGGTTTACAACGCAACGGCGTAACGCGCCATCACAAGAACGTGTCGGGAAGTCATGGACGGTTAGAGATGAACATGAGAAGTGGGCAAGACTGGTCGTGTGGAACCGACGACAACTCCACAACTCCATCACTCCACTTCCTCCACTTCCCACGAGAGACGTGAATGAGGCTCAATGACTTGTATAAATAGGTTCTCCGCCCTATTTCAAAAAACAACACAAGTTCGGCAGGCAGACAGAGAGAAAACCAAGTGTTAATACAAAAAAACATTAAAACACCCCCGGAGCTTGCTTGCATCAATCACAAGCCTGCTCACCTTTCTTTACAAGTCATAAGCAAGCCAACACCTTCACAATCTCAACACCTTCTTCGCCTCCCTAAGATCAACCCCATCTCCTTCACTTTGTGACCGAAACAAGTCCGGAACGGCCATTTCTTGGTTTAGGCCGGACTTGCATGATTGATCTCTCGAATCTACAAGCACTCACCCGCAGTGCATTTGTTTAAAGGTTTAAATTCATTCCTCATCCACACCCCAAATTACCAAATTCTCAGGAGTATTTTTCACCCATAAATGACTCCATTTTCTAAAAAAACGGAAAACCCATCTCTCTTCTCATTGTAGTTCTCAAACAGTGAGAACTCCGACGAGAATGAAAATGAGGTTGGTACTTCTTCCGCGAGGAGAATCACTCAACCACCTCTCGCTATGGCGCAATTGTCTAGCATCTTCTCCGATTCCATGCAAGGATTGGGAGACGAGCATTTAATCGCTACTTTGCGAAGCTCTTGCTAAGATTTGCGATGCCCCATCTGTTGGAGGATAATGAGTCATTTTGGGTTTCTAACATTGACTTCTAGCTTCTTAAATGCTCTTAATGCTTTGGTATGTTTGTATCCTTTTATTTCTTTGTGACTTTAATTATAAACTCTATCTTAATCATTCCCACATTTTTCTTTGTAGTCCGGGAGAGCTTCTTTTGTTGTCGCCTCGACCTTGAGAAAAGACACACAATCTTGAAAAGAGAAATTTGCAACTTAAAGATAAGATCCGAGAACTAGAGAGTGAAGTCGCGACATCTCGCAAGAAGGATGAACGAATTAAACAATCGGGAAGCCGAGCTTTACTTCTCAACGAGAATAGAGTATCTACTCTTGAAAGTGCAAATCGACAGCTTTATGGTATAGCAATCTTTATTCCTCAAATCCTTTTTATTTTATCATTTGCTTTTCTTTGCACGACTTACTATTTTCGCAGACATATATAATCTCTCCGAAGAATCCATTCTTCTCCATTCATTTCGAGCCAATGGATGATGATGTCCTTCTTACTCATCTCAATGAATCTCTAAGTAGTTCTTCAAATAAGACTAACCTTCTTTCATTAAAGGATCTTCAATCCAAATATCATCTCTTAGAGATCGAGCATAGGGCTAGTTTAAGTTTAGCTAACCAATTTAAACGAATGTACCTTGATTCCAAGAAGAAAGCCAAAACCTTAAGGAAGAAAGTTAGTGATCTCATAGATGAGAAAGATCGCATTACTAACAGAGGTGCACGAGGCATTAGCAAAATTTCAAAAATCTCTCCTTGATGTGCAAGTTGAGCGAGATGAACTCCTTCCGTCAGAATACCATACTTAGCGAGCGAGAAGATCAAATTGTTCACTTTTGTCATAAATAATGATGATGAGTTTGCCTGGGCTGCGAAGGTTCTAGATAATGCTAGAAATAACTTAGGTGTCGATGTTAGTCTTCGCGCCGAGCAAACTACCTTAATCAAGGATATGATCTTTGAAAGAGAAGGTTGTTTGTTATACTTCTTTACTTTTCTCGCTTTTTTTCTTTTTGTACTATTATCATTAATTCATTTTCTCATGTTTTCTTAATCTGAAAAAGAGATTTAGAACAAGGATTGGAGAGCTTGAAACAAAAAAAAGAACGACTTCGCAATGGATCTCTCTTCGCGAGAATAAATATTCTAAATTGAAGCAAAGCAATTCCAAACTACAGCGAATTTTAATAATGATGCTGTTCGTTTTCGCAATCAAGTTATGGAAATAGTTTGTAACGATCACAACATTCCTCTTCATTCATATCCTTTTCTTGCTAAAGAAGTTCCCGAGAATTTGCCTGTCTCGAGATGTTTCGATAGTGAAGCTAATGAAGAAGAATCGCGGCGAGAGTGATGGAACCAAAGAATCGATAAAGAAGAAGAACCAACAAAGAAATAATTTCTTTTTCTTCTTTCATTTCTTGTAGTATCTGTATACATATATCTTTGTTAATCTTCCATTTCAGAACTCCTTATTATAAACTTCTTTGATTATTGAATGTGAATTCAACTTTTGCTTCCTTTGTTCGGATATATCAATCAAACAACCCTTCTTTGTAATTATAACTTCACACTTGCCTCCGTCCATAAGATATAATCAACTTTGTGAATTAATCATTCTTGCGAGATATATATAGATATATATATATATATATATATATGTATTTTTTTTAATATTCTGCCAATGCGACAAGATCGCAAGATATCTTCATGGATGAAGAAATCTATTGATCTTGCCTTATCATTATTTGTGTGGTCTTATTTTGCCTTCCTAAATAAAGGTCTTATTTTGCCACCCCTCATTGCGACAAGATCGCAGGCCGTCTTTACATTTTCATGTAATGACCAATTGACCTTGTCTTATCATTTCTTAAGTATTTTTTCCTCTGCAGGACATTATATTTGCGACAATATGACAGGTTTAAATGTTCTTGCGACCATAAAATCCCATGACATTGCCGTCTTGCGACGAAATCGCAGGACGTCTTTACACTTTCATGTAAAAACCCATTGATCTCGTCTTACCCTCGCGTTAGTATTATTGCCTCTGCAGGATCATTGCACAAATATGACAAGCCTAAATTCTCTTGCAAAAATAAAGCCTCATGACATTTGCGTCTTTTGACACTTATCACCTCCCTAATGGAGGGTGCCGCCCTTATCTTCTCCTCGGTTGCCCCTTCAAGGAGGCGTACATCGGCCATACAAGACTAGCTCCTCCCATCCTGGTCTTAATGTGAAGCGCTTGTTTTGCAGCCTCTTATCCCTTATACCTATAGGGCTTATGGTTACGATACCGCACCCTAAGTGAGTTTTCTTCGGGCCGAGTGCAAAGATGTGCCAAGACTTGTCAAGAGTGGTAAAGAAGTTCCATGCTCCCCGCACTCTTGACTCAACCGTGTACCTCTTGCGCCTTGGTCATACACTCGACTCCTGGAAGAGACCCTGCCGCCCAACCAGTATAACCTTATATATATAGTTGGGAATCCAAGGTATCTCTCCGGATAGGTTTTCATGGCCCCAAATCTCCATGACTCAGTTCCGGAGCGGTGTAACCTTTTCCCCGAGCCATGTCAAGAGATACCCCTTATATGACGTACTTTAGGTCTTACATTTGCCTCTTACGAAATATCATTCGCGAACTAGGGTGTACGCCATAAAGGTTCGTCCCATTCACTCACTCATTCATTTTATCAATTTATTCAATCATTCATTTTTGACTTTTGTTAATTTGTCTCGAAGTTATCGCACAATCTCATTTCAACTATTCAATAGATTTTTACACATTCTTCATGACGATATTTTCGCACAACTTTTACGCAACCATCATCTCTTTCTTATCCTTATCATGTTTTCATCACTAAATTGGTATCTTTTCTCGCAACTATTCATTTTTACACCTTTTACTCCTACTTCCTTCTCGCTCTCGCGTCGGTCAAACTTTTCAATGTCTCCTTTTCATCATGATATTCAATTGTTTTCGTGCATTCACTTCGCAACATCTCTTCTTCCTTTGTTTCTATGGTATCCACCATTAGCCTTTCTTTTCTTTGCTCATCCTTTACATTCTTCCTCCAACCTTTCCTTTTGCCGTTCTCTCTTCGCAGACTCTCTACATCAACCTCATAACATTTTTGCCCCTCCATCCAATCTCCTTTTATAATTCCGACACCGCTAGGATGTGGAAACTTTATACACCGATGGTATGTCGATGCTACCCCTGCACTTTCATGCAACCATGGTCTTCCAATCAAGGCATTGTAGGGAGATTCCACATCAACCACACAACAAAATATCAGGTTGACAACCCCCGCAAGGGTATCCTCATGTGCACTTCTCCTTTGGGCTTGTTCAGGTACCATTGAAACCATATATTTTGTATGTTGAAGGATCAAATCTTCATCTTTTCCTCCCATAGTTTTGTAAGTATGGTAGAAAAGAATGTTGATCGAATCGCCAAATGTCAATCAATATTCTATTGATTGCCCAACAATTTTCCGCTTCATCATCTTCGCCATCAATAGGTTTTGGATTAATTTCCAGCTTTTACAACTAATGGGTTATCATGTATTTCTCTTCCTTTTGGGTACTTCTTGGTAGAAAGAAATAATCTGCAGTTGCCACTCTTTTAATCTGCGATGTCTTCGCAACATTCATCACTTCTTTATCATCAACATCCCTCGAAAAAAACTCTACTAAGTACATTGTCATGAAAATCTTCGATTGTGCGGTATGAATGTACAATGGAATTGCAAAACAAATTTTTAGCCTTTGCCCCAACTTCTATAAAAATGTTTCTTTTCCTTTTTCTTTGGTGGTGGTGGTAAATGTTGAACTTTATCTTCTTCTTTTTAAAAAGTGATTCAACTTTCCTTGATCAATCATTCTTAGGATAATTCTCTTGATGTTTCAGTCATTTGTTAGGTGCCCATGAAAGCGGTGGTAAGAATTTAACTCGTGACTTCTATCTCCAAGTGGTGGTTCACTTCCCATGTTCCATGGTGCAGGTATGTTTTCCATCAAGAGTATTGCTTCCCATATTTTTTCCACACCGGCATTCAATGCTCGGCATCTTAATTTCCTCCCACACTACTCGTGACTTCGCCCTCCATGATAGTTATAATTCGCCTTCGACCTCGTAAGTTTCCTGGATGATCGAGCCTTTGGATCTTATTATTCCCACCATGATTGTAATAGTTCCTTTCTTTCTCAAATTCCTCCTGATCTCGACTTCCCATGGCTACTAACTTTGGTTCTATATCAACTGCCTTTCTTTCTTGTTGACCTTGCGATGTGCTCGCCACTGTGTGTATAAGTTGAGGTAATAAACTTCCATTCGCGACACTAGAATTTGTGTTCGCCACCGGGTAAGATTCCATCTCGTTTTGTCTTTCTTCTAAAGCAATATATTCCTCCCGGAGTTCTCGTAATTCGGTCATTGTAATCGTATTCTTGACTCTAAAAACTGAACATATAATAGATTGGTTGCGAACATAGCATTTATGAATGACAAAGATGAGGTATCTTTCATCTACCCTTCCGCCATCTCGCCGCACATTGTCTTCCATCCGTGATTAGATGTCTCAAACTTTCTCCAACTCTTTGTTTCAATCCGAATACATCTTCAATACCTGGTCGCGAGGAATTTTTACTTATATACGCCCCAAAAAATATAGCTTGCAAATGGTTAAATGACGTGATAGTGTTTCTTGGTAAACCCTCAAACCATTTCAACGCTTCTCCGTCAAACTTGATGCAAAGTATTTACACAATATGGCATCGTGATTCTCCCATTGTAACATACATCTTACATATGCCTTGATGTGTTGTATTGCATGTTGTCCCATCAAAATGCTGGTTAATGCTGGTAAGTTACATTTTGGGGGTATTCCTCCTAACTGCACCTCTAATGTAAAGGGATTTTCGCAGCTTCTGCGATGGCTTCATCTAACTGTCTTCTTCCTCCTTCTCTTCTTCATGCTCAATATTCCTCTCATCTCTGCCAATTCTCTCAAGATTTGTTCATTTGCCTTAATTTGAATCTATTGGTCTTTTTAATTCCTCGCCTCTCTTCCTCGCGCTCATGTCTACTTATGTGTTCTCGCTCATCACTTTTTCTTCTCTCCTTTCTCTGCGGCTTTCTCCCTCATCTCTTTCGCGAATTTGTACACCATTATATCTATCAATTTCTCTTCTCGGTTGTCTATCGACTCTCCTTTGCACTCTTTCATATTCTTCATTGATATTTCCATTGTTGCGATTTTGCTCGCGCCTTCTTTCTCGGTTGTCATGATTATTCCCGAATTGCCTCTTCAAATTCACGTTCTTCTATTTCTGCCCTCAATCTTTCCCTTTCGCAAGCTAAATGTGCTTGCTCAACATAGTGTTTTTCAATGTCATCTTCGATCTCCTTTTGTTTCCTTCGTGCCTCTCTCCCATGCAATATTCTTCTTCCTTCTATTCGATTTTCTTCGTCGGTTGGATTATTCTCGCTCTTGAGGTTGCCTATCTCCTTGATTTCCATTATTTTGGCCATTTTGTATAGTCTCGTGTCGTGGAACATGACGATCTCCTTCTATTTCTCTTTCTCGCGATATCCTTCACCAACATTCGCCTTCTCTTTCCAAATTTTCTTCATTAATAGTTTCTACGGGTAATGTTCTCCTCCTATCTTCTCTCGATCGATCCCGATCTTGACACATTTATTTCTCGATCTTCTATTTTGCAGCCTCAGATTTTCCATTCTCAACTCATGATTTTGCCTTGTTAAATTTGCACGTTCCTCCGCTTCTAACCGCCTTTCTTCATACATTGTTTGTCTCAATGTTTCTAATGCCGCAATTTCTTCACTTCCCACGAATTGTTTCTCCCATCTCTTCTCGATTTCTTTCTCTCGTCCATTGTTTATCTGTTGTTGCTCTTCCTCTCTTTCCTCCACTGAATCCGATCTCCATGTGTGTACACTTACTCTATCATAATCAGTAGTTGTGTTTGCAATCGGTTGAATTGGCGATTGAATTTGATTTTCTTCATCATTTCTTATGTTCATCCTTGATGATTCTCCCTTTCATTTCTCCTTTCAAGCAAGTCTCCCACTTCTTCTCACGATTGTTGGTCCTTATGGTACATTTCTCCTTCTAGCCATTTCTTTCTTTTGGTAAACTGTTAAAAATTGTATCAAATTTCTCTTTTCTTACTCCAAATTCTCCCTGTTTCTAGCGCATATGTAGTTGCAGAATTTCCCACACTACACCCCTCATTAGATTTAACATGAATAACTATTTGAAAGATGATTAACTTTGAACTTGATTGATTATTTTCTTGAAATGTTTACAAATACAATTAGAACAAAACCAAAGCAATTACAATCTCTCTCTATTTTCTCTCTCTTAATGACTTGCTTAACAATTCAAAAAAGATTCCCCCTACAACAGACTTACTCGACCCTTTATATAGGGTATTACATAGTGAATGACAAACTAAATTTGTCCTTTATTTCGGAATCCTTCATGAAGCGTCGCAAGTATATAAGTGTTAGACTTCGCAACACTCCTAAATCTCGCCAAGCTTTCACACTTTTCTCATGCTCGTCGTCGTCATCTGATGCGTCATTTAAATTATTTCCTTGCGACACCTTCGCAATGTTATCATTTATTACTCTCGCAAAGTATTGCTGTCGCGATATTCTGGTCCTACAATGTTTTTATTTTCTGCAATGGAAACAAAGGGGTTCAGAACATTTGAATCAATTTCTGAGTGAATACCATCAAAGTTCAGGTCAGTGCATTAACAGAACAAAGAGAAAATGTTTTGTGGATGGGACAAGTAATTCCAGAAAAGCTATGATAGCTGATTTGTTACAAATGGAACTTTCAACTTTTCCTGACAAGTACCTTGGGGTTATTCTAATGCCTGGGAGAGTCAAATCATCTACTATCTAGTCAATGGTGGATATGTTTCACAATCAACTAGCTTCCTGGAAAGGTAAATTATTATATTTTCATGATAGATTGGTTTTGGTAAAATCTGTTATATAGTATACCAATTTATAACATGTCAATCTACAAGTGGCCTTCTTCTGTTATTAAAGTTTGTGAGAAAATAATTAGAAATTTTTTATGGACTGGAGATACTGAGTGTAGAAAGTACTCTACTTTAGCTTGGAATAAGGTTTGTACACCTTATGAAGAAGGGGGGTTGGGTGTAAGAAGATTGGAGGTGATTAATAAAGCTCTCCTAATGAAGATGATGTGGAGGATTTTACATTCTCAAGAAGACTGGGCAATGTTTTTGCTAGCAAATTTAAAGATAAGAATGGTCAGTGGATTTTGAAATGGAAATTTTCATCTATCTGGCCAGGGCTTAAATGGGCATGGTTAGCCATGGAGGATGATCTAAAATGGTGCGTAGGTGATGGATCTAAAATCTCTGTTTGGTTTGATAACTGGATTGATGAAACTCCCTTAATTGAAGTTATTGGATTTACTGATTTTGTAAAAGAGAATATACATATGAAAGTTCAAGACTTGTTGCAGGATGGAGTGTGGATGATTCCTAAGGACTTAAGATCTTTTTTCACTAATAGAAATTTACCAGTGGTAAGTGATGGAAATGATAGATTGTTCTGGATTGGAGATGTAAAGGGTGAACTTAATACTTCTTCCGCAGTTAATAGGATACGAGATAGAGAACCAAAGTTGCACTGGCCTATTTTCATAACCAGTAATTCTAATATTGTCAATCATGATGCTAAAAAATTGATTTATTAGATAGTATTTTCCCTTGATCCCACTAAACAATTGAACCAGTGGGTAATCAAATATGACTTGTCAATAATGAAGTGATTTAAGTGACTATGTTGCTTTCGAGACCCAATTCCATATCTTCTAATCTGCGTTCTTAAAAGTGGAACCGATTAAGTATTTATCACTGCCAACTTTGATTTGAATGAGGTCCATGCATTAAATTTCCATTTACTTCTATATTTTGAATCAATACTTATCTGCCCAAAATTTGAATATGCAGAGATCGGTTGAGGCTATGAAGCGGTATGCATCTGATCACCAGGGAGATGATGAGTGTTTGGATGTAGATGCTCAGGTAAAGTTTGCTCGTCTCAGTAAAATATTTGTTCCTTTTAATAAGAGCTTCTTTTCTTCTTACCGTACATGCTTATTATACTCGATACTTTATATCAACGGATGTTTATCGATATTAGACTATGTAGTGGTTTAGTGGCAACCACAGTTGAACTATCTAGAAAAAATATGAAACACACTTGTATAGTTGACAAGACATGCTAGAAGATAGTAAGTACATCCATGAATGCTTTATCAAGGACCTTAGTAGAGGCTAACTTTTCTTGATTAGGCGACTCGAATCACTTTTGTTAGTTAATCTTGTTTATGACTAATCCATTTCTGTTTTGAACTCTTTCCAAGGGTTAAGTTTTAGTAATTATGTGAATTTCATTTTAATGGTACAGTTTTCCCCTTCGGTTGTCTGAATTATATTTGTGTCGAATGAATGAATGTACACTTAATTTCCTCTTTGGTTTGCTTGAGGACGTTTTAAATTATTTTTATCTTCTTTATGTACACATGGAGATTCATTCAGTTATTTATACTGTCAGGAACTAGCTTAATGTAGAGATTATGAATATTCAGATTGAGATACTCAGGTAATAGTGCTCGTTTCAATACTTGTTTATTTGTTGTGTTTTTTATCTTCATTATGTACAAGTAGATTCAATCACTTGTTGATGCTGTCAGGAACTGGATGAATGTGGATTGTAGATATTCAATCACAATGTTCTCATCATGCTTATGGTTTTTCACTGCCTATGGTTTATTTGTTCGTCTCCATGTTGATGTAAGCAATAAAATCACTATGGAAATGTTGTTGTTGTTGTTTTCTTAATGATGGATCTATTAGACCACCTCTTTGCATTATGTTCGACTAGTCATGTAACATAACATATAAGGTCTGACATTTTACTCGTATTCCGAATGTAGTCCGATACCTTCATGGATGCCATCACTCTCTTCCAGATGGTCTCATGAGGGTCACTAATGTCATGGTTGATGGTAAGAACGTTGTTGTTGTTGGATAAAGAAATGTTGGTGAAAAGATGAGGGTACCCAAATATACCTCAATCTAAAACTTTTCCACCAATAAGTCCTTTCTCCGAAAGTGATTGTCAATGGACTGAGTTGAGATAATACAACTAATCGGTTCACACTTTGTGTGATCGTCTATGGATACGAACGGTACTAATAGAGCTTCTCAATAGATTGTCTATGGATACGAACGATAATACACCGCAATTATCTAGTTTCCCACCAACGGTACTAATAGAGCTTCTCAATCCCAAAGAAGTCTTTAAACTGAGCGGCCGTAAGAGATTTCGCCTAATTAGGTTACTTTCCTCTCCGAATAGGAGGATCCACTAGTAACAACACAACTAGGTAGTTTTGCTGGCTCTGAGGATTAGTTTGCTAGAAATGCAAACTTTGGTATTTATAGACAAGGAAGTTTGGACACCAAGGAATTTCCAAAACCGAAAATATTCTCAAGATATACAATATATTCCAGATTCGGTTTCCATAATTCCTGGAAATGCTTTGTCCAAACATTGACCGAAAATCTCTTAGTAAATCTCCAATTAGTAAATGCACATTACCAATTTTCATTTTCCAAAAATAAAATTAAAAACCTTAACTTAAAGATTCTCAATTTATTTTTCGATCCGGGATTTTCCTTTAGCTATTCAGGAATATCTTTAAACAATAAAAGATAAGCGTTACTGCACATGTTCAAAGTATGTCGACATCTTTACTTTGTAAGTCCTATTTCATACTTACAATCTTGAAACCGATTTGCCACACTTCCAAACGAGTTTAGAATTGGTTCATATGACTTTCAAGAACTATGTGATTGATTAAGAACACTCAATAACAAATCATGGGTTTCAAGGTTCTACCAAAACAAGTTTCGGTTCTACCTCTATGTGAGTATTGTGCATAGTCACACTAGCTTTCCAAAAATTCGGCTGACTAGGTACTAGGATCGGTTCCCAACATACTTATGGTAACTACTTGTATTTGTTTCACATGTCCATAGGATCGGTTCCCATTTCACTAAAACCTTGTTGCACATGTTCATAGGATCGGTTCCCCCATCTACTAAAGGGGCTCTTGAGTGGTTAAGTTCTAAAATCGGCTAAGTCATGAACAAATACATTTATATAATCAGGAATGCAATTATTTGCAAACCGTGGCTATAATGTTCATGAATTGATTCGAGTGAATCAAAACCGATTTGCTTCAATTGTGTCTTGTATACTTCTATGAGAATATAAACAATTGAACAACTCTATAACTTGTTTCATTTGAGTCATTTGAACTAGTTGTGTTAAGATGAACAAGGTTGATATGAAAGTGTTCATATGGCTAACTTCGGTTAACTATTTTTGATCCAACTAAGTGTACACGTTTAGGTTACCCATTTCTAAATGAAGGTACATTTCATTTGTGTGTAACAAGCCAAGACAATCTAACGGTTGAAAGATATTGGCTTGAATCTAATCAGATTTTCATCTAACGGTGAATATTGATTGCTTTGTCCCAAAGCTATCAAACCCTGATTTGAAGACTATATAAGGGAGAACTTTAGCAACTAGGAAACCTAATCCCCATACCTCATGTGTGGCACTAGTTGCGACTAGAGTCGATTCTCCTTTAACCTAGGTTTTTCCTAAAATCATTATATGTTAACGATTTAAAGACGTATTTAGCAACAAAAAAAAAACGATTTAAAGACTTCATTGGGATTGTGAAGCTAGACCCAACTATTTTCTCTGTAGTTGCGTGTTCTGATCTCTTTGTTCTATCGTATTGAGTACTATCTTCTCTAAGATTTGCTCGAGATTTAATCCCCGATAGGTAAGATAAAAAGTAGTCACAAACATCTTCGTCTCATCGTTTGTGATTCAACTGGTCAGAGTTGGTTCAGGAAGAACTAAGAAGGTATATCCAACTATGAATTTTTTTTGATTATTTTGGTTCCTTTTATATTTTCTTTCCATTTTATGGATTGTTGTTTATCTGAATCTAATGCTTTTTCTTTTTTTCTCTCCATGTATAGGTTTGTCAAGATTGAAGAACTGAAGTTCAGTTCATTAGAGTTTGAAGAAGAACTGGTGAGAATTGGTTTAGGAAAACTAAGAAGGTATATCCAATTGTTTTGATTATTTTGGTTCCTTTTATATTGTTTAGCTGAAGTTTGATAGAATCTCATTGAGCATGAATCGCAAAAGTATTGACATATCATCACTAAACATTCATCACTAAACATCCTGGTAACTAAAATACTAGCTTCTCATCCTAGTGACTGGTGTGACCGATCACAAGAAATACTATGTGTATATGGTAACGGATCCTGGTAATTGATGTAATCGATCCTGGTAACTGATGTAACCGGTCCTGGTAACTTGTGTGACCGATCACAAGTGTTCCATATTAGGGTATAACTGATCCCAGTGATTGGTAGAACTGATTGAACCATGAATGTGATTTGATATTTGATCAATTGTAAACTTGTTTGGTTCATAGTTGTCTTGGAATACAGACGAACCAATTCTAAACTTGTTTGGAAGTGTGGTATAATCGATTCCAAGATTGTAAATATGAAAGAGGATTTACAAAGAAAAGATGTCAACATACTTTGAAATGAACAATAACTCTTATCTTTTATTGTTCAAAGATATTCCTTACTACTCAAGGAGATCCTGTTCCGAAATAAATTAAGAATATTTTGATTAAGGTTGTTAGTTTTATATGCTTTAATTACCAGCAATTAAATGCATATCTCTAGAGAATAAAAATTAGTAATGTGCGTTTACTAATTGGAAATTTTCTATTGAGAGATTTCGGAAAATATTGGACAAAGCATTTCCTGAAATTATGAAAACCGAATGGGCATTTATTGCATATCTTGAGAATACTTTCGGTTTTGGAAATTCCTTGTTTTCCAAACATCCTTGGTTTATAAATACCTAAGTTTGCATTTCTAGCAAACTATCCTAAGAGCCAGGCAAACTTCATCTTTTTGTTGTTTCTGGTGGAGCCGTCTATTCGGAGAGGAAAGTACCCTAATTAGGCAAAATCTCTTACGACCGCTCGTTTAAAGACTTTTGTGGGATCAAGAAGCTCTACGAGTACCGTTGATGGGAAACTAGATAATGGCAGTGTTATTAGTTTTCGATTGATTTGATTTACTAACGGTTGTTGAAACTTTGATTGCACCTAGTTTGTTTATTCTTGAGAATATTCTCTTCGATATAAGATTCACTCAAACTAGATCGAAGTATCGACGAGATATTTAGAATTGTTTGTAGATCTAAAGACATCTTGTGATAATCCATTATTAACAGACTCCGTTCTGTGCGTGATTGATCACAAGAGATTCAAGTGGTGTTGTGCAGGTTTTAATTGAAGATTAAAGAAAATTTGAAGACGAAGAAGATTTCTTATTGGTTTCTCATATCTTTGTGTAGCACAAACCTTGATCAGCTGGGATCCAACTAGAATCGGATTTATTCGATTGATTAGTTGCATGATATCGGTAATGCCTAATAGTTCTCTTGAGATCTATTTTGATTGTTACAAATCCGAATCTTATTACTTAGGTAATAGAGATTGGATTGATCTAACCAGACAAATGAGTTTATTAGTTTAAACGGAAGAGCCTTTGCATATGAATTGAGATATCATTATCTGGAAAGAATCAATAGAGTTGTTACCAAACAGATTTGTTGTTCCTTTACTGTTTGGAATACGATCCAAAGGAATTGTTCCAGTGCGTGCACTCATCGAAGTCGAAAGCGCATGGATACTAACGAAACTAAGTGAACTAGGGTTAGTTGCTTGGTCTCAACTATACGAAATTGGTTTAGATTTTGTATAGAGGCTTAATTATGAGAGTATTCAATTCTGGACTAGGTCCCGGGGTTTTTCTGCATTTGCGGTTTCCTCGTTAACAAAATCTTGTTGTGTCTTTTACTTTTTTATTTCCGCAATTATAATTGTTTATTATAATTAGAAGTAATATATACAAACGTTAACTTCGCTTTAATTTATAGTGATCTTATAGAGTTTGGTTAAGTCCGAACCTATTATCAAGTAATCACACTTTGATAGTCGTATTGTATCGATCTTGTATCCATAGACAATCACAAAAAGTGTGGATACCGATTTGTTGTATTGTCTCGACTTTGTCCATAGACAATCACTTTCGGTAAGAGGACTTATAGGTGGATAAATTAAAGATATTGTGGTGTATTTGGGTCCCCTCGTCTTTTCAATTGGTATCAGAGCAGGCAAACACGAAAAAATCTAACAATCTGTGTTTGGTGTGATCCAACCTATAAGAATTAAATCTGATGGATGATTCAGTTAACGTAATAGCAGGATTTGACTACTTCAAAGACTCGTGGTGGAAGACACGGATGAAGTATATGATACTCTTGTTCCTAAATTTGTTAGGAATTGGAATTAAGTCTATGTATGTCTTGGATGACTTATATAATCTCCTAATTATCATAGAATTGTATCTCATGGTGTTGAATACTAACAAGGTTAGTAACAATTATACAATACTCTATGTGACATGTTTTATCTTGAAAATGCACAAGATTCCATACAAAAATTTTCTAGGTATGAACCATGACTATATTGTTCTTGAAAAATCTGGAATCTTAAATATATTTTGGATTGGTTACCCAAATATATATGTGTACATTTTCCAGATCTAAGATTTTCAATGTATCACTAATTAGGACGCGTCTTTGGAACCTTTATAATTTTACAAAGAATAATTTTTCTGTTAATAATTCTATTAACAGTGGATTGCTTCATACACCTCACAACTGTTTTAATGAAGCAAGTGATCTTTTGAAATATTACTGGACATATGATTCTAAAGATATTTTTAACAAATATCTTGTTATGTTCAAAATTGCTTTTATATACTCTATTGAAAATTTCTTGAGTGAATTTCGTAAGATGTTATCAAGTTTTGGTAATTATAGAGTGAACAGATCTTTGAACATGAATATAGGATTAATCTGTAATATAGATCCAGTCCATGAAAAATCGGTTTTCCAAAAGAAATACCTAATTGCAAAATCGGATTTGTTTCCCCACAAATCATCATGGTTTCCGATTTTGGAAGGATTTCCTAAAACTAGTTATTTCCGGAATTTGATGTCTTCACTCCCTATAAAAGAAGATTATTTTGTGTTGCTCTTGCAAACACCCTGGGAGAAATTGTCTGGAACCGAAACTAGGGTTTTTCATATTCCACTGACTTTTGGAAGTATGAGAAAAAAGAAATCAAGAAATAATAAATTCTTTTGATGATCGTGCCAGATATGATGAGATTGAAAGTATCATATTTCCCTTCCTCCCCTGTTCATCGTCAAACTCGATATCCAGCCCAAAACAGTCCATTCAATCACTCATACCAAGCCAATTTAATTCATTCAAGTCCATCCCAACAAAATCTATTGATTGAATCTCCTTCAAACTCGCATAAAACTCAAACCTAAATTCTGCCAGCAACTGTACTTGTTTTCCCGCCGAAAAGCAATTTGAATTTGAGAAGAAGAAAGGTCGCCCCTTTACCAGAGTAGGGGGGCGCGAATAGTAATTTGGAAGCCCCTTAGTAATTAGGTTACCCCTTATTCACTACTGGGGTCCATTTAGAAGCTGTCCTCTGGGTGCCTTTAGTAAATTTTTCGGGTGCCAATAACATTTCCTCACGGGACCACTTTTCGAGCCAGTTTCGTTGTAAAAGTCCATATCTCCAAAAACACCTAATAATACATAAACTAACAAAATAAGCACAAAATCGAGCACCAACAATATAGATAATTGAGAACAATATAGATAATTGAGAACAAAATATACACATAAATGCGTCTATCACATACATACTTGCATCACCGAAACGATGCAAGGCAAGTATGACATGAGCCTGATGATGCATCATTGCCACAACAAGATCAATGCATGCTTTCAGCTAATTGTCGAAGTAAGGAAGATGCAAATAGGCTTGCAATGGGCTCCAATTCCAAGGCAAGCCTTATGCCTGGACAAGACTCAAAAGTCAGAAATGCATGCACAATACATAACCTTAACCTTTATGGACATGCACCTTTCACAGAACAAGAAATAAGATGGGACCGTGAAGAGTTGTGCATGCAACGACATTTGAGGTATCATGCTTGAAAAGCATTCTTGGAAAGGCAAATCAATGTGCATTTGCATGGTGAGAAGTTAAGCTTTACGTCCAGGTCACTGCATCATGATTGGTGCATCGGGAAGTTTCGGCGTGCTGGGCATAGCTTCAGAGTCATAATTCTTCGATCAGTCATATTCAACCTAGCATATAATGCTTATTTACTCAATTCCAGATTTGAAGATTCCACAGAACTCATCAATATTGATATTCTATATAAGTTTTTGTGAGATAGATTGATTAGGTATCTCTATAAGTTTTGAATAGTATAAACCCTAACCTTTTGATTTAGATTCGTCTAAGTTTGAGGAATTTTTTTTTGTCACTTTGATTTTACATCCAAAAGGAAATCAATAGGCGTCATTTTAGAGGAAGGGTAGTAACGAGTTAAACGAGAGAGGTCTTCACTAAGGATTGCCGAGAAAGAGAAACTCATGGGCTGTTATGAAGTCAAGAATGAAAGGGGGAATCGATCGATGAACTAGGGGGACTCAAACCGTAAGCTCGATGGCTAGAAGGGGTCTAATTTGGAAAATGTAGAGGTACTCCAGTCTCAATTACATTCCATAGAGTGTAGTCAGTGTGAGAGTGTCAAGAGCAAGAAGTCTGTGTTGAGTTCGATTGAGAGAAGAGGCTAGTTTGATTTTCAATTCTAGCGTAGAATCAATGATGTTGCAATGAATGATTTGAAATTTATGTCTCGAGATGGAATTCTGAGTTGATAGCAATGAGTTGTTTTGGAAAGATTCCACCTATGCTAAGAAGAACTCAGTCATAGATGGTGATTTGTGTTCAAACTAGTATAAACCCTAACCAAGGGATAAATGGGTTTGTCTAAGTTTGAGGAATGCTTGTTGCGGTGATTTTTTTTTTGTCACTTTGATTTTTTCTAGGCAGGAATTGTGAGGATTTTTCTTGTTAAGCTCAGCTATATTAGTCTAAGAAATAACAAAATTACATAAATTCTAGTGGTAGGCTTCTTGCTTTGGGTTACTTAGAAACTAAAAGTTTATAACAACAAACGCCTCTTGTGTTTACTTTGATTTTTTCATTTTAGAGGAATTGTGATTTTTTTAACAAAACATTATATTGATTATTTCATTATAATTGAAGTATAAGCATGTTCTACGTTAAACATCCCTATAATTCAAAAATCTTAAGTAAAGATTATCAAGGGATAATTATCTTTGAATAGAAGATCACATAAGGAATGGTTTTGAAGCTAAAATGTAAAAAAATTAGTGGCATACTTGATATCTTTCATTTTCAAAATATTAGATGAAAATTAAAAATGGAAAATTAAAATGAAAAATAAATAAACTGAAAACTATAACATGTTGATCTAAAATTGGATAATAAATAATATTTATGAGTTGGATGTAACTAAAACTCACAACCAATAAGGGTTAAGAAGGGTGGGTAGTATTGTAAAAAAGGGTTATAAAAACCAAAGCCTAATTCTCTACGTCAATTAATATCTAGGTGTTGATGGTGGTTTTTAGCTTAGGGTTGAAATCGTAAAACCTTATATCTGATGTGACGTCACTCTGTAAGGAAACGGTGCCGTGAGTGCTAACCTCTCCACTGGCATATTTATTGAGTCGTTCAATATACTTACATGAAATTTATCCAGACTGGCGAATGTAGCAACTATCCCAGATGTTCTGTAAATTTCGGCGCCTCGCCTATATTCACTTAATATAAGTTCCTTTGAATGCCTTCTATGCTATGTTCTCCGGCTGAACCCTTAATGTTGATATGGCATGACGATTTGTGTTCACTTGCAGCAGAGTAGCACGAATTTCCAAATATCAAGGATAAGGTCTTTGCATAAGGTATTCAATCAGAAAAAGCATGCTGCTCTCTGGCCATGAACTTAAAAGAACTCCGTGTCAACACATAAAATTCAATCAATTGCCCTGACTAACTTGCGGAAGTTAGGGTTTTGCGCCTCGCGCAGTATATCAGACCTTGCTTGTCGAAATTAAACCTAGGAAAACTAGGTAATTAATCCTCCATGGGTTAGCGGGTGCAAAACCTTCCTCAGAATCCTCAGAATCAGAAAATAGGGAGTCGCAGCAGCAAAGGGAGGTGTGGCCATGCCTTAGGCCAACTGGCGCCACTTCACATTGGCCACGCCCCTTCCTAAACCGGCCCTATTTCTATCGACCAATTGTGTTGCCTCAAATTAGCCACGCGCACATAAGTTGTGGATGGGCCCATACTTGCCATCGACCAATCAGGTCGCTCTAAAGACGCCACACTCTCACCAGAAGTGTAGCCGCGCCTTATGTTTGGCCGCCCCCTTTCCTCGGCCAATCAAGTCGCTCCAAACTTGCCACCATACATTAAAGGCCAAACGCACCTTGCCGTGCCACCATACTAACTGGCAAGCCAAACACGCCTTACCACAACAACATATTGATCGGTATGCCAACATGCCACTCTGCCGAGGTAGCATGCCACTTTAGCCTTGGCCACTCCACCAAGCCCTAATTCTTACCATGGCGCCAAATCCTAGCCTTGGCCACGCCGCCAATCCCTAATTATTACCACAGCGCCAAATCCTATCCTTGGCCACGCCGCTAATCCCTAATTCTTACCACAATGCCAAATCCTAGCCTTGGCCACGCCGCTAAGCCTAATTCTTACCACGGCGCAAAATCCTAGCCTTGGCCACGCCGCCAAGCCCTAATTTTTGCCACGGAGCCAAACCTTAGCTTTGGCCATGCTACAATGCCACAGGCGTGGCCATGCCACAATGCCACTGGCATGCCGCCATGCCACGACTACTGGCATGCCGCTATGCCGCGGCTACTAGCATGCCGCTATTCCATGGATCCACCGGGCGCTATTATGCTAATGGCGCCACTTTGCTATACAACAAGATGCGGCCATAATCAATGGCCACTCTTCCTCATGAGATGCAATCTCAGCCATCCAAGTTCACCACTGAACTGACGAACTTGCGGCAATTCCCAAGCAACCTGCTACGCCACGGCTACGCCAGGCGCCACTGTGTTACACAACAAATATGTGGCCATAATCAACGACTACCCTTCCTCATGAGATGTAATCTCAGCCATTCAAGTTCGCCACCAAACTGACGGACTTGTGGCAAGTTTTAGGCGGCTGACCAAGGCAAGCCTAACACCATCACATGCTATTTTCCTATGGCAAAGTCTCTTGACTTTTACTTGCCACACATAGTAACCTGCTACACATTTTCCACGAAAACACTTGAGACATCAAACATGTCACTAACTGGGGGATACTCATCAAGGTATTGATTTGAAGGTTTATAGCGTGCGGAGTGCAATGCGCCCGGTACAAGAAAGTGTCATGAAGTAGGACAATTAGTGGTGGTGAAAAGTAACGGTGTAAACAATTCATTTCCTTCATCATGGAAGCGTAATTACTAACGGTTACATGAATTCACTTCCCTCATCATGGAAGCATAACGTCTGACGGTTATACATTACTCTATTCTTCCACCACTTAATCGTTTCCACTTCCTTCGAGACCAGAGTACGTTTCAATATGACTTGTATTAATAGGCTTCACATATTTTCACCAAACTACAAGTTTTGGTCGGCAACAATACAAAGATATCTAGAAATCACCGGTAGCTTTCCATTCTCGCTAACCGATTCTCTACTTCCGATACAAGTCATAAAACAAACCACACCTTCAGAATCAACTATTCTAGTCTCAACACTCTCTTCGCTTCCCTCCCTAAGACCAACCCTTCTCATTCACTTTGTGACCGAAGCAAGCCCGGAACGGCCATTTCTTGGTTTAGGCCAGGATTGTACAGATTGATCTCTCGAATCAAAAGTACTCCCGTGCAGTGCATTGTTTAGGGTTTAGATTCGTTTCTCATCCACACACCCGAAATTACCAAAATCAGCAGAAACGGTTTTCACCCACAAACACTAGGGTAATTACATAAGGTGAAAAGTTGTTTTGTTATGAACGCCATGTGATATTGTGGCATTCAGTTTTTTGGTTAAATAGGCCATGGATTTGAATTTATGGTTCAATAAGACAAGCAAAATATGACTAAGGTTCAATTGACCAAGAATTCAAATTTAAAGTTCTAATATCCTATTTGGGCGTTTCACCCAAGTGATTTTGGGACAGCTGACTAAAATACCCTCAGTATCCTCTCCATTACAGACGAGTCTTCGCCTCTACCACCTCCTGGTTGATCAGCAATTCATCGATGATCGTGATTTCGGTAATATTCTTATTGACAATTTCTCAACATGATATCGATAATATTCCCACCTAAGAGGATCTCAGCATCTCGTATGCTATCATATCTAAAACTCTATGTTTTTTATGTAAAATTTTGATGTATGATTTGATCGATAGAGATAATTAGAGCTTTTGACATGGATTTTGGATCATTATCAACAATGTGTTTGTGATTAATATCCTTGATTAATGATTGATTTTATTAAAAGTTGAGATTTTTAAAGAGTAAACGAGATTCTTTGTTATTTAGTGATTTTTGTATCTAGGACCCAAGAATTGAAATGCTTCTGTGTGGATTCGAGGTCAGGATGCTAAGAAATTATTAGGATATGTCAAATATGTTAGTCAAGTCAGCATGACTTGACCAGTGCTAGTCAATGTATAAATACCTCCTCCCTATATTCTTATATACTACACTTCTGTGAAATAATATCAAATATTTCCTGTAATAACATTTCTCATGGTATCATTGGGTCGGTCCGGAAATTTTCTCTGCAACAAATCTTTCAACAAATTATAGAGAAGTTTTGGTGTTGTTCTTCAAGATCAAATATGTATTAATTCAATTTTTTGATCTTTTACAAGTCTTGATTCTGTAATTTTTCATCTGTTCATCAATTGGAGTTTGAGATCTTGATTAGGTTTTCTTCATATTTATAATAATAATATTTCTCAACTACGTTCAAATCGATGCCGGTTACTAGAGGAACGATGAACAATTCTTCACATACACAACAAAATTTGAATCAAGAAGATGGTTCTTTACCTTTCGCTGCTAATGCTTCAAACAATGGAGATTCAGGTTATTTTCAATTACCTTTTAATAACATAGGAAATTTTATCTCAATGAAATTAGATCATAAAAATTTCCTGCTTTGGCGTGATCAGTTCGAATCAGTTCTTATTTCTACGGATCTTTATGGATATGTCAATGGTGAGATTGTTGAACCTCCATCTGAGATTTCTGTTAATGGTGTTAATATTGTTAATCCAAAATGGATTTATTGGAGAAAGGAAGATCGTTTTGTTGTGAGTTGCTTGAAAGAAACATTTACCTCAACAATTTCAGGGGATGTTCTTGGAATGAATTCTTCTCGTTAGATAAGGCAATATCTTGAAGTTAGTTTTAGATCTCAATTTGGTGCAAGATGTAATTTGTTACGCAATCAATTATATGGGTTAAGAAGAGGATCTCAGACTGTTAGTATTTTCTTGCATAATTTGAAGACAATTACTGATTCTCTTGCAGCCATTAATGATAGAGTCTCTGATGCTGATATCATGATGTATGCACTAAATGGCCTTGGTAGAGACTATGATACTTTTTTATAGATGCTCAAAATCGTGAAACACCTTATACATTTGGTGAATTGAAGGCTAGGCTGTTAACTCATGAGCAGTGGCTTAGTGATCAAAATCAAGTTCAAGAAGATGGGTCTAGTTTTGATTCAACAAATCCTAGAGCTTTCTATGGAAGGAATACTCATAATGGTGGTAAAAATGGTAATGGAAAATCAAAGAATTTCAAGAATAATGGCTATACTTTAAAGAATGGTTCTACTTTTAAGAATGGTGCTGGGTCTACTAGCTCAAGTGGTGATGTTTCTGATGGAGCTGCAAGAAGACCATTTGTGGATTTCTCCACAGTTGAATGCCAGATATCATCCACCAGTTACCAATGCTCAGTCTTCTAATGCTGCTAGTGTGCAAAATGTGGAACAAGCTTTCAGTGGAGTTCATGTTAACTCAGCTGTGTGTGATGATCCTTCTGCAACTTGGATTTCTGACTCAGGGGCTTCTAGACATATGACTGGGGAATCAACAATTCTACATAATACTTCTGCATATGATGGAACAGACAAAGTGGTTGTTGGCAATGGTAAGACTCTTGTTATTTCTAAAACTGGTAGCTCTATACTACATACTTCCACGACAGATTTTAAACTGAATAACATTTTATTAGTACCAGAAATTGCTCAAAACTTACTGTCAATAGCTCAGTTTACTAGAGACAACTGCTGTTATTTTGTTTTTGATCCTTGGAGTTATGAGATTAGAGATTTAAGTTCTCACACAATTTTGGCACAGGGTAATATGGTCAATAACTTGTATCCCATTCACAATTTATCTTTTAGCTCAAACTCTCATTTTACATCCTTTTATACTATGCTTGCTTCATCTGCTACTTGGAATAATAGATTAGGTCATCCATCTAAAAGCATTGTGCATCATTTGAACTCTAATAAGTCTATTACTCTGAATTCTGATTCCTCCGATTCTCTTTGTCATCCATGCCAAATTGTCAAAAGCAAATCAAAACCCTTGTCTCTTATTCATTGTGATGTTTGGGGTCCATCACCAATCTCTTCTTTTGCTGGTTATAAGTATTATATAGTGTTTATAGATGATGCCAGTAGATTTCACTGGATTTATCCTATGAAACTAAAGACTGGTGCTTTACAGTGTCTCACACATTTTAAAAACCTTATTGAGAATATATTTTCAACAAAGATTCTTTATTTTCAAACTGACAATGCATGTGAGCTTGCCAAAGGTGTTTTTAAGCAATTTCTAGATTCTCAAGGTATTCAACTCAGGTTATCTTGTCCTAATACCCCTGAGCAGAATGGCCTTGCAGAAAGAAAGCATCGCCATATCACAGAAATAGGTAATACACTTCTTTTTCATTCCTCTTGTCCTAAGTTTCCCTGGTTTGATGCATTTCTTACTGCCACTTTTCTTATAAACAGAACCCCTACACCTGTTTTATCAATGAAATCTCCTTATGAGATTCTTTTTCATGTTCAACCTGATTATTCTATTTTACGCATTTTTGGTTCAACTTGTTTCCCTTATCTTGGACCAGATAAATTGTCTCCTAAATCAGTCAAGTGTGTTTTCATTGGCTATAGTTCTCTTCACAAGGGTTATAGGTGTTTTGATCCTATTTCTAGAAAGATTCATATTTCACGACATGTTATTTTTGATGAAAATTCCTTTTATTATGCATCTGTTTCAGATTCTACTCAGGTTTCGTCTGTTTCCTCTTCAAATGATACTATTAGTATGCACTATCCTGTAGAATCTTCAGATTCTGTTCTTATACCTTCAATTTCTTCAACTCCTGTTGTTACTAGGTCTATGAGGGGTATTTCAAAACATAAAAAGTTTCCTGATTTTATTCTCAATCATTTAGTTAAACATCCAGTTCCTAATGCATTTACTTGTTTATTGGACCATATTACTGAGACAAAATCTTTTAAGGAAGCTTCTAAAAGTGTGCAATGGGTAGGGTCAATGAAGGATGAAATAGAAGCTCTTAGACTGAATGATACTTGGACTTATGTTAAGCCTGAACCTCACATGAACATTCTTGGTTGTAAGTGGGTCTACAAGGTTAAACTTAAGGCAAAAGGAACTATAGATAGACTTAAATCTAGACTTGTTGCTCTAGGTTACAATCAACAGGATGGAGTTGATTTTGGTGAAACTTTTTCACCAGTTGTTAAGACTACAACAGTAAGAGTAGTTCTTACTTTAGCTGTTACAAATGGTTGGGCAGTCAAACAGTTGGATGTATCTAACGCTTTTCTACATGGATATTTGTCTGAAGATGTATATATGAAGCAACCCCCAGGATTTGTAAACCCTGAATTTCCAAATCATGTATGTCATCTTAAGAAGTCATTATATGGTTTGAAACAAGCGCCAAGGGCTTGGTTTCAAAGATTCAGTGCTTTCTTAATTCAATGTGGTTTTACTAAATCTGTGAATGATCATTATATGTTCATCTATACAATTGAATATGATATCTTTGGTGCTCTTACATTTTCTTTGATTTGGTAGTTCTAATTTTCTTATTCAAAAGTTGATTGTTGCATTGAGTACGGAATTTGCTATGAAGGATCTAGGGAATCTTCATTATTTTTTGGGAATTGAAGCTTCTAGAACTGATACTACTATTGTTCTTACACAACAAAAATATACTTTAGAACTGTTAAGGAAAGCAAAAATGCTTGAGTGTAAACCTTGTGATATACCTGTGGCTAAGTGTAAAAGATGTTCTATTCATGATGGAGTGTTGTTAGCTGATCCTTTAGAGTACATAATAATTGTAGGCAGTCTTCAGTATTTGACACACACTAGGCCCGACATTTGCTTTGGAGTGAATTATGTTTCTCAATTCATGCATGCCCCTACTGATCAACACATGCTATTAGTCAAGAGAATTTTAAGATATCTTAAAGGAACTACAGGGGCTGGTATTTCTTTGAAGAAGGAGGATATTCATTCTTTGCTAGCTTATACTGATTCAGATTGGGCTGGTTGCCCTGATACAAGAAGGTCAACCTCTGGTTATGTTGTTTTCATGGGTTCTTCTGCTATTTCCTGGTCTTCAAAGAAACAGCCTACAGTTTCTAGAAGTTCAGCTGAAGCAGAATACAAATGCCTTACTTCATCTGCTGCAGAATTACAATGGCTCACTTATATTATGTCATAACTACACATTCTAGTTTCATATCCTCTGCAAATAAAATGTGATAATCAAAGTGCTATATGTTTGGCTTCTAATCCTGTTTTCCATGCTAGGACCAAACATGTGGAAGTATATTATCATACTATAAGGGAACTGGTGGAAGATGGATCTCTCAGGGTTAGTCATGTTATTTCTGAAGAGCAACTGGCATATGTCTTCACTAAAGGCCTGTGTTATCCTACATTTTCAAGATTATTGTCTGGTTTACTTCATTTTCCTGCTACAGATGTTTCTTCTACAACTATTACTACTACTACTACAACTACAGCTGCTCCTACTACTTCTGCAAGTTCTAGTACTTCAACATCTTCAGCAGTTGATGCTGTTTAAGAAAACTTATTGTTGAGTATTTTGGTCTTGCTTTTTATTTTGGCTCTTGTTGAGCATATATCAGTCTGTTATCACTCTGGTCCTTGTTGGATGAGTGGTCTTACTTTGTCTTTTGGCTCTTGTTGAGCATTTGTGTTTTGATTTGTTTTCAAATTGTTATTGTGTCTGCCTGTAACGTTTGAGGGGGGTGTATTAGGATATGTCAAATATGTTAGTCAAGTCAGCATGACTTGACTAGTGCTAGTCAATGTATAAATACCTCCTCCCTATATTCTTGTATACTACCGAAACACTTCTGTGAAATAATATCAAATATTTCCAGTAATAACATTTCTCATTATGTGTAATTGATGGAGGGATTGCTTTTTATTTGTATTTCTTCCTAAAGATCTAGTTTGTGGTGTTTTTTACATGGGAATTATGCTAAGAAATTTTATTTTGTTCGCATTTTTTTTGGGGATTTTTAGGATAATGAAACAAAGATACTAAGTGTACAGATGAAAAAGCTCAAACTGAGATAGTGTTTTTAAGGTCCAAATTTGTGGGTACCCCCCCCCCCTTCAGGTGGATTTTGTTAGAGGCAAAGTGTGGCTCTCGTACAATCGTCGAAGGTGGAGGTAATTAAATGGATAAGTTCATGGGATGGTATAGTAACTATAGTTGCAGTTGGAAATAAGATGATGTTAGGATTAGATAATCTAATGTATTTGACTGGGTAAATCGGTTATGAAGATACAGTTCACTTTTGATAATCTTCGGTATAGTATACTCCCAGTGTTAGACATGGATACGCATTAATAGACCCTTCTTATGTTTTTAGCCAGTGTTTTACTGTTTTGTTGTTGTTGTTGTTGTTTTACTGTTTTGTTGTTGTTGTTGTTGTTGTTGTTTTACTGTTTTGTTGTTGTTGTTGTTGTTCGTCGGTTTTGTCACATTGACACTATTATTATTTGTTTATTTTTGATGCATATTTTATGTGTTGGCAGGTTCCGATCAGTCTACAAAGAGTGCTACTTGGCAGAGAAGTAGGTGAAACTACGCGAACTTGCATTCTACATCCAGTGTAAACTTCAAAATATGAATGCACATTGAAAGAGACGGAGAGTATAGCTAGAGGAGATTTGCAGTTGTCTGTTGGAGACAAGCTGGATGCTTGGTACATAATGGGTAGGCATGTGTTATACAAATATTGCGTAGGCATAGGCTGTCATGAAAGTGTTTGCATATTATTTTACTAGGGGATACATAAGGTTTGGTTACTAGTGCATGAATAATATGCTCAGTGGAGTCCATTTCCGGAGTGTTCGAACATGCTTGGTGGAAAGCTATAGTTGGGACCAGCTTACTTTGAATTCAACCGTGAGTCGGTTGTTAGTGGAGTTGCCGACTTATCAACTTGGCCCAACACCACTTCCTTAAAATCTACTACTTTTACTACATTGTTACAATTTGGAAGCAACATCATATATAGAAATGTCATTATGTGTGTTTTATGTTCTCCGAACATTATGAAATTTATAAAGCATCTTGTTGTCGTGCCAATAGTTAAGTTAGTAAAGCATTCTTGTTTAACACATGATAACACAAGATGCACATGAGTGCATACTGTATATTGTGACAGTAAATATGTTTTTGGCCTGGTTGCACCCGAGTGCATAATATATATTTCTTTTGAATTCTTTGTTGTTCCTCTTTTTCTTTCTCATTAATATTTGTTTTTGGTTGACGTTTTAATGGTTTTGTGATGAAAATGGCGGTAGACTTATTGCTCGAGATCATGAACTAGTAATTTTGGTAGTGTATGATATATTATAGGTGATTACTAGGATAAACCTAGATTTGTCTGCGGAGTACACAAGATGCACCTGGGTGCATATCGTATATTCTTATAGGAAATATGTTTTGGTCAGGCTGCACCTGGGTGCATAATGCATATTCTTATATAAAATCGGTTTTGGCCAGCATAGCCTTATCGGAAAATAGGTTTTGGCGAGGTGCACCTGGGTGCATAATGCATATTCTTATCGGAAATAGTTTTGGCCAGGTGCATCTGAGTGCATAATATATATTCTTATAGGAAATAAATTTTGGCCAAGTTGTACATGGGTGCATAATGCATATTCTTATAGAAAATAAATTTTGGCCAGGTTGCACCTAGGTGCATAATGCATATTTTTATATGAAATAAATTTGGCTAAGTTGCACTTGGGTGCATAATGCATATTTTTATCGGAAATAAATTTTGGCCAAGTTGCACCTGGGTGCATAATGTATACTCGGCCTGGTTCAAAATTAATTTTTTTTTTCTTCCGAATTTCATATCAACAATGGATCTCGTTTTGTAGAGATTTTCGAGCCCTTTCCGAAAATATAAATTTTATCAAAATCCGACTTATATCTCGAAAGTTAAGACCTTTTCCGCGATTAATTTTAAATTGGAGAGAGAAAATAAATAGGAGAGAGAAAAGGATATGATAAATAATAAATAATAAAGTAAAGGGTATATATGACTAAATTTCTTGTGTCTTTTTCACCCATACCTATATTTTAGAAGTCCATTACTCCCATACTTTATGGGATTTGGCTAAATGACCTATTTTCCGCGCTCAGTTTTTTGGTTAAATAGGCCATGGATTTGAATTTATGTGACATTTACATTACAATTAATATTTATTGTAATTATAATGATTTCTATAAGGTTTGTTCTTCCCCAATAAGCCTTCAAGTTCAAGGTAAGGGTGGTAAGGATGAATTCGAATGCAGATTGATTTGTTTGAATTAGAATCCGAAATTTTGTTCATCCCAATGTCTGGATGAATTCATATTTTTCACTCAAAATGTGTATCCAAAAATATATCCGAATCCCGAATACTAGTTGATATGAAATGTAAATTAAATAAATAGGAATATTTATTTTCTTGCAAAAATATTAGTGTGAGATAAAAATAAAAAAGATAAAAATAGTAATCTTTGTATTTTCATTAAATTTATAAATGACAAAAAGGTCACACAAAATTGAGTGTAGATTGTGCACTGTTGTAAATTATTTTATATATAATATAAATTTAGTGATCAGATTCTTTAGATGAGAATTTTCTTATTTTCGTAGTCTATATCCAAATACTTAAGATTTAGATTCGAAATTTTCCGATGAATCTGAGGTCGGGTTACCGATTTGATTTTTTTTTTTTACATATTTCGAATATCCACTATCTCACTTAGTGCAAAGGGAAACTAGAGATAAATATCGAGTTGCTCAATTTCGTAGGTATTTCTAGTTGATTAGCATCAAGGTTGTAAAATCGTGCATCATACCATATCTCATTTTTATTTCTAGGAATGGAATTTTATAAAAAAAAACCTAAATCATGGATTCATTATTATGCCCAGACGAATTTATAGTTTATGCAATTAAAAAACCCACTGATGCAAAAACGATATTCGATAAGACTCCCACATAGCATACATGAAATATTATCAGAGCCGTTCCTGAAAGGGTGCAGGTAGGGGTGAGCGTTTGCCCCGAAATCTGTGGATTTTATCCGGACCAACCGTATTTTTGTGGATGGGTGCCAAACCGTTCACTAATGGATTGGATGCGGATGCAACTTTTAAAATCCAACAAATTTTGGACCGGGTGTGGATGTAGTCTTTAAAATCCGTTGGCCCATTAGATTAAAGATATTTATGATATTTCCATAAAATATGGGGATAGTTTAGTGTTTTCACTATTCCACTATATATATATATATATATATAACAAACATATCTCTTCCTTATTTTGTTCCATCAAATATTTAGGGCTTGGATTGAGGTGCAAATTCTATTCTAATTTTCTTTTTTTTTTCTTAATTGGTCACTGTATTCAAGATATCTCTATTGGTTTCTTCCGATTTAAAGTTTTAGTTTTTTAAAAAAAAATCCATTCGATTATCCGCATCCAAAAAGTTCATTCGTGCATCCATTGGATGTTGGATTGCATGCGGATGCCAAGTATAAAATCTGTATTTAATTGGATTGGATGCGGATGAGGTAAAAACCGGTCCATACCGGCCCATGCTCACCCCTAGGTGCAGGAGGTGTGACACACATGGTCCGAATATGTCTAGGCATTCTTATATTACCCAGTAGGGCCTTTTCTCTAACGTATGTTAGGCCTAATGAAGCCCATCTAGGACCTTTTCATAGAGCTACAATGGGAGACTACCAATTTGTTGGTGATATTGAGTCAAAATATCATATATTGTTGTTTGTACCATAATATTTCACACTAAGAATGGGCTTACTTGGGCTTAATATGCTCCTCCTATTAGCCAAGTATGGCTAACTAGGCCTCACAAGCACCTTGCATAGAAGCCCATGTGCATAGATCCAAATCAAGCTAATAAGGAGCCTCATCACCACTGCCACGTCAGCGCACCACGTCGGCAAAAGGGTGTTTCGTTAACGTGCCACGTAAGCAACAAAAGTGTTACGTCAGTGTGACACGTCAGTAATGAGGTGACACATCAGCGTGCCACGTCAGCACTGAAGGTGTCATGGAAACTGCAACGTCAGCAGTGAGGTGACACGTCAGCGTGCCACGTCAACAATGAATTGTCATGTCAGCTGCCACGTCAGCTGGAAAGTCGAGTTAGCAGGTGGCATGGCAGAATATTCTGTAACAGCGTTAGCATCTTCCGTTAATGTTATAACGCCATTAGCATATTCCCAACACTGTTAGCATCTTCCGCTAATATTATGACGCCGTCAATCAATAAGCAAATCTCCTTGGTGACGCCGTCATGACGTCGTTAACGGCATCAGCATGACGTCATCCGCCATCATCATTGTGACGACAACATTCGACGCCGTCATCTTCTCCGGCGAAGTTGTCTTCTCAGGCAGCATCGTCATCTCCGACGACGGGTGGCAGCAGCGAGTTGCCGACGGCCTTTCCCGGCGCCGTTCCAAATTCCATCCGACAACTTCATGGGTGATCCTATGCTTCACAGTACATCAAACTTCAATGCGTCTGGGTTATTTCCACCTCGCGCTTGTACATTGGCGGATGTTTACACCCACCGAGTTGAACCAAGCCGGCTGACTGTGTTTGGCCGAGTTGAGCCATTGGCTCATTGATATTTCAGCTCGTCCTCATTTGGCTTGCGGATTCCTCCACCACACTGCGTGGGCGTAAGCCCATCACATCTATTTCTTGGGTCTTGTCTCTTGCACCTTTTTGCTTGGTTAATTCCATAACCTTAGAGGAAGTTTCTGGAAACATCTAGAAGGGTTGCTGGCCAAGTCACATAGGAAATGTTCTGGAATATTCTAGAAGGCATGCATGGCAAATTAATGCAATTTATGCTAGGAGGCATGCAGGGAAGGTTAAGGAAATTTATCCAAGAGGCATGCAGGTAAGTTTAAGGCAATTTATGCCAGGAGGCATGCAGGGAAAGTTAAGGCAATTTATGCCAGGAGGCATGTAGGGAAAATCAATACAATTCATGCTTACCCTGATTGGCAACATATAAATACAGTAGAAACTCTTTAAATTAATAGCCTTGGGACCAGAGAAATTTATTAATTTAGAGAGATTATCAATTTAGCGAGTTAAATTTTAGCTTGTGCAAGCCTAGTTGGGATCATAAAAATTTATTATTTTAAAGAGATAATTAATTTAACGATAATTAATTTAAAGAGTTTCTACTGTACATGGGTTCACAACCCTAAAAGGTATGCAATCTTCTCCACAGACTCCTGTGAAAAACTTTAGCTAACTTAAGTATCAGAGGGTTTTTTGCAGGTACCCCAAACACTGTTCACGTGAAGAGAAAGGTTGCAGTTCGATCAATATCAACATTAGATTCGTGTTTAGAGGTGAAAATATTTTACCTTACAAACATTGGCGCCATTGCCGGGGAGTCGAGAAAAGAGATCGTGTTTTTCCGAATCGAGTTATGGCAAAAGTCAGACAAACTGCACGAAAGATCGTTTCTGCCAGCAATCCTCGACGCTCAGCAACTGAACGAGATTCAGTACAATCAGCACCTGCAGTTGCTACTGGAAACAGACAGGGTCGAGTTCGTGTTTGTGACAAAACCCCTGATCTGAATAATCGAAGAAGCGAAAAACGACCGATGATCGAAGATGAAGGAATGGATGTTGACTCCATACCTGATGGACAAAACCCACGAGTTCGAGTAAACAAAGGGAGTGTATTCGGCAGCCCGTCAAGGAGGAATAACGATCGACATGACTTGCGAGATGGACGAACCGCGACTCCTAGTACGGAGGAAGAACTGTTGCGCCATCAACTGAACGAGGTGGAGAAAGAGAACGCTCTCATGAGATTAGAACGAGAGAACCAGTCTCGACCAAGGACTGTTAATCTGAATAACCAGAAGGGTCGGCCTGTATGGGAGCGCCTTGGAAGTCGAGTTAGCCCTCGAGATACAAACCGAAACAGAGAAATGATCGATCTTGATAGACTAGAGAGAAATCTGTTGGTCACTGGAGATCTACCTTGACAAAGGCATGTACGAGACCAGCGATGTAAGGACCCTCAAGCTCGTCAACGCTATTTGAATGGTCAAGTGATAATCAAGAGACGTTTTAACCGCTAATGGCTCGATTAATTAGAGACGAACGTTAATTAGTAGAAATTAATCTAACAACGATTTAGATACGAAACTAGCATCATTAGATATATCTCGAAAAGTTGTGCGAAATAGACTACTCGAACGTGTTAATCGGATATCGGACGAAGAAGATAACATCAGAGTTTAGGGGTGTTCATGGTCGATTTTGGATCGGTTTCTAGCCAAACCAAAACCGAAACCAATACTATCGGTTTCTAAAAACCTAAACCAAACCAATCCATTAACCATTGGTTCGGTTTCCAAATGGTTCCAGCCGGTTTCGGTTTGTCCCAGTGGTTTTTGGTTAACTGATTATTATGTCAAACCAAAAAAAAAATTACACAAATTTACAGACAAAAAAATCGTAGCTGCCGATAGTATTGGTTTACACAAATTTACAAACAAAAATAAAATAAAAATAAATCAAAAATAGTTAAAGCTTACTTTATATCTAGAGATCAAAAGAAGATATATAGTATATCTTAATTTAGTTATTGACAAACAAAAAAGAAGGAAGACGGGAAGAAGAAAGTCGAGTAGCAGCAGTAGCTACCGTAGTTGGGGGTGGAGAAGGGAGGCGACTGAGAGAAGGAGAAAGAGAAAGAAGGAGAGTATCATACTTAAATATTAGATTTAGGGTTTCTATTTATCCTCTAAATCAATGGGTAGAATCTAATACTTGTATATCAACGGTAGAAACTAAGTATAAATATTAATCAATTTTCCAATGGTTTTTGGTTCGGTTTTAGAGGTCAAACCAAACCAAACCAACACTATCGGTTTTTCACTTTCTACACCATAACCAATCCATTAGTAAATGGTTCGGTTTGGTTTCTTCCTAATTGGTCTGGTTCGGTCCGGTTCCAGCGGAAAACCGAAACGATGTTCAGCCCTATCAGAGTTGTATGAAGGGGAAAATGGCATTTTGTATCTAAACCGCCTGGTTGCCCTTATCATTTATCTGGGTGCCTTTATCATTTTCCTTTGGTCTTATCATCACCTAGACGTGTCGAGAGAAACTCATTTTCTCTTTCTTCTTCTTCTTTCTTTCTTTTTCTTCTTTCTTTCTTATTCTGTTCTTCGCCTCTGGTGGTTCTGAAAGTTTTGAGAGATGAAATTAAACTATGAGATCGTGAGGGTTGAGCAGAGATCGAGGCATATATGAGGATGTCAATGTTGAATCAATTATCGTACCCGGAATTCACAGAGGAAGGTAATTCGAAGATTGAATTTAGAGTTTCTGTTTTGATTGATTTCGTTTGTGAAATTGAGCTTGTTTTGGTGTTTTATTTCTTGGGTTTGTTGTTAATTAAAATAAATAGGGTTGTATAAGGTTTAATTTTAGTTTCTCTAGGAAATCAGTTTCACAGGTTAGGATTCAACGAATTGAGGTTGAAGATTAGGGTTTCTGATTTGGGTATTTCGGATGAGAATGATGAACTGATAAGTGGTGTTTAAACTTGAGTTATTGATTTAGGGTTTTACAATGAAGAGATAGAAATCAGGGTATGAGTTCATAATTGGGGAATCAATTGAACAGTTTTGGAAGGATGATGAATTGGTAAATTAAGGCTGTTGTTGGTGATTCAAGTTCATTCTTTTAATTAGGGTTTTGCTGAGAAGAAGGGTTATGTGTATGATGTAAGGGTTTGAGGTTGAGATAATAGAAATTGTTCCCCTGGATGTAGTGGTGCTGGTATATGGATTTGAGAAGGGTTTCAGTGGACATAACTTGAAGTTAAAACAATACTGTTGGTAATTGTAGAAGAAGAACAATGGATTTTGTTGGTGGTATGTCATTAAATTGGTAGTGTCGATTAATGCAGTGAGAGTTGTTGTTGAGTTTAGATGAATGTTAGGAGATTGCAGGTGTGTTGTTCTGTTGGTGAAGCTCAGTTAGTGGTGTTGAATTGTTGCTACAGCTGAAGTGGAGTTTGTTGGTGAAGTTGTTCTGTGGTGGAGGGATTGCTATTGCAAATGAAACAAGCTTGATGTGGGTGAGTTCGAATTACATGATTGTTAACTTAAGAAGCGTAGGAGTGGCTGGTGTTGGTGGTTTGTACAAAGATTGTAGAACTGAATAGATTGTGTATGGAGATGGATATATAAGGTACATATATTGGTGGTCAGATGCTTATGATATTGAACTGATATGAAGCTACAATTACAATGAAGATTATGGCCTGGGCAGTTATGGAGTGAACTGGTGATATTGATTACAATGAAGATGCTTATGATATTGATTTACAGATGTTGGTGAACTGCATGTGGAATCAGAAAGAGAAGTAGTGGCAGTAATGGGGGAAGTTGAGTTCTGTTTAGGTTGGTTGCAGTTAATGAGTTTAGTGTAGTACAACCGAGCTGATGAAAGTGAAATGGAACAGTGAATGATACTTTAGAAGGGAGGTCTGTGGTGATACAAGGATGACAGGGTGGTATTAGTCAGAACTGGTGTTGTTGCAAGATTTATAAGAAGAATGAACTGCATTGAGATGTGTTGGTGCAACTGAACTTGAGTTGAATTCAAGAGCTAGTGGATGATAATGCTGAGAATGTGGCAGTGAAGCTATAATTGCATGAATGCAAGTTCTGGTGATATTAGGATTGTGAGATATTAGTTCAGCTTGAACCCTCCTCGAACCAAACAGCCTCATTCCAGCAAACACCAAATTTATGTCGATGGCAACTGAAATCCATCACCGATTATTCTAACATCATTTTGAGATGATGACACCACTGTGAAGAGTATCTCAGGGAACTCCAGGACCATTCCCATCTGTCACGTCCAAGCTCTTCATACGACAACCATTAGCACACTGCCAGCAACCAAACACACAACTGCACTTCCAAATATATCCAGTCTAGCCACCGGCTGCAATTGTCTACTCCCTGACCCGCTAAATCTCGTTACCACCATTGATTCACAACACACAAACCCATATCAGTGGAGACACTATGGACTGCAAAGGAACCTTAGTTACTGCACCATTGATCAAGCCTTTCTCTGCCAATTCCGTTAACATTTCCAGCCACAACACCTCAACTGAGCTCCTAACAACTGTTGTCGAATGATGCCGGAGATACCCCACTGCTCCAATTAATACCAACTGGATCAACTGTTAGTTTTGTTCATTGTGCCAATTCAGTCTAAGAACATTAGCTAACACCACCGGCAACCGTTCAATCCTTCCTACACTGGCTACTTCACTGGCTCATCTTCTCACGAGTCACAACCATCTAACCTCTTCTCTTCCGTCATTCAACACTGGCCAGAGCATCAAACCAGGCCACAGCCCAAATCCTGGTCGCAGCATCACCTGCTAGAATGAGAAATGAAATTTCCCTCTTTTGATACTAACTGATATGTGGCAATGAAACACCACAAAATGCTTTGGCGATGGACACGTCCCATTATTTGTCTTGTATCCCCATTAGTGGCTCACGTGCTTGGGACTTGATAGAAATCAAAGTCTTCATTTCTCATACAACGTCAAAATGGAGCTGAGGTGTATCTTCCACTTCCTCCCAGACCACTAGTGAAATTCACCTGCTTGAAACAATTATAGAGAATCAATTGGTAACATATATATTATCTTCTGACGTGAGTGATGCTATGTGCTAAGGCGTTAACATGGCAAGCCATAGTTAGCCTTAAGTGCCAATGGTCGCAAACGCCATTTAACTCCTATTTTAGCGATTTTTATAGTACCGTTTCAGATTCGCTTATAATTCCTGAAAAAGCTTTAAAATATAATTATTAGCGAAATATTGAGACCTAGCTGGTATAAAATGTCACATTTACGTGCTTATTAGTGATAATGTCAGTCACGCCAGGGTCCATTCAATGACCAGATGGGCATCATAAAATGAGACCAGAAGAAACTCGAGCATCCACGATGGAACCAAATTGTGGAAAGCTCAGATCATATTGGGAGGATCCATACATAGTAGACAGGCCCGCGTTTCGTGGCTCACACTACCTGAGGAACCACGATGGAACTCAAGATTCAAAACCATGGAAGCCGTGAAATTCGTTTCATTTGAAGAAGTTTTATCAACCTGACATTTTTAGGGGCGACCCCAAAAGAATTAGGGGCGATTTTTTTATTCCCAACCCATATACACCGTTAAGGGATGTCCAAAAATGCGAAGAATACGTTAATGCCCTTACATAATCGGAAGCTATGTTGTGCCTGATTAATATAACGAAATCGGAAGCTTAGTAACGATATTATACTACCGATTAATATCGATTTTGTGTCAAACTCGTATCTGGATTCTATAACAATCGGTAGGAACAAGAACCTCACGAGACTACCGATTGTTAAAGTATAGAAATAAGAAATCTTTAGAATTTTGCAATGGTGAAATTTGGGGCTCATATACAATCGGACGAATAAAAAACTGTCTAAGCTAACGATTTAGGGCTTCCCATAATCAGGATGGTAAAAGTAACAATTCCTACCGATTATGGTAGATTTCAAATTTCCTGTAATGAAGGATTATAGAAAACACTCATTTTGGGGCAACTTATAATCGGGAGGTTTGGTTCCATTTGTCTTCCGATTATGGATACATCCAAAGGACGAACCAAATGGTTATGGTCGGCTCTGTACCTTCGAAACTATGGAATTTGACAAAGGTTCGATTTGGGGCTTCCCTTAATCGGTAGGTTATAAGTAACCATCTCTACCGATTTGATCAACGGTGGAAGGCCAACCAACCAAGGTTTTGAACATGCTCCTAACTATATGGATTGGTACCAGAATGTTTCTCATTTTCGTGTAATCCGTGATCTTAAAGCAAAGCCCGCACCGTATAAGAGTATCCTCAAAGAGAAACCTCCGGTTTTTGATAGATTGGTACGTATTAGTTTCTTAATTTAGTTTAATTTTATGGGTCAAAATCAGAGTAGTAACCGTTTGATGGTATGCTATGTTTTAAAACAGTTGAACATGTTAAGAGGTTTGTCCAAATGGTGCACTAATTGCATAAAGTCCGGAGAGCCTGTGTCAATTGATAAGATAAAAAAGCACCAAGAGTTAATTGATAACGTTGACAATGAGGAGTATGCATCTCAGTTCGGGGAAAAAGGCAAGAAAACTACAACGAAGGTGAACAAAAGAACTCGGGCGTCATCGAGCACTCAAGTTGAAGGCTCAAATGATGAAACCAATGATGGTTCGGGCCCAAGTTGTGGAGGTCGTAAAGGTCGCAAAGTCAAAGCAAAGAGGAACGACTAAACTCTTGATGTTTTGTTAACTTTATGGATAACTTTGTTTATGTAGGATTATGTCGTTTACAAAGTTTGTGTCGGATTATAAGTTGGTACGTTATGTTTATGGTTTGTGAATGGTTCGTTTTATGGATTATGAATGGTTTTATTGCTATCTTTATGCATTTAACGATGACTTGCAAGTGAATCTCATGCACAGATATGAAACTGTTGATTTTATACAAACAATCGGAAGATTAGTTTATATACGTAGCTTCCGATTCTGGGGAATTTCGAATTTTTTGGTCAGAATCGGGAACTATTTATATTATGTGTCTACCGAATCTGGAAATTTTGCAAGAAAAAAATCAGATTCGGAAGATTGTTAACTTCTGAAACTTCCGATTATTATAATCGGTAGGGTTAGTTTATCTTGTTCCTCCGATTATTCTATGTAAAGAAAACTTTGTTCTCTGTATCCAAACAACACTATAATCGGGAACTTATATTATTCATATGCTTCCGATTATAACACTCGAAAATCAATTGTGTTCTGTAACCTATAATCGTAAGGTTTTGTAACCTACTATTCCTCCGATTATGGGTGCATCCAAAACACAAACAAAGTGGTTATGGTTGGCTCTGCACCCTGAACCAAGTGGTCATGCTTGGCTCTGCACCCTCATAACCTATGGTTTGCTACGTATAATCGGTAGAAATTTAAGTTGGATTATCTACCGAATATAGCAGATTTCAAAATTCACCAGATGAAGGATTTATGAAAATCAGTTTTTGGGGCAACCTATAATCGTAAGGTTTTGTAACCTACTATTCCTCTGATTATGGGTGCATCCAAAACACAAACCAAGTTGTTATGGTTGGATCTGCACACTGAACCAAGTGGTCATGCTTGGCTCTGCACCCTCATAACCTATGGTTTGCTAGTTATAATCGGTAGGTATTTAAGTTGGATTATCTACCGAATATATCATATTCCGAAATTCACCAGATGAAGGATTTATGAAAAATCTGTTTTTGGGGCAACCTATAATCATAAGGTTTTGTAACCTACTATTCCTCCGATTATGGGTGCATCCAAAACACAAAACAAGTGGTTATTGTTCTATGGAATTTGGTCAAGGTTGAATCTGGGGCTACTTACAATCGGTAGTTTTACAGGTCCAATTAACTACCGATTATATAAGGGAATGTATGCCGAAATATCTACATATTAATCGGTAGCTTGTTATTCATTTTAACATACCGATTGTATGTTTACCTACCGATTATGGTGTTGGGCTACTAGATTATGTAAGGGCATAGTTGCCATTTCAAAAAAACGGTGATAAGGGTAGCTTAGATTTACGTTTGGGTGACCTTTTTTGTCTTTTTGTGTCGCCCCTAATTCTTTTGGGGTCGCCCCTAAAAATGCCAGGTTTATCAATATCTAAATTCGCATTTGAGTAGTTTCGTTCAAATCCTGTTGTGTTGCACTCTTTTTCCTTTATGATGGTTTTATCCCACTAGGTTTTCCACGCAAAGGTTTTAACGAGGCAGCTGTTGTCGGGCAGTAGGTACTTATCTTTTTATCTTTTATTCAGAAATTTAATTCAACATTATTTTAGTACTCCACACTCTATCAAAATCGTTCGTGTTTAATTATATGCTACTGCGGATGGTTCGAATCCCCAGTCAGTCCCAAATGGCTAAGCAGTGCAGTTCGAACCTGCCGTCAACAACATCTCCAACACCTTGAAATAGGGTAAATGCATAGTTCGAATATTTTCACTATATTCCAAACGTACCCCCATCATATGGGGCATCAACAGATGTGGCGTACATTTTCTCCTGTCCAGGCATGGGAAAATGTACACATTTCAACTCTGCGCGCATCTTGAATAGTAGGAGTGGCCCCCTGCGCGAATTCAAGGTAGCAGAAAAACATAAAATTCACATGCGCGAGCAAAATGCAGCAAGGAAGAGCACCCTTGCGCAGCATGACACAGTTGCATACTGGGGGCGAGTTATCTATCACCTCGATCACTTGGGGGCGAGATATATAACAACTCAGCCTACAAACAAAATAATACCTGGGGGCGAGTTGCATAACACTCCATAATGCGCTTGGGGGCGAGTTATGCAACTCTCCAGAATTGGGTAACCCGAACTTCTTAACCCATAACTAGTTATGGATTAAGAGGGGGCGATGTTTGTACCATAATATTTCACAGTAAGAATGGGCTTACTTGGGCTTAATATGCTCCTCTTATTAGCCAAGTATGGCTAACTAGGCCTCACAAGCACCTTACATAGAAGCCCATGTGCATAGATCCAAAGTAAGCTAATAAGGAGCCTCATCACCACTGCCACGTCAGCGCACCGCGTCAGCAAAAGGGCGTTTCATTAACGTGCCACGTCAGCAACGAAAGTGTAACGTCAACAGTGAGGTGACACATCAGCGTGCCACGTCAGCACCGAAGGTGTCATGGCAGCTACAACGTCAGCAGTGAGGCGACATGTCATCATGCAACGTTAGGAACAAAGGTGTCATGTCAGCTGCCACGTCAGCAGGAAAGTAGGGTCAGCAGGTGGCATGGCAGAATATTCTGTAACAGCGTTAGCATCTTTTGTTAATGTTATAACGTCGTTAGCATATTCCCAACACCGTTAGCGTCTTCCGCTAATGTTATGATGCCGTCAATCAACAAGCAAATTAGGACTGTCCTTGGTAATGCCGTCATGATGTCATTAACGGCATCAGCATGGCGTCATCCGCCAGCATCATCGTGACGACAACATTCGACGCCGTCATCTTCTCCGGCGAAGTCGTCTTCTCAAGCAGCGTCGTCATCTCCGACGATGGGGGGAAGCAGCAGGTTGCCGGAGGCCATGTCTGGCGGCCTTTCCCGGCGCCGTTCCAAATTTCGTCCGGCAGCTTCATGGGTGATCCTATGCTTCACAGTACATCAAACTTCAATGCGCCTGGGTTATTTCCACCCCGCGCGTGTACACTGGCGAATGTTTACACCCACCGAGTTGAACCGAGTCGGCTGAGTTGAGCCATTGGCTCACTGATATTTCAGCCCGTCCTCATTTGGCTTGCGGATTCCTCCACCCCACTGCGTGGGCGTAAGCCCATCACATCTATTTCTTGGGTCTTGTCCCTTGCACCTTTTTGCTTGGTTAATTCCATAACCTAAGAGGAAGTTTCTGGAAACATCTAGAAGGATTGCTGGCCAAGTCATGTTCTGGAATATTCCAGAAGGCATGCATGGCAAATTAATGCAATTTATGCCAGGAGGCATGCAGGGAAGGTTAAGGCAATTTATGCCAGGAGGCATGCAGGGAAGGTTAAGGAAATTTACGCCAGGAGGCATATAGGGAAAGTTAAGGCAATTTATGCCAGGAGGCATGCAGGGAAAATCAATACAGTTCATGCTTACCCTGATTGGCAACATATAAATACATGGGTTCACAACCCTAAAAGGTATGCAATCTTCTCCACACAAACTCCTGTGAAAAACTCTAGCTAACTTAAGCATCGGAGGGTTTTTTGCAGGTACCCCCAACACTGTTCACGTGAAGAAAAAGGTTGTAGTTCGATCAATATCAACATCAGATTAGTGTTTGGAGGTGAAAATATTTTACCTTACAAACAATTGTGTAAATAAATTTTTAACTAGAAAAGCTGCAAATCTCCAACTTAACGTACGATTCGATACTTGAAAATCAAAAACGACTTTTTTAGGTTTTTCAAATGGTATTTTTGCGTTTGTAGTCGACAACAAAAAGGTTTGTAAATACTACTGTACTATATTATCGGAAGAAAAAAAATCAACTACATAAAAAGGGCTTATGATCAAGTTCGCGCACGATCTTTCTAAACTCAGAATTGCCTCCGAAGATAATAGGCGTGTGTTATTATTATCCTCAACCTGGGTGGTCTATCTTTCACCTAAATAATAAACTAAAATTACTACTCTAGGAGAACATGATTGTGAGTCTACGACTCTTTTTATAAAGGGGGAGGATTCACTTACACTTCTATTTTTACACTATCCCACACTTTGGGCGTCTTTTTTTCCTACAAATTCCTAAATGGTAGCGGGTTTGAAGCTAATATTTTGGCGACATATAACTCCTATATAGCTCTATCTTCCAACCAAAAATGAGCACATTTCGAAATGTATAATACCAACTTTGGGCGTCTTTCTGCTACTTTGAAAATTAGCCGTCGAAAATTAACGAAATTTCAACCGTTAAAATTAAGATTGATAGATTGTGAGATTTGGTATTTCAGAATGTATTCATTTTTGGTGTGTATGTAGAACTTTGCAAGAATATTATGTCCCAAAATATTAACTTCAAAATAAAAGTGTAATACACCCGAAATATAAGATAGTGTGAAAATAAAAGTGTGAGTGGATCTTCCCACTTTTATAAAGATGAGATCCAAGCCACCTTTTCTTCCTCTCGAGTCTTAATCAATTAAAATTAATAATTAGGAGCTTCGATCTGAAAAGTCATAGTCGTTAACCAGTGAATTGGGCCTTCATAAAAAAAACATATATGTAGTTGGGAGTTTTGATATGGTCGGGGTAAAAACAAATTTAAGATCGAATCTCCTTCATCTTATGAAGAAGTAAATGAAGATGAGAATTTAGCGCCATAAATCTAACTGATAAAAAAACAAAATAAACACGCACTTCCAATGGATTGATTACACATGGTGGAATTTGTAAATAAACTGAAAGAGATATTCCCCTGTTATACCATGATGAAAAGTAATACCAAAAATTTGGAATAGAATATACACTAAGTTAATGTTTCTTCGTCCTCCAAAGAGCTACATTTTTAAAAGAAAAATAAAAATAAAATAACTAGTATGAACGAGTCCATATGATCACTTGGTTTGTTGTTAGACTGGAGTCACCAGACCAAAGAGAAAACAATGTGATGATCAAACACTAGAATTTGTTTGTTTCCCTCCAAATTGTCTCTTTTCTTGACGTTTGATCAAACGACTAATTCTCGGTATCCATTTTCTTCATACGACTATTTCTCAGTGTCCATTTTTTCTTCCCGGTCACTATCCCGGTGATTAAAGTATTCACCAACAGTACAAGGTTTTTACCTATAAATATAGAGCATATTTGGATAAGAAATTTCACCTCTACAGCTATACATATCATCTCCTATCAATCACAATACTCCTTTCTTAGTAAGAACAACTTTTGATCAGTACCTTTTTCTTGCCATGGCAGCTCAACACAAGTATGCGCTCCTTGTTCTCTTTCTTGTGTTTGGGGCCTTTGTGACTGACTTTGCTAATGCTAGCACATTCACCGCTTGGAGGGGGCCTGGTTGCACCCGTGCTCGTGATGTTTATGGATGTGGGTGTAATAATATTAGATACCACGGTGGCTTTAGTTTTGACTACACTGGTCAACCTGCTAGATTCTACAGCGGTTCTGGTTGTGGCGGTAGAGTTCTAGCTACTTTCAGAAGAGACCGTCGCAGGTGTGCCTCCTTTCCGTATGGGAGTATCCGCATCTTTTGTTAGATATATCGGACCTAGCTAAATGAACTGCCCCAGACCGTTTGTGCATGAATTTGTTTATCGTTAATAAAAGGACCACGTACTGTTCTGGTTGTGGTTTCTTCATGTTCCTCTGATACGTTGTATTGTGATTTATGTAACTTGAATAAAGGCTGCAGGGTCATTGTTATAATTGTGAGTTTGTAACTTAATTATGAGATTGTTCTATTTATTTTTTGTCTAATCTTTTCCCGTCACAGTGGCGAGTGATCGGAGCCATCACTTCTCTTTGGTGGAATCCAGCAAAATTTCATCGATCTTATTCCATAAAAAACAAAGATTTCAATCATACCATCTATATTTGTCCCAACAAAAGAACGAATTTCCTGAAAATTCAAGCCACTTTAAGATTAAGAAACAAGTAAAAATAACCATCTTAAAATCATTTTAGTTAGACCCATTTAACGGGAGAATTGCGAGGACTCAAGTCACTCAACATGTATGTTCTCGTCGTGATCCGGTTACATCAACTGCATATTAAACGACCCATGATATCCAGACTCATCTAATCGATCAAAAAAAAATATATGCAGACTCATCGCTGTACGTACTAAAACATACACCAATATTGAAAGACAAGAATAAAATCCTGGTTGGTCATTTTTCATGCATTCGCATAAGAAGGTCCTACTCTTGAAAAAGGAAAGACCATGGAGTACAGTTTTAGGCCTGAAACACAGTACTACCCTCTGCCAATGGAACTAACTACGCACATAAATCTTCCCCATGGCATATCTTCTAGCACTAATCTCTTCGTGTTATGGGTTAACTTATTAAATATTACCAGCATCAACTTTTAACTGTAGTGAATCGTCTGTGATTGATTTGGTCCGTATTTTGTGAAACCTAATTCCTTCGTAACAGGCCTTTTTCTTAGGGGGACAAAAGAATTAAACGTTTACCCTGTCGTGTGTCCTGAATATATCTTGAGCTGGTGTGCTCTTTGACGGGTAAACATAGGGGTGTTCATGGTTACTGGTTAACCGAGAAACCGAACCAAACCAAACCGATTAGGGGGAAACCGAACCGAACCATTAGTAGGAAATACCAATTGGTCCTAGGAATAATATATTAGAGAGAGTCTAGTCCAATTGACCCAGTCAATTGTCTGTTTGGTCCTATTTGGTAATATAAATTATCATTTGGTCCTAAAAATTATCATTTGGTCTGGTGATGTCATGGATGATGTAAATGTCACCATTTGTAGCCAGAAATACCCTTTTGGATAAGGACTATATATATAGTCAAAAAGTAGGAGAGAATAAATCATTCTGATTTACTTTCTCTCTCTAATGCGATATAGTTTCTCTTCTCTTCATTTCTTTTTTTCTTTTTCTTTCAAGTTTTTTTTTTTTTATTTTGCTTGAACGAAGAAGATGATGCTTTATGATGAAGAAGAAGAAGAAGAAATCGATGACGACGATGTCCTGCTGCCGTTTTTGATGTTGCCGTTGAAGACCGTGATGAAGAAGAAGAAGAAGAAAACGATGGCGGCGATTTTTCTGCTGCTGCTGTTTTTGATTTTGTTTTTGATGTTGGCGATGAAGACGACGAACAAAAAACTGCTGCTGCTGTTCGTTAAAGATGGTGAAGAAGATGAAGAAGATAAAGATATATTGATGTTGTTAAAGATGTAATCAAGAACTGATGTTTTTGTTTTGAAGATGAAGATGAAGATGAAGTTCATCAAACAAAATGAACTGATGTTGCTGTTTTGAAGATGAAGACGAAGATGAGTTCATCTCTTCTTTGTCTCTTGTATTCTTTTTCCTTTTTGTATGGACTTCATTCACAGGAATGAAGTTTACATTTTGAACTTTTTGTATGGACTTCATTCCAGGAATGAAGTACATTTTTAAACTTTTGTATGGACTTCATTCCTTGGAATGAAGTACATTTTTCTTTTTTGTATGGACTTCATTCCTGGGAATGAAGTCTGCTTTTTTAGCACGGAAGAACTACTACAAAAATAAAAATTTAACACGGAAGGGTATTTTTGTCTATTTAAATATTTTTAAATAATTATGGACCAAACAGTAAAGGCGTTTGACCAAAGAACTAAACAGACATGGGCCCACCTAAAAAAGGACCAAACGATATTTTTCCCAACCATTAACTAATGGTTGGTTTTGGTTTAGAAAAAAATGAAAACCAAGATTAATGGTTTGGTTTTGGTATGATAGAGAAACCGAACCAATAACCAATGGTTAACCGAATATTGATAAAAAAAAAAATCATTGATTAAATTTTCATTAGAGATGTCACTGCCATTAGTTAAATCTTCTTTTGATCTCTAGATTTAGAGTAAGCTTTAACTACTCTTGATATTTTTTTTATTTATTTTTTGTCTGTAAATTTTTGTAAACCAATACTATTTTTTTCTATAAATTAGTGTAATTTTTTTTTTTGGTTTGACATAATTATTGGTTAACCAAAAACCACAGGAAAAAACCGAAACCATTGGAACCATTTAGAAACCTAACCAATGGTTAATGGATTGGTTTGGTTTCAATTTTTAGAAACCGATAGTATTGGTTTCGGTTTTGGTTTGGCTTGAAACCGAACCAAAACCGACCATGAACACCCCTAGGTAAACAAACCTTCCATGGCTGCTAATGGAGATAATTTATTGGGAGGACATCAAATTTCATATGAGACAAACTAAAAAATACTTTGTCTTATATGAGATTTGATACCCTCCCTAGTAAACTGGTATCTCTATTAACGATGCTGCAAACTTTTTACCAAAGTACTAATCTAATACTCCCTCCGTTCTTAAATAATAGGCTGGTTTCTATAAATAAATGTTACAAAAAAATAGGCTGGTTTCCTAATTGGGAAAGTCAAATGTTACTTTATTTTTAAGACCATTTTTCTCTCTTAACTTTTGATGACAAGTGTAATGGAATTCATTTCACTTTACTTATTTTCACGATAAGTGTCATGACCATTTATCACTTCACTTTTATCGACAAGATCATGAGGATTAATTTCAATGATTGGCTCTCTTAATTTCCTTAATTTTCTCAAAAAACAAAACCAGCCTATTAAAAAAGAACGGAGGGAGTAATAAAGATATCAAAACTTATGCATGTTTGGGTCTCAACAGCAAACCAGAATCGCAATCTACGTAATCTTTTTCATTTCGGTATATAAATATCTTGTAACTTGCAATTAAGTGATAGAGACTTGTTGTATGCACGGGCACAGCCAGTAGGCGGCTTGCAATGCAACTCGTACCAAATTGCTTGATATTTATTTTCATATTTAAGTTACCCTTACTGGACTGTCATACGTATTAAAGTGTGAACATATGAGACTCATCACGCGATAATTTTACGTATGTTCAATTAAGAGCGTAGGATTGTTTGGAACACGTGCTTCTGTGATTTCCGTTTCATGTATCCCTTTCCATAGATATATGATCGAGCCGTTCATATCCTCTCATGGACCTGACATCACTGACATGGATATATTATTAGGACCAACAGGGGTTATAATTGCTTTCATTATAATTCCGAGCTTAAAAAGTCATACCCAGTCGTTAGTAATGAGAAGTTAATTAAAAAATGCATTATCAAAATGATAATTAATAGGGGGAAAGCCACTTTTACTAGAGGGAAAGCTGACTTGAATCCATGTTATTTGATCGGGGCCGGATCAATTTTGGGTGGATTTAAAATAAGCTTTCCCCCTAGTGAAAGATAATCTTTATCATTAATTAGGGATTAACAAACCCTAGCTAACATCCCCGAATGCACATGAGTGCAGATATATACCCATGTTTCTTACAGATTTGTGTTACATTTTGAAGATCCTTCATTGTTTAAGTTGAAATATGTGGAGTGCGAGCAACTAAGGGATCATGTGCTGAGCAATTTGGAGGATTGCTTGTGAACTTCTTTTACACGAGTTCTCTAGGATCAAATATTTTATTTAATTTTACAGAGACCCAAGTATGACTACTATGTTGATTAGTTAAACATTATACCTATATATACAGTGGCTGCTATTGGAAGCTTTTTAGGAGATTGCTTGATTAATTAAACATTATATCTATATATAGTGGCTACTGTTGGAGTAGATAGTCGATGAAGTAGGTGTGTACCTAGTTAGCAATTCGGGATACGGGAAACGTTCGGAACGGGATACGTACGAGTATTATTCGGATTTGTAATAGTTAAATCCGGTTAAAAATCCGGTCAACGATTCGTGATTCGGTAGTAATCCGGAACGGCATACATACGTGTATAATTCGTTTTAGAGATATGAGTTCGGTACACAAAATTCGGTTTACCTCGGGTTATATGTTCAGACCTTTTGAAGGTGGTGTTACATAGAAAATATAATTTAATTCTAATATATCCAGAATATACGAAGCAATAACTAATCAAATGGTGTAGTGGTTAGAGTCGTTTCTGGCGAAGCAGGGGTCACTAGTTCGATTCCGTCAACGCGAACTATTTTTTGACCAGCTTTAAAGGAGGGAAATGGGTTTATATATATATAGAATTGGCTGATAACTAGGCCCAACTGTAACCAGGTCGAGTCAATGTTATAGCCATCGGGTGTCGAACCTTAAGTCGACGGACTATTCGCGTCGAGAATAATCAGTCGCGGATTGTTCGTGTTATTCGTGATGCCCATATAACACGCGTCTTCAGTCCGGAGTTTGAGTAGGACGGGAATTACACGTGACTTACATATGATTCGTAAACTTCGTTTGAGTAGGACGGGAATTATAAGCGACTTACCTATGATTCGTAAAATTCGCGAATGATACGCGAATCATTCGCGAATTTACTAACTAGGGGTGTGTATCCTGCATTCTTAATTATATTCATAGATTGCAAATTATATATTCATAGATTGCAACACTTGTGTCTTTTAGTTTATCCAATCACTGGCGTAGTTTTGATGTGAACATATATATAGTATAGTATCCAAGTTTTGTAGAGTTTGAATGACTATCTTGTTAACACAGCAATAGAGAAAGGAGGATACATATATATAGTATCCAAGTTTTGTAGAGTTTGAATGACTATCTTGTTAACACAGCCATAGAGAAAGGAGGATACATATATATAGTATCCAAGTTTTGTAGAGTTTGAATGACTATCTTGTTAACACAGCAATAGAGAAAGGAGGATACAGGAAGTTATGCTCACAAACAAAAAAATATCGATAGGGGAAAGTTTATTATCAAATCCACCCAATATTGATCGGAAGTCAAATATCATAGACTAAATCAGCTTTCCCTTTAGTAAAATTGGCTTTCCCCTTATTAATTATCATCAAAATATGGGCAAGTTGGAAAGCAAAAACAAAATTGAGTTCAAAATCTCCTTCACCATATGCATGTCTAAAACTTGGTATTCATTTGCTCTTGCTTTTTTTATATTAATAAAAATTACGCAAGGTGTGAAAGTATCACTCTTGAAAAGACGAAAACAAGCGCAAAAATTGGTTTCTCATGTAATTTCGTGTGTGCATCAGTGCATGACGCATTTATGCAAGTAGTGCCAACTTGCTATAAATAACAGCAAAAAATGATACGAAACAAGTGCAAAAATTGGTTTCTCACGTAATTTCGTGTGTGCATCAGTGCATAACGCATATATGCAAGTAGTGCCAACTTGCTATAAAGAAAAGCAAAAAATGATAGCTAGTAGTAAGAAACTAAGAACTATGAACCGGTCCAAATGTGTGAAAAGTAATCTTCTCCTCCGGATAAAAAAATTATCTCCCTCTGTTATTAGACTTGACCAAGGAGAAAACAATGTGATAAAATATTTCATGAATTGTTAACGTTACGTTCCCATAAACCTAACAATTCGTTTGTTTTTTTTGTTTGTTTCCCTCCAAATTTTGTCTCTTTGGTTGATGTTTGGTTTGATCAAACGACTAATTCTCGATACCCTCATAAGACTAGTTCTCTCAATGTCCATTTTCTTCCTCGTTACTATCTTGATGATTAAATATTCGGAAAATGGATCATTTGTCCAAAAAAATTTAAAACACGGTTCAAATGGACGAGTAAAAAATTTTATGGGTGAAATGGACAAAAAAAAATAGCAAGGATGAAAATGGATTCATCCTGGCTTAAACTTAAAAATAGCAAGGATGGCTGGATGCATCCATGTAAAATAAAAATAAGAAAAAATATTTGAAAATGGACGGGATGAAGCGGTTACATCCTGCCTATTTTTTAAATTTTTATCCATTTAAAAGATATCTAAATCATTTGTCCTTTTCACCCAGGAAATTTTGATTTTGGTCTTTTTAACCAATTTTGTGTTAAATATTCGCCACTAGTACAAATATTTACCTATAAATATAGAACATATTTTGGATAGAAATTTCATCTCTACCACAGCTTACATATCATCTCCTATCAATCACAATACTCCTTCCTTCAGTAAGAACAACAAATTTCGGTCAGTACCTTTTCTTGCCATGGCAACTCAACACAAGTATTCACTCCTTGTTCTATTTCTTGTGTTTGGGGCCTTAGTGACTGCAAATGCTAGCACATTTACTGCCTGGAACGGGCCTGGTTGCACCGGTAATCGTGATATCTATACATGTGGGTGTAACAATATCAGGTACCACGGTGGCTTTAGTTTTGACTACACTGGTGAACATGCTAGATTCTACAGCCGCTCTGGGTGTAGAGGTTCAATTCTAGCTCGATTCACACGAGATAGACGCCAGTGTAGCTCCTTTCCATGGGGAAGTATCTTCATCGCCTGTTAAGGTATATCGACCTAGCTAAATGAGTTGCCCCAGCCCGTTTTTGCATTTTGTGCATGAATTCATCGTTAATAAAAGGACCACGTACTGTTCTCGTTGTGGTATCTTCATGTTCCTGTGATACGTTTTAGTTTGTATTGTTTGTATGATGTAACGTGTGTGACAAGATATATGTACCTTTGAATAAAGGCGGGGTCATTATAAACTTAATTATATTAGAGGAGGATCCCCTCACACTTTTATTATCACACTATCTCACACGTTGGGTGTCATTTTTACGAATTAAAACCAAACCGTAACGGATTTGAAGCTAATATTTTGAGGATATGTTCCTCTTACCAAGTTCTACATGCCTACCAAAAATGAGCGTATTCCGAGACGTATAACATCATCATCTACTACTTTGAAAATGTGTCGTTGAAAATCTGCGGGTTTCTGGCTGTCAAAATTGAGACCGGTAGATCGTGAGGTTTTATATTTCGGAATGTGCTCATTTTGGTAGGCATGTATAACTTGGTAAGAGGAACATATCCTCAAAATATTAGCTTCAAATCCGTTACGGTTTGGTTTTAATTCGCAAAAATGACGTCCAATGTGTGAGATAGTGTGATAATAAAAGTGTGAATGGATCTTTCCTCATTGTATTATGAGTTTCTTTTTTCTAATCTTTTTCCGTCACAAAGGCGAGTGACGGAGCCCATCACTTCTCTTTGGTGGAGTCGAGCAAAATTTCTTTCAAAATTTTATCGATCTCATTCCATAAAAATACAAAGATTTCAAATCATACCATCTATATTTGTCCCATCAAAAGAACTAATTTCCAAAAATTCAAGCCAATTTAAGATTAAAATGCAAGTAAAAGTTACCATCTTTAAATCATTTTTGTTAGACCCGTTTAACGGGAGAATTGCAATTGCGAGGACTCAAGTCACTCAACATGTTCTGGCCGTGATCCAGTTACATCAACTGCATATTAGACGACCCATGATATCCAGACTCATCGTTCTCCGTACTAAAACATACACCATTGAAAGAAGAGAATAAAAAGAACTTAATGTTGTTACTTCCGTTCAGTGTTTGTAGTAGTAGAAAATTCTACTACTACACCCCTTAAACAATCTATATAATAAATTATGAAATCATTGTGAAGAACACTTAAAGAGATTTTTATTAAGTATAGAAATCAATACAAAGAAGATAAAACCCTAACATGGGAAGCAAAAAACTTTCTCTCTCCTAAATTTCTACCTCAACTCTCCAAAAGATCTCCCCCTCACTACAAGGGTGGCTGGTTCTATATATAGGGATTTACACAGTGGAGGACAGCTAATAAAACCCCTATTTTCGGATCCACCGCGCGATGTTGATGGACGCATTTATGCGTCTATTTTAGTCTCAATTCTATGTAATGTAAGTACTCGATTTTGCGCTTATTTTGGTATTTTATGTCTTTGTAGGTGTTTTTTTGGAGAAATAAGCTTTTGCGGCGAAATTGGCTCGAAAAGTGGTTTTTGCGCTCGTGGGGAGAAAATTACTATACGGACCCCCATTTTGGATAAGGGTACCTCAACTACTAAGGGGCAACCCATTTCGGAGCATCTCGCTATTCGCACCAGGAGAATGGATAAGGGGAGGTCATCCCATACCTTTTGAATATTGAAAATTGGCGGGAAAATAATTTTGCGACCAAGCAGTTTTTTGGTTCGATTTTGGGATGCTTTTGGAGAGATTCAATCGCCAAATTTGGTTTGAGATGAACCATTAGAGCGTAACGAGCTTGACATAGTGTTTAATTCCAAGCCCGAGTTGGGCTGGATCATCTTCACAACAGAAAACAGGGCATGAGTTCTCTCGGTTCTTCAGGCAAGAATCTGAACGAGATTCTATGGGAGTTCTTCTCGGATTTTGGTTGGGAATATCCTGTTAAGCTAAAATAGGAGTCATACGTCTTTGGAATAGGAAAAGGAGAAAATTTCACGCATGTTTGAAAGAAGCGGGATATACACACGTACATGAGGTATCCTCGGGATTTTCCAGAGACATTTTTGGAGTTACTGCGTGTGTGTGGGGAGAGTTTGACTCCTTCGATCGTATACTGAGAATGAGATTGAAGCATGTCGACAGAGATGCGAAGCATGCGACGGCGTAAAAAGAAATAAAAAGGAAATAATCCCGTGGAAGAATATTGTTTCTTGTGAAGATTTTTGGGCGATTAATGTCAAGATATGAAATTTGCTTTTGGGTATAAAAAGGGTGCGAGGAGTTCGAGAGAAGGGTCGAGACTTTGGGGAGCCAACGAGGGGCTCGGGAGTGAAGAACAATAATTTCAGAGAATCGAGTTCTGCTGCTGCAACAAGGAAGAACACGAAGAACAATAGACCATCAAAGACGGTCGTTTTAGGGGTCTTAGATTCAACGACAATTCAATAGTGCATAAGTCGGTCTCTGTAACGAACCATTGTAACTGACTTCTTTGTAACGCCATTACGAGGGCGTTGCAAAAAGTCCATTTTATTGTTTTTTCATCTTTTAATCATCTTTTGAGCCATAAATACATATTTTGATACCATGATTAATATGAGAGCTAAACCCCAACACTTTGGGACGACGGAGGAAGTCTTATTTCACAATGGTTTGGTAACTATAATCGATTCTCTATGACTTTTGCATTGATTTAATCGATTTATGATTTTTATTAATCATTTGTGATTTCGTTTGATGGTGTATGCTTAGACTTAGAGCTTTTGATGCACCATGCTTGTGATTTACAATTGATATTTTACAAAATCTACTTTTGGCAAAGAAAAGAGTCAACAAAGAGCTAGAACCGTTATGAATCATTATATGAACCAATTGAATGTGATTAATGGTGAAATCCTAAGTCCCGATTCTCTCGATATCCTGTGACAATATTTGTATATATTTTTCTTTTATTTTCTTTTATTAATTCTTAAAATCAATCTCGTCAAGTCCGAGTGAACGACAACCCTTCTTACTACAACATCATTGAAAATAACCATCAGATGTCTTCGGGCATTTACATTGTGTTTTCTCGCGCATGCTCTTAGTCTTCGCACAACTCTCACACTTTACTGATGATTTTGTGACGTCACTGATCCCGTCATTTGAGATATGCTACGTGCGACTCCCCTTCGCTCTTTTCTAATTCTGTTGCTTCGCGTGGTTTATTGGCTGTGCGGTATATAACCCCTACATTTTGCCTCTTCTCTCAGCGATCTTTATCGAAGAAGGAGCGATGAGAGAAACTTTTCCTTGGTTGTTTTCGCACCTTTATATGTCATTTGCCGCACCCTATCAACTTTTCATATTCTTTTTAACCGACAAGTTTCCGGTTTTTTGGCGTAACCGTTCACACGTTCCCACTTTTTCATTTATTACCGACACGTCTTCTTTTCCACCTGGTGTAACTGGTCATATTCTTCCTTATTTAATCCTTTTGGGAGAGAGAGATTTTCTCTTCCTTAGTATTTCTTCTTCACCAACCAGCTTGAATTTTCGTGTTCTCAAAATCTTTATCTTCCCACCTCCTGCTAGTGCTGGCATCCCATGGATTCTCCTCAAAGGTATGTTTTATCTCTTCTATCGTACTTTTTACTGTGTGTAGCTTGTTTTTGGTTGCCTGTAGTTAATTACCACCATTGTTATTCTTCTGCTAATGTTCTTTCTGTATCGCCATTTTAGAGCTCTGCTGCTGTTATCGATAATTCCCATACTATTTTTTGTTGCATCAAAATTTCCTCCTATGAAACTTGTTTCACTGTTCCAAACCCTAAAAATGACAAGTCCAAGGTGACAAGTCCCTTAAGAGGAAGCCTTCGCATGACAAGGTATTAAGAAACACCTTATATTTTAAAACAAAATTGTTGCCTCTGTTTCTTATATGCGTTGTCATTCGCAGGCTGATGCGAAGGAGAAGAAGCCTAAGAGGAGCAAACAGCCTCCTACCATTGATACTCGCATGGTTCTTCCGAGTTTTAGGAAGAAGTCTACACAGCAGGGGCCTTCCGGTGTGATCGCTCCTCCTACTCAGGCGAATGCCTCTACTACCGATCAAGCGAGTGTTACCACCCCTTCATCATCTGTTATTCCTTCTTCAGCAAACACTATCGCATGTTCATCATTCCCTTCTATTGCTGAAAATCCCTGTAAGGACCTTATGCTTTTAGCTTCTTCACATATTTCTTCCCTTCCAACAGTGACTCCGGCTCCTCTGGACCTAACTTTAATGACTCAGGCCATCACTTCTTCTACTGAAGAAGTTGTTGCATCTATGTTATATATCCCCATTTCCACCTCTTTGGTTATCCCCACATCTGTGGATTACTCTGTCTCTTCTCTTCTGGATGCTGCAGCTGCTATTTCCTCCATGAGCACTGTATTGACCACTTCTCATCTTCGCATAGCTATCCCGTCTCAAGCGAAATTTGCAGCTCATGAGGTATGTGCCTCTGATGCAGCGAACTTGGGAGTAAATCGTCTCCTCGATACTGTACAACTCGCACGCTCATCTTCCAATGAACAGTCCCAACAGCGTTTGTGCGAATCTCTTGTTAAGATTTTGGGCGGCCCTGCTCTCAGATAAGTCTACTAGGAGTGAGATCTTCGCTCAGATGGTTCCCTTGATTAGCGCAGCCTTTGATTGTATGGAATCTCGGCGCCGCTTTATCCAGGCTGAAGGATTTTCAGATTCTAGTCCCCTCATTCGAGAGCTTACTCAGCAGAATTCCAAATTAAAAGATGATGTGCATGCTGGTGAACTCTTGGCTGAGAAACTTCGCTCCAAGAACCAAAAGCTTAGAGGTATTCTCTTCTTTCTCTTATTAGTCTTGGGATTTTGCCTTATCTCGCTTCTCCCTTAAGTTTTACTGCATGTATTTATTCACATGTTCTTTTTCCCTTTTTGCCTCTGCTTGTGCGAATATTTAAATTTTAAACCAAAAGCGAGTCATGGAAAGGTACAATTTCCAATATTCAGCTGAGGATACTTGTGTGGAGAATAAAGAGTTGCGGCATCAGTTGAATCAATTGCTTAGTGATCGCTCATATTTAGTTGACCAAGTTGATAATTTGAAGAATGAAAATCATGGCCTTAGTACTCAGTTCGACTCCCTGAATTCCCAAATATCCCATATTTCTGGGCTTTTATATGACACTGACTTAAGTAACTAAACTTTATCAGAGAAAAAACGCACCCTCATGGGAGAGAATCTGTAGGATCCAAATATCGCACAATAGTAAGATTTGCAAAAATATAGCTTATCTTGCGAAACGCAACAAGAGCCTGCGAGCATGTGACAATATGAGTTGTACTCCACTATGTATGAGCTGTCATCCACTATGTAAACACCTATATAAAGAGAAGGCAGGAGAGAGAAAAGAGAGGATAGACATTTTTGTAAACTAGAGAGATACACAATTTTGCAAGAGAGAGAGAGAGACTTTATTTTATCATCTTCTTCCCCTAAAATTAGATCTAGAGCTCTACTAAATATCCATTAATGGAGATTCTAAATGTAATAATTATGTAATTCAAACAATCATAGTGAAGAACCATGGATGTAGATCGCATTGATCGAACCATGTAAAAAATCTTGTGTCCATTTTATAATTTTAGCACTTTAATCTTTATTTTGATTATGAAATAAATTTAGATCTAGGAAATATTACATGGGGTGTGTTGTGGGATTTCCTGCAACTACATAATGGCGCTAGAAACAGGGATGAGTAAAGGATTTATCCTTCCTGTAATTTGTTGGTTCAAGAAGTTTCCATGAAGATTAACTATTGTTCATATTTTTAGATCTACAAAGTTTAGATTCAAAAATGGAAATTTCATGGAAGAAATCACACTTTCAGTGAGTAAACGTCATAAACAATTCAAAGACATGAAAAGAGTAAGAGAAAAAAATTAGTTCTTGTGGTGAAATTTAGGGAAGAAAACTAAAGTTTCAATGGAAGATTTTCATGTTCAGGAGAAAAAGCAAGAGGCAAATTGTTGAAGGAAATAAAGGAAGGCGAAGAGAAGATAAGAGGCAGACACTATGATTTCTATCACAAACAGAAATTCGCACAGATGGTTTGAGTTGGAGCGAATAAGCAATAGGCCACGGGTTCGAATTCGCACACATGCATATTTTTCATTTTTCTTCTCCAAGGGAGAATCGAAGAGTAAGAGAAAAATGTTGTGTGTTTATTTCGCACAAAGGTGGTTGAACAGTTGGTCAAGAGAACAGTATGTACGTTTGTGGTCGCAAGTTCAAATTTGCATGCGAGCATAGTTTTCTTCTTTTTACAGAGGGCGGAAAAATGAATAATTTCGCAAACAAGAGGCAACACAGTTGGTCATATGCGAAGTTAATGAGTTCATGGTCGCGTGTTCAAATCCCAACGAACGTGTGTTTTTCGCATGGATATTTCGCAAAGGAATTTCTCACTGAAGAAAGTAAGTGATTATTTCGCACATATATTTTGCAAACAGAAGCCAGCAAAGTTGGTCAGAGGTGAAGACAATGAGCTTGAGGACGCAGGTTCAATTCCCACCTCCTGCGAATTTTTCGCATCTTTATTTTCGCAAGAATATTTAGGCCTGTCATATTGTCGCAACAAAAACGACAAAAGAAAAAATTTAAGGCAAGATCAATGGGTTTCTGCATGAGACCACATAAGAAAGTTGCAAAAATGAGTAAGCAAATAAGATTGCGAAAATGATTATATGTAAGCAAATAAGCTTGCGAATATGTACATGGAAATGAAAATGAGATAGTGAAAATGACGTACACTTGATATTATGGTCATATTATTATGCGACACTAATAATGAAAGAATAAAGAAAGATGAAACACAAGTCAGAACTTGCGATGAACAATCGATACGCGGAGAGGAATGCATATACTAAAGACAAAGTCAGAGAAATGGAGAATGGAAGCAATTTAAAGCTACATCAATTTTAACGTGCAAAATAAGCTAAGAAACACAAACATTAGCTATACATTGCAATAGATAAGCATTCTCATCATATAAGCATCACACTTGCATCATGAAAGCATCGCATAAGAATTTCATGGCATAAACATCGCATACACATTTCATAACATAATCATTACATAAGCATTAGATTCGCATAAGTATTTTACAAAATTTTACGGAATAATATCGCAGAATTATTCAGAATTTCACAGGATTCTTTAGAATTTCGCAGGATTCTTCAGAATTTCACAGGATTCTTCAGAATTTCGCAGAATTATTCAGAATTTCGCAAGATTCTTCAGAATTTCACAGAATAAGATTATTTCGCAGGATTCTTCAAAATTTCGCAGGATTATTCAGAATTTCGCAGGATTCTTTCGAATTTCGCAGGGTTATTCAGAATTTCGCAAGATTATTCAGGATTTCGCAGAATTATCCAGAATTTCGCAGAATGTGTCAGAATTTCGCAGAATAAGATTATTTCACAGGATGTGATTATTTCGCACAATTGTAAGCAGCTTGAAGAAATTATACTATCGCATGAGCACAAAACATGAGACAGAGGCAAAATAAGAATGAAAAAACAACTTGCCCGTTCAACACTTTCTCAAAGATTCTTCCCTCATAGATAAAGAACATAGGCAACTATGGATAACCAAGAAAACATTTTATATTCTTTATCTTCTCGGCAAGAATCATTTTCAAAAAAGACGTTCACTAATGGATAACAAGAATTTTCGCCAATAAGGGAGTAATAATTTCGCATGATTGATTCGTAATACTTCTTATATTTCAAAGCTTCTTATAAAATGATTCGCATACTTCAAGAGATGATACTTCTAATTACTTCTCAAAGCTTCGGAACTTCGCAAAAGAATAGAGGGAAGTACGTACTTTTCAAGTCCAATATTCTTTCGCTCGTTCCTCCAACAACTACACCAAAGTGGATTTTTCCTTAAAGATCACTATTCAAGCAATATTCAAGGAAAAAGAGGCAAGATGTAGGATCCAAATATCGCACAACAGTAAGAGTTTGCAAAAATATAGCTTATCTTGCGAAATGCAACAAGAGACTACGAGCATGTGACAATATGAGTTCTACTCCACTATGTATGAGCTGTCATCCACTATATAAACACCTATATAAAGAGAAAGGCAGGAGAGAGAAAAGAGAGGATAGACATTTTTGTAAACTAGAGAGATACACAATTTTGCAAGAGAGAGAGAGAGAGAGAGACTTTATTTTATCATCTTCTTCCCCTAAAATTAGATCTAGAGCTCTACTAAATATCCATTAATGGAGATTCTAAATGTAACAATTATGTAATTCAAACAATCATAGTGAAGAACCATGGATGTATATCACATTGATCGAACCATGTAAAAAATCTTGTGTCCATTTTATAATTTTAGCACTTTAATCTTTATTTTGATTATGAAATAGATTTAGATCTAGGAAATATTACATGGGGTGTGTTGTGGGATTTCCTGCAACTACATAATCAATCTCTTTTGAAGGAGAAAACGAATAACTCCCAGCAATACCACGCTCTTCGACGAACCTGTACTGAGCAAGAGGAATCTCTTCGCGCTCTAAGGAATTAATATGACAAAGATATGAAGAGAGTGTCCTTGGAAAATGATAAGATTATAAATAACAAAGTGAAAATGACTGTCGAAATGAAGAAGCTTCGCGAACAGCACACTCGGTTGGAAAGCTCACATGATATCTTGAAGAAGAAACATGCCTCTCTTACTAAAGATGAGAATAAGATTCGCTCTCGTCTTGAAGGCTTGATAGGTGATGATTTTGATAAACACTTGGAGGTTATGAGAAGTAGTGGTCTTGCCCTGTCTCAATATTACCTTTCTCAGATAGAAGGTAGGCGCACCAAGCTGACTACCTTAACTTATATTTTTAGCTTCTTTCGAATGCTGCTTCTTTTATGCGATTTTGTGGTTTCTAAGCTAACTCAAGTATTCTTTGTTCTCGTAGTTTCTGAGAAGTCCAACCAACCTTGTTCACAAGTTGATGTCTGACTTGGATAAAGCTCATAAGAATGTTAGGGATCTTACCTCTACACTCTCATCTTCTCGTGACAGGGCTTAGAGGAGACAGATATATCTTGAACAATTGATGAGGATTTATGTCAAGAATGTTCAAAAGGATGTCGCACGCGAAGCTCATCTTTAAGCTAAAGCTTTCGGCGATGGGATATGCATCACCAATTCGCTTGCCTCACGGAGGAAGTGGAACCTCTTGACATTTTCGACAATGAAGCTATTCCTCAGCCTGATAGTGACTATGATTATGTCAGTTTTGACGAGGGGATACCTATTCCTGAAGATCAGCCCGAGGGGGATGGATCTGGCGGTAATATTTTTGATGCACCGAATACTGAAGCTACTCCTCATACTGAAGCTCAAGCTATTCCCCATGCTGAAGCTTATGCGAAGGCCTCTATTCCAAGCTCCCCTCCTGCTGCTGAGACTGAAGCCATTGATTCGCATGATGAAATTCCTCAGAGTGACTCTTAGCTTCCTTCTGTTTCTATCCTTATGAACTTGTTTGGATCTCGTTTTTTGTTTTTCGCTGCACATTTAAAGAACGACAATTTTGTTTCTAAAGATTATTTTCTGAGTATGCGAACAACATTTTCTTCCTGATTCGTTTCTATGCAAGGTTATTTTCTAATCATGCGAAGAATACTTTCTTTCTGTAATTCCCATACTTGCCTCTATTATTTGCATGTTAGATAATAACGTTCTCACAAAATACTTGCCAAAAACGTAAAGTCCATTTAAGGAGGATGATACTTGTGCGACAACAAGATATATGTTATGCGAATATAAGATATTACTCGTGCGAATATAAGATATCGATTATCTGGATATAACATATTATTCATGCGAATGTAAGATATAACTTATGCAAATACATGATATTATATATGCAAACACGCAAATAGTATGTATGCGAATACAGCCCCTTGTTAGAAAACAAATGTTTTTATGACATGAGCATTTGCTTAGGTCTCTTTGTGTTTGATCGTGAGGTCTTATTGAGCCTCACTAAGTAGAGGTCTTAGCCAGCCTCTCCTGTTGATAGGGCTTATCTTTGCCTCAGGATATTGTTTTGGCCATGCGATAGAATCGCAGGACGTCTTTACGTTTTCGCGTATTGACCCATTGACCCTATCTTATCATCCTTCGTATTATTGCCTCTGCAGGATATGTGAATATGCATTAATACGACAAGCCTAAGTACTACCATGAGCAAAAGCCTTGTGACATTAATGTCTTTGACACAATTCAGCTCCCTAGTGGAGGGTGTCGTCTTTATCTTCCTCATGATTGCCCCTTCAAGGAGACGTACCCCTACCGGGTTAGGGTGGGCTCCTCCCATCCAGTGATGCAACAATCAGTTGTGTTCGCGGTCTCTTATCCCTCAGCCGATATGGCTTATGGTTACAAGACCACACCCTAAGTGGGGTTTCTTTAGGACCGAGTGTATCATAGCCAGGACTTGCTAAGAGCGGCGAGGTACGCTCCAGACGCCCCCGACACCCTTAGCTCAACCGTGTACCGCGGCGCCCTGGTCGAGTTTCTACACTCCTTAATAGAGAACTTAGTACCTTAGTCTTTCGACTAAGGAGCCTCTACCAGATATGCTTTTATTTCTCCCCCACCTTCCATGGTTTAGGTCCCAGGAATGGTATGGCTTTCGCCTAAGCCATGCATTACTAGGTGTTTCCCAATTATGATGCGCGTTAGGGATTATATATATTGCCTCTTGCTTAAGTGCGAACTAGGGTGCACGCCATAATAGGATACCTAGCCTCCCTAGTTAGAGGTTTGAATATTTTTTTTTATTTTCCCCCTATTGAGGTCTTATTTATGAGGTCTTATCGTTGCCTCTTATTCTGTTTGTATTGCTACAGATCATTGTATTTGAGAGTACAAATACTTTCCTTCTATTTATAACTTCTCTTGTACATTATGAACTTGTCCCTCTTCTTATTTCGCACGCATTATTCTATCAAACATTCTACGGATAATACTTTTTAAGGTATAATCTATTCCATGGATGATCGAGTCTCCGCCCAACATCTTTTCCATCCTTGTCCATCAACTCATACGCTCCGTTTCCCACAATTCGCTTGATTATATACGGTTCATCCCACTTCTTCTCCAGCTTTCAATCTCCTCCTTTTTGATAAGACGGTATTTCTCTTAATACTAGCTCACCTAGTTGGAATTCCCTCGGTTTGACACGCTTGTTGTACTCCCTTGCCAATCTTTTGTGATAGTTCTCCATGTGTTGCAAAGCAGCCTCTCTAGTTTCCTCCAATTCATCCAATTTTGCTAGTATCAGGCTTGTGTTTAGGTTCTTCTCCCAAGCTTCTTTCTTTGTCGTTAGTATAATTACTTCGGTTGGTAATAAAGCTTCTACTCCATATGTCAAACAGAATGGTGACATTCATGTTGCTTCTCTTCGTGTTGTTCGATATGACCATAAGACATTATGGATCTGCTCGCACCACCCTTTATTATGACCTTCCAACTTTTTCTTTAGCGTATTCGCAAGCGTCTTGTTAGTTGCCTCAGCCTGTCCATTACTTTGTGGGTATAATGGAGTTGATTTTCCGATCTGGATTTTGAAGGCATTTAACAGCATTTCTATGTTTTAGACCTCGAACTGCTTTCCATTATCAGACATCAATTGTACGGGGATCCCAAATCTGCAGATGATATTCTCAAATATGAAGGTGAAGATGTCCTTATCGCGCATATGTTGAACCGCCTTTGCCTCTGACCATTTTGTGAAATAGTCTGTTGCGACAATCAAATATCTTATTTGGCCTAACCCTGGTATGAATGGTCCTACGATATCTAAGCCCCACCTTGAGAATGGCCATACACTGGTTGACGAACTTAAGTTCGCACCTGGTGCATGTATTCTGTTTCCATGCCTTTGGCATTCTTCACACCGTCTAGATACTTCTTTCGCGTCCTCATGCATGTAAGGCCAATAATACCCTTGTATCCGTGTTTTGTACGCCAGTGACCTTCCTCCGCTATGATTCCCTACGTCTCCATAATGTATTGCCTTCAGTATTTCCATTCCTTTTTTTCGCGTCAAGCATCGGAGCGAAGGACCAAGGAATGATCTTCGATAGAGTACTCCGTCCCCAATTCGTAATTTGTCGCACGGCTCTTTATCTTGTGTGCTTCCAATCTGTTCCTTGGTACTTCTCCCATCTCCAAGTATGAATGGAGTTGCGATCTCAAATCTGCTATGTTATCATTATTTTCTTCTTCCCCGCCTTCTACTATCATTACATCTGCCTCCCCTTCCTTTTTGATTGATGGTAGGCAAAGTGTTGTAATTTTTATATATCGTGCGGTTGGATATACCAGCATTGACGCGAGAAATGCCAGAGCGTCTGGGAATCTGTTGTCTTTCCGGCATATGTGTCTCCATTCCATATTTTTTATTTTTGCTGATAACTCCTCCGCGAGCAGCTTGTATTTCTGTAATGAAGGTTCATTTGTGTTTGTATCCCCAATATCTGGTTAATCACTAGTTGTGAGTCACTAGTTATTCTGACGTCATCTAACTCCATTTCTACTTCCAATCGCAACGCATGTATTACTCCTTCGTACTCTGTTTCATTGTTTGTTGATGCGAACTCCAGCCTGAATGAATATGACATTCTTTCCCCAGATGGTGATATAATTACTATCCCTATTCCATTTCCTTCTCCGTTTACGGATCCATCAACTAGTATCTCCCACCTTTTCGAATTTTGTTCTCTTAATAGATTTTGTGGGTTCCCTTGTTTTTCGTCTATCTCCATCATGTCTTCTACACTCTCATCTTCCTCCAAGGGAAACTCTGCTAGAAAGTCTGCAATAATTTGTGATTTTGGTGATGATAGTATCTCATATTTAATTTCGAACTCTCCCACATGTGCGTTCCATCTTTCTATTCTCCCAGTCCGTTTTGAATTCTTCATCAAAGATTCAATTGGTACCTTTGTAAGGACTCTGATTTTGTGGGCTTGAAAATACGTGCGAAGTTTTTGAGCTGCATATACCAATGCGAGGATGAGTCTCTCAATCTTTGCATAATTCTTTTCTGCTGCATTGTATGTTTTACTTATGTAATAAATCGGTTTCTCAATTCCTCCATCTAAGCGAAGTAGTACAACACTTAGTGCATGTGGTGTCGAAGCTAAGTATAATAATAGTTCCTCTCCTGGTTCAACTTTATGAAAAATAGACACGTTCATTAAGTAATTCTTTATGCTTTGTAACGCCTTTTCACATTCATCTTGTCCATTCGAATTTGGCTCCTTTCTTTAGAATGCTAAAGAATTTCTTGCATTTATCTGAAGAGCGCGAGATAAACCGTCCCAACGAGGCTAAAAGTCCATTCAATTTTTGCACATCTTTTAATGTCGCTGGTGTTGGCATGTCGCGAATTGCTTGAACTTTCTCTGGATCTACTTGTATTCCTTTTTCTGATACAATATATCCTAGGAATTTCCCTGATGCCACTCCGAAGATATATTTCACAGGGTTTATTTTAATTTTGCACTGCCGCATTCGCACAAATATTTCTTCCAAATGAGTTACATGATTTTCGATCTCCTTAGTTTTTACAAGCATGTCATCAACATACACCTCTAAGGTTTTATCAATCCACTCCGCGAATACCTTTTCCACCATTATCTGATACGTAGCTCCTGCATTCTTCAATCCAAAAGGCATTTTAGTGTAGCAATATAATCCTCTTGGTGCGAAGAAACCCGTGTGTTCCTGATCTTCTTCTGCTAATGGAATTTGATTGTAGCCTTATACCCGTCCATAAGTGACAATCTTTTATATCCTAAGGAAGCCTCTACCATCTGTGGTATATCTGCTAACGGATAGCTGTCTTTTGGACATGCTTTGTTCAAGTCGCTAAAGTCGATGCAAATTCTTATCCCTTTATTCTTTTTGGGCACCACCACCATTTTTTCTATCCACTCCGGGTATTTTGCTGGTCGAATTATTCCTGCGTCTAGCATTTTTTGTAACTCCGCTTCTATTTGCGGATGGTATGTGGTTGCTATTTTCCTTATTCTTTGCTTGAACGGTCGAACGTCCTTCCTAATGTCTAACTTGTGACATGCGATATCAGGATCCATACCTGTCATTTCATCCATGTCCCATGCGAAGACATCATTGTATTTTCGCAGAAGGTTTATTATTTTCTCTTCTTCTTCTGCATCCATCCTTGTCCCAATCCTTATCATCTTGGGCTCCTCTTCAGTTCCTATGTTTACTTCTTTGGTTGGCTCTGCTGCAACAAAGTTTTCCTTAGGTTCGCTTAACGTGGATGGTTCTTTTATTTCTCTCGCTGGTCAATAGTGGAAATCAGCAGTTTCGCGACCGACAAAGCAAGTCATTTAACTCGTATCTATGACTTGCTTTGTCGGTCGAAGAAAGGGTCGTTGTTTGAGCATCTTTTTCAACTAGGACGTGTCTATGGGGGTCGTTGAAAATCTTATATCAACGACCGATGTCAACGGTCAAACATTTATGACTGTCTTCAGCCAGTCATGGATATAAATCTTAATATAAAAAAAATAGATTCAGATTGGCTGTATGGCCTGACTGAATCTGACAAAGTCTGAAATTAACCAGAAATGAAATTCAAATTAGAATTCAAATGAGAATCAAATGAAACTCAAATTAGAATTCAAATGAAAACCAATTTCAAATCAAATAAAAATTAAACTTGCACACAAAAAATCACTCAATTTAACATTCATTGATTCATTGGTTTCAAATTACACAAAGGATTAAAATTTGCAGTTCTGACCAGTGTAATCTGTAGTTCTAGGATTCCATTACAAAATGATGAACTAAAAAACTTTGATTAAACAGCAAAATTATAAACTTCGATGATGATGAAGAACGTATTCCTACTTCATAATGCGTACCTGCACAGAAAAATCCATCAGCAAAATTGCAGAGAGGCAACAAGATGAATAACCAAAATAACTCAACAATTTTGTTCTTCCTACTGATAAACCAGTAGGAAGAACCCTATTACAATCCCAACCAGAAGACGAAATAAAGCATGAGCTACAACAAAATTCATCCATGGAAACCACTGAATCATTATAGAACCGATACCAGAAACACATGCAACAATCAGAGAAAACTGAAGGAGGATAAAAAGTGCAAAGTTTTGAAGATTAGTACAAATTCCTCAGATCAGTTAAGCATATATTGTTAGCATGTTTGGTTTCATCTTCTAAATAAATATGACAGATGAACAAACTAATATATGAGAGAACTAAGAGCAAGGTAGGGGTCTCTTTAGACAACTAACATCTCTTTTCAACATGATTAAGAGCTTCCCTCAGTAAACCCATGTTTTCATTCATTACCATATATAAGGATAAGATAAGGTTATTGGTTCTTTGAATTTTACAAATACAAGCTCATCATGTGATACCACTGCACCACAGGATCAATTCAATTTCACACAATTCTAACAAAAGAAGTTTGAATTACTAGTGAAGCATGCTAACCAGTGGAATCAACAGGAAGAAAGTATAAAGTGCTCTATAAACTACTTTTGCACTCTATAAACTACTTCAATAAAATTTAGGATGAAGTAGTTTGGTGTCAATCCATCTCAAGCTCATTTGGTAGTAAGTTATACACTATGACATAAACAAAACTAAATTAAGAAAACAATTTCAGAACTTGCACTAAATTTGGTGTCAAACAAGCATAGGGACCCTAGAATTCACCAGCCACGTTACTAAGTTCTTTTTTGTTTATAATAGTACTAGTTCTAGAAAAATGACACTATATGATGTTCTTCGTAGGCATGCGTGTCTTAATAGAAATCAAGATTATATCATTTACTTAACCATATAATGCCTCCCTATTTCGAAATTATGGCAGGAAAGGTAATTGATTCATTGTAAATTAATTTAAGAGACAAGGTTTACCTTTCTGTAATTAGGTGCAACTGTTTACATGATTGCATATATGCCACAATCCACATTGGGTAGTTTCTGCCAACATCAAGAGTTGAATCAATGTTCAAATCTCCATGTACATAAAAAAGGTAAAAAAAAAATAAAGTAACTAAACAGGGAACTGAATAACAGTTTTTACCTCAGCATATTGATCCCAATACTCATCATTGGCCTGAGCATCTCCATTCCAATAATCATCATCTCCAACAGTTGTCGATTACACCTGACCAATTTAGATATGTAGCAAATTAGAAAAGGCCTACTGGATATCATGCCATGAGCTAAATTTGCTTGCCCATGTAGTAAGTTAGCAGTAGAATGAACAGATTAGTCGATGAAGGAAAGATACCTCATTTCAGATTCTTTAGGCTCACGAATCCTCACCTGAAAGATGAACGATAACATTTTAAAACTTAAGGTAACCCATGCAATCAACATAAGTATAGGAATACCACCTTTGCCTGTATCTGTGAATGGATTCTCGGAAAGCCTGATCTGTGGAACCAAATTGCACTCGGTCAGCATAAAATATAATTAGATCAAGATTTTCTCTTTTCATGTGAAATAATATGCAAAAATAGTAAAAGAAGCACGGCCATTTTTAGTTTACCCACCAGCTCAGTTAAATTTTAATAAGCACAACAGATACACAAGGTTTGAATAGAGGAGGTTCAGCTACAAATCCAACATGGAACAACAAGCACCAAAGATTAAAAATACCCCACAAGGTCTGAGAACAGAGGAGGTTCATCTACAAACACCTGTAATTTGATAAAGTATAAAGAACTACCACAAAAGAAAGAAACATAATTGAATCCTCCCTTCACACCATTGAGATGAAAATGAGATGGCAACATACCAAATTTGGAAAATGATCGGGATCTAAGTGCGTAGAAGAGACTCACCTTGAACATCGAGACCCCCCCGCCGAATGAGATGATAAATCGTTTGGATCCACCACACCAGAAACAAGCAAATAGAAAGTAATGTATAACGCCATGTGCAAGAAAGACCAATAACATTTCTGATCATTTTCTAGAATGAGTAGGATGAAAATGGATCCATAATGCACAATTATGAGAGATACGAGTACCACTTCTGAAAGTTAATAAGTGGAACCTTATCCAATTAGCAGAAATTTAGAACCCGCACGGATGTATAGAGGAATACCCTAAGTTGGAAGTGAACTTGGCATCGTGAAGTACACCGGAGAAGCAACCATGAAGCCGAACCTTGTGAGCCGACGTAACCAAACCTTGTAATGCCAAACCTTAGGGTTAAGTATTGGCACCTTGCGATACATGGCGAGATAAGCTAACGTAAAGAGACAGAGATGAATAGCACGGATCTCCGTCTCGACCACCCTACAAGGAATCAAACCAAAATTTAAGTTAGTGACAAACGGAAACAAAGTAAATCTCAAACTACCATCCTAGAATAATAAGTACAATTCACAATTACTTATGCATAATAGTTTCACGCTTTCAAGCACTGAAAAGGTAGCTAGATTCTTTTTTAAATTTGTTGAGACGTAGTCATACGAAGTGAAACAAACATTATGACAGCATGAATTCAAAACGCTTGAAAAGCCAAGGTAACAAAGAAGATATTCACTATTATACTACTGACTATGATTGAACACTTAACTAAAGAAAGGTTCGTAAGTATATTCATTTACAAGAGATTTATCATGGAACAATCATGCTCATTTTGGGATGGCTGCAACAAAAATACAAGGAGGTGGTTTAAGAGACTACGGTTTTAGTGCGGAACAGATCCAGGCGAGCAACAAAAGTTAAAGCATTTTCAGTATTGCCACCTCCTTGTATCCTCCTTGATGTTAATTGCACAATTCAGGTGCAAGGTTCTTATAAGGAGAAAAAAAATGAAAACTTAACTAAACCATTTTGCAGGAATCCAATTCCTTTATAAACACAGTTCACTAACCTGTCACGTAATAAGAACTCGTTTGCAGCTCTCCTTGTATGATTATTGATGCTATCTACACGATACAGGTGCAAGGTTCTGATAAGTAGACAAAAATGGGAAGCAACTTGTGCTTACTTTAAAAGAGCAGCAGTATTAAAGATATATAAATATGGTGAAATAGAAATCCAAATGCCACAACAAAACTAAATGCGAAAAAATGGGTTTCGGTCATTTCAAAAATTAATAATTCTATAAACTTACCCTAATTCAGATAGCTTCAGGTGAGCATCAGCTTAGTCAGCAAAGATGGCTTCATCGTCCTAAACACTGAAACGTCAATGAACTTTTGTATGGACTCTTCTAAATTATGGTTTTATAAATCCATTATCCATAATTATTTTTAAGAAAGATGGTGATGGATGCTAGTTAATTATGACATAATACAAACCTCTGCATATTTTTCAACAAGGGACGGAGAAAGGGATCAACCAAGAGTGTCTTATCAGTTTGGAGTTGGATCAAGACTTCCTTCTCCCCATTTAGAAAGCTCCCTACAAAGAAGTCAAATAAAAAATATAGAAAACAGCATTAGTACCTTAAAAAATATAGAAAACAACATTAGTACCTTATATATTGACAACTTAACATATAACACAGGCATTCTTAAAACATAGACAAAATTTGAAGTGTATAGAATAGTCTTACTTGAAGGAAGAGTTATCAAACACTGGGGGTTGTTCAAATTTCACAGGGAAGGTCCCTCAAATTCAGAGGATTCTTTGTGGCACCTTCCCTGTGAAATTTGAACAACACACAGTAAGTACAAACCTAAAATGTATGAAGATAATACAAAATACAAATATCATGTCGTTATGATGCAACTAGAAAAAGCGAAATAAAGACTCTTGGTTACACCACTAAGCAATATCAATCAGAAAATTTAATGTCCACGGTAAAAAGGATGAGAAAAATGAATGTGAAAACAGCCCAAGGTGTGGCCACCAGTTCCACTCATCTTCGTGAGAGATTCAACCACATCACTTGTAAGCATAACAACCTGCTTAAACCCTGTAATTATACCTCGCTCATATAAGGAACTTCCTCAATAAATGTACAATAAACTTAAGCAACACTACAATCAACATTAAGTGGATCCATTTGCATATAACTCAAACTACAATTCCTTCTCAAGAACAGATACAAACCCAAAGAATAAAAAATATACGTATTCCTAATGTATCAGTCTTACCTTAGCACCTGGATGTTCAACTCCTAGCATCTTTATAAGAAAAACATAAAGCAAATGTTGAGCAACATGTTCAGCAACACTATATCACATATGAGTCCTGTAAAATACACAAATTCACTTCAATATTCCATTCCAGAAACACAACCAATTGATATAAATCTATTACTAATGAACATTTCGAATTACCTTAATTTTTAAGGCATATACATATGGCTGGAGCAACTCTTTCCCTCACTAGTCTTCCACTTAGAAGGCTAGCAATACATATGACTGAATCAAATATAACATATCCTGAAATTCATCCAGCAACAACTCCTATCAAAAAGCCACTTTCAGTTTCTTGCCATGGCATCTACGAATGACCCAACCGCTATCATAGAAAACAAAATGCAAACAACTAAACAGATTCAATTAAAACAATTCAAATTCAATTAAAACAACTAAACAGGGGACATCTGACCCGTGAGCTAAAAACAATCGATTGTGCGATGAAAATAAAAAGTAACGAAGTTTCTGTACCAAGTACCAACCATAGAAATAGATTCTTAGTGTGAGGGTAGACTTTTACTTCTCAGATTGAAGAAGACTTCAACCAAACAATTTGGAGATTCAATACAGCCTGCACATCCTTAGTATCAAAATAAAAAAAAGCAAAACAATAATATAGACATGACTAATCTGACATTACTCTTAATAGATCAAAATGAAGTAAACTCACCCTGGCGACTGCATCTCTGTCCAAATGACCCACAAAAATATAGATTTAACTAATTAATGCCCTATGAGAAAAGATTTCAAATTATTATGTCAATATATCAACATGAAATATTACAGGGGATGCTCATAAAAACAACACAATCTAATTTCACACTACTTGCTCAATCGAACCTGACATGGTCAAAAATAATCATAAGAACTAATAAAAAAGCTCTAATCTCAATTTTCTAGTCTAGCAATTTTCACATATATTTGCATCTCAATCTTATCTAAGCAATCAAATTTAATGCACTAAGAAAAGCACTTCAGAATCTAAAATCAGAACATAATCACCATTAAATCAAAACAAATAAGCTAAATACAAATCAAATAAGAACTAAGAACATAACCCTAAACCAAAAAATTATCACCCAAATCAAACAAAATCAGATATACCTGATGAAATTTCTGAACTTCAACTTAAGTTGTTCAGATCTACCTGAAATCAACCAATACAACAGTTGTGGTTAAACCCCATGAACAAAATCGACCAAGAAAAAGAAAAGGAAAAAAATTGAATCCAAAACCCTAACTTGCATGAGGAAGATATGAACTACAATTAAGCTCTTGAGATTACCTGAAATCCACCAATAAAACAATTATTGTCAACCCCATGAACAAAATCGACCAGTAGAGAAAAAGAAGAAAAAAAATTGAATCCAAAACTCTAACTTGCCTGAGGAAGATATCAACTACAACTAAGCTCTTGATATTTACCTGAAATCCACCAATACAACAATTATTGTTAAACCCCATGAACAAAATCGACCAATAAAAGAAAAAAAAATTGAATCCAAAACCCTAACTTGCCTGAGGAAGATATGAACTACAATTAAGCTCTTGAGATTTACTTGAAATCCAACAATAGAACAATTATTGTTAAACCCTATGAAGAGAATCGACAAGTAAAAGAAAAGGGGGAGAAAAAGAAAACTTCAATCAAAAACCCTAACTAAATACCTGTACCTGGTGATTTTGAAAATTAAACCTAACTGCTCCTCGATTAAGATATGTAAAAGGTTAATCTCAGTGAGGGTTTGTGATTTAAGGGCTTAATTAGTCATCAATGGTTTAGTTCTGAGAGAGGAGAAGAAAATTTGGGTGGTTTTTTTTTTCTCTGTGAATGTCTCTGTGAATGAACTAATGAAGAGAGAGAGAGAGAGAAAGAGAGAGAGAGAGATCGCCAATAATAACGTGGTGGGAAATGGTGGGAAGTTAGATTTCACGTGTAAGAAAAGTACCACTGAATCAACCAGTACGACGGTCGTGGTGTGGGTTAATGAATCGGGGACATAGCCGTAATTAAAAATTTTATGGAACGACCGGTTTTAGCACTCTGGGATGTGCTCCGAAAATTTACCACATCAAGGACAGTCTTGACCGGTCCACGGTCTGATGACCGCCGATGAGGGTCAAGGATATGGGTCGTTTAATCCCCCTTTTCCACTAGTGGGTGCACCTTCCTCTTCTGGGACTTCGCTCGGTATGCCTCTTCTTTCTTTCGCTCGTATCATATACACCCTGAATTCTTCCTCCTTTCTTGATTGTTTCGCCTTTCTCCAGTTATCTTTTCTCTTTTTAGCTCTGCCTTCATAATTCCTCATATCTAGCTGATTGCTGGCACTGGATCTTTCTGAGTCGTCTATAATCTCTCCTATTCCGCTCGGCATTGGGAAGCGTAGACATCGGTGCAAGGTTGATACCACTCCTTTTATGCCGTGTAGCCATGGTCTTCCCAATATCATATTATACGGTGATTCCACATCCACCACACATAGTGTTACCTTCACCTTTATTTCTCCTAGCGGCGTACTTATAATTACCTCCCCTTTTGGTTTTGTTATAGCTTTGTTGAAACCATGTATGTTGTATATAGTTGGTAATAAATCCGTGTCGTTGTATCCCATCTCCTTGAACGTGTGATAGAACAAGATGTCGGCTGAGCTCCCGGTATCTATCAAAGTTTTTTCGATCTCCCATTCCTCTGAGTTTTTTGCGCCTTTGTCCTTCATCATTCTTCGCGCAGGTACAATTACTACCAATGGATCTGTTGGCCCCCAGCTTCTATGTGGTATGTCATCTGCTTCAAACATGATCTTCTGTTTTTTCCATTCGTGCAAGGGTGATATCTTTTCGACCGTCGAGATCTTCCTTCCTTCGTAATCACGCTTGTGGATTTGCCTTATGCGTCCTGCACTGAAATCCATAATATCTATACCTGACTTTGTTATCATATTGCACTGTAGACGTTTACTCCCTTCTTTTGCTCCGATATTCTTTACTATTCCTGTGGATCTACTCGCTCCGTGTATTGTATGCATGCTTGCTCGCTCTTCTTCTCGCATGAACTGGTTCTTCTTTCTTTTATGTGCAGACAACCTCAACTTGAAATCTATGGGTAACTTCTCTCACTATCTCTATGGAAATCTTTTCAGATCTGTAAACTTTGCTTTTCAAAAGGGTATTTATTCTATAGAACTACTTTCCTAATTGAAAACTGTGGTTTTAATGGGTGATCCCACATATTTTATTTTCACAAAAATGATTAAAATCTTTCAAAAACTAGAACAATAAGAAACCCTTCTTAAAAGAAATTTTTTAAAAAAGAAACTCAACTTAAAATTTTCACAAACAGGTGTGATCCCATTCCCGAGCTGTATTCTAGCGCCAAAATGTAGTAGTAGAAAATACTACTACACCTCTTAAACAATCTATATAGTAAATTATGAAATCATTGTGAAGAACACTTAAAGAGATTTTTATTAAGTATAAAAATCAATACAAATAAGATAAAACCCTAACTTGGGAAGCAAATAACTTTCCCTCTCCTAAATTTCTATCTCAACTCTCCAAAAGATCTCCCCCTCACTACAAGGTGGCTGGTTCTATATATAGGGATTTTACACAGTGGAGGACAGCTAATAAAGCCCCTATTTTCGGATCCACCGCGCGATGTCTTCGGGCGTTTACATTGTGTTTTCTCGCGCATGCTCTTAGTCTTCGCACAACTCTCACACTTTACTGATGATTTTATGACGTCACTGATCCCGTCATTTGAGATATGCTATGTGCGACTCCCCTTCGCTCCTTTCTAATTCAGTTGCTTCGCGTGGTTTATTGGATGTGCGGTATTTAACCCCTACAGTGTTATTTGGAAGTTGTTACTTCATGTTACTCTATGGCTATTATGGAAGGAACCGAATAGTAGAATTTTCTCCGACAAGGGTTAAAACCTTTCATCCTGAAGTCCCATATCCATTCAGTGTTTGGATGTTCGATTGGGATAATTTCTTTGTTTGGCGGCCACCTTAGGCCTTTGTTTTCGTTTGATGATTCTGTGCCTAGAGTCTCTTTAGCTCTTGGAGCTTTGTATATTCTTTCTTGTACAATTTTCCTTTCTTTTTTAATACATCTCATATTTCAAAAAAAAAAAGGGTGTTCCTTTATATACCCCCAAAAATACTAACGGTACCCCTTTATCCGTGTACCCAACAATTTATCTACCTACCCCATCAGATTTGCAAAAAAAATTATACCCCGAAGAAATGCAAAACCATTTCTTCTCCTTCTTAATTCATGAAACTACGGAGTTGGTCTTCTTTTCTACTCTCTCAAAAGATGCGATGTCTGAAAATCCCCAACTGTTCTAACTTTTAATTTTCTCAAACCTCACAAAACAACAACCAAACAAACCCTTGTTTCAACAACCTTTAATTTATCTTGATTTCTTCTCTTCTCGTTACAACAGAGAGGAAGGATGGGAAAAATGACATCTTTCAGAGTTAGTAGAGAAGAAAAAGTGAATAGAAAATTTCAACAAACTTGATACAAAGAAAGATCCAAGTATAAATATAGCAGAAATGCACGTTGTTGCTGTCGATAAATGATATATAGTAATTAGGAATTAGCACTCAGCAGTTCAATACATCCAAGTTAAACATTTGTTCTATTTGTTCAATAATAGGCGTTTGTAGATCAAATTAAGCATCGATTAATTGTAAATTAATATCCTTTTGAAACATCGGTTAAGATGAAGGAAGCACCAACTTCTTCTGATGATTTCATAGGCTGATACGACAAAAAGTGAAACAGTGGTTTTGTTTTTTCAGAAAAAAAATAGGTCGTAGTCTTGCTTATATAGCAAATTTTAGAGAGGGGTATGGGTATCAAAATTTTCATATAATTCTACAATTTTCATGATAATCAAATTACAACTAACATAACTAACTAATAGGGGTATCGTTAGTATTTTCTGGGATATATAAAGGAATGCCAAAAAAAAAAGAGAATAAAAAGAACAAAATCCTGTTGGTTGGTCATTTTTCATGCATTCGCATAAGAAGGTCCTACTCTTGATAACGGAAAGACCATGGAGTATAGTTTTAGGCCACGACAAGAACCTGATCTCCTTAGGGCAGTTACTATGGAATGAACAAATTCCAAGTTTGTTCATTTTGCTCCCACTATGGAATGAACAAACCTAAATGGATGTTCTAATCAACAAATCTGTTGCTTTGAACATTGAGTCGGACGATCCAGCGCGCGTTTAATGGAGGGTCGCGCGAGCCTAGGTAATACGCGCGCCCCAAGAAAAGACGTGGGCTTTACTACCACAAACGCGGGCGTTCCTACCACACTCCGGCGTTTCTACAACAATCGCCCACTTCAAATTCTATTATTTTACTAATATTTATCTCACTTTATCCTATTTTATCTCACTTTTATCCTACTTTATCTCTCTTCATCCTATTTTATCTCACCAAAATATTATATTTTATATTTTAACTTTATCCTACAAAGCATTTTATATTAAAAAGAAATACTAGTGGGGCTCTAGAAAACCAAATCTGTTCATTTTGCCATGCTTTACCATATTGGAGAAACCCGTTTGACCATTCACGTGGCTCAACAAAATTTTGAGTTTGAACATTACCATAGGAAATGCTCTTAAGAGCATAGGTATGTGACAACATGCTTCTGGATGCAGTTCCATGTATCCATGGTTATATATTTGATTTAGTGATCTACTAGTTAAGTAACTCAAAGATGTTTCTGTTCATGCATATATTCGATCGAACCCTTTCCTTAGATTTGTGATCGAGCCATTCTTATCCTCTCATGAGTCATGAACTCACCTCAGTGACATGTATATTGCCGATGTCACTGTAGTACAGTGGTAAAATCACTGGGTGATGATACAAATGACCTGAGTTCGAAACTCGCCAACACAAAATTCTTTACCTATCAAAAAAAAAAAAAAAAAACATTATCAAAATATGGAGTAGTAAATATAAAGTTGGGAAGCAAGAGTTCAAAACTCGCACCGATCAAAAAAAGAAAAAAAGAAAAACATTATCAAAATATGGAGTAGTAAATAGTAAAGTTGGGAAGCAAAAACAAAATTAAGTTCAAAATCTCCTTCACCATATGCATGTCTAAAACTTTGTATTCATTTGCTCTTGCTTTTTTTATATTAATAAAAATTACGCAAGGTGTGAAAGTATCGCTCTTGAAAAGACGAAAAGAAGCGCAAAAATTGGTTTCTCATGTAATTTCGTGCGAGCATCGGTGCATAACGCATATATGCAACTATGAACCGGTCCAAATGTGTGAAAAGTAATCTTCTCTCCTTCAGATAAAAAAGATAAAAAAATTTATCTCCCTCTGTTATTAGACTTGACCAAGGAGAAAACAATGTGATAAAACATTTCATGAATTCTTAACGTTACGTTCCCACAAACCTAACAATTCGTTTGTTTTCTTTGTTTGTTTCCCTCCAAATTTTGTTTCTTTGATGATGTTTGGTTTGATCAAACGACTAATTCTCGATACCCTCATAAGACTAGTTCTCTCAATGTCCATTTTCTTCCTCGTTACTATCTTGATGATTAAATATTCGCCACTAGTACAAATATTTACCTATAAATATAGAACATATTTTGGATAGAAATTTCATCTCTACCACAGCTTACATATCATCTCCTATCAATCACAATACTCCTTCCTTCAGTAAGAACAACAACTTTCGGTCAGTACCTTTTCTTGCCATGGCAACTCAACACAAGTATTCACTCCTTGTTCTATTTCTTGTGTTTGGGGCCTTAGTGACTGCAAATGCTAGCACATTTACTGCCTGGAACGGGCCTGGTTGCACCGGTAATCGTGATATCTATACATGTGGGTGTAACAATATCAGGTACCACGGTGGCTTTAGTTTTGACTACACTGGTGAACATGCTAGATTCTACAGCCGCTCTGGGTGTAGAGGTTCAATTCTAGCTCGATTCACACGAGATAGAAGCCAGTGTAGCTCCTTTCCATGGGGAAGTATCTTCATCGCCTGTTAAGGTATATCGACCTAGCTAAATGAGTTGCCCCAGCCCGTTTTTGCATTTTGTGCATGAATTCATCGTTAATAAAAGGACCACGTACTGTTCTCGTTGTGGTATCTTCATGTTCCTGTGATACGTTTTAGTTTGTATTGTTTGTATGATGTAACGTGTGTGACAAGATATATGTACTTGAATAAAGGCTGCAGGGTCATTGTTATATACTTAATTATCATATTATGAGTTTCTCATCTTTTTGCTAATCTTTTTTCCGTCACAAAGGCGAGTGACGGAGCCATCACTTCTCTTTGGTGGAGTCGAGCAAAATTTCTTTCAAAATTTTATTGATCTTATTCCACCATATGAGAGCAAAGATTTGAATCATACCATCATATTTGTCTCATCAAAGGAACGAATTTCCTAAAAGTTCAAGCCAATTTAATATTCAAAAACAAGTAAAAAATTACCATTTTAAAATCATTAGTTAGAACACAAAATTGGTCAAAAAGACCAAAACAGAAAATTCCTGGGTGAAATAGCTTTTTAGCTTTAGATACTGTTTATATAGCCAAAAAAAAAAATATATTGTTCATTTAGCCAAAATGGATATTTGACCCAGAATGTTATTTATTTATTAACCTGAAGAGACAAATATGTCCATATCTTCTACAAATCTTTCCTGCGTTGGAGAAGAACAAAGTAACCAAATAAAAACAGAGTACAAAAAAAAAAAAAAAAACACAATTAATTGCTCTGTTTTACGAATTAAAACAGAGCAAAAAACAGAGTGCGTGAAACATAGCAAAACAGAGTGCGTGAAACAGAGTAAAAAACAGAGTACTTGAAACAGAGTAAAAAACATAGTACGTAACCCATTGCATATCCTTCATCTCTGCCTCATGCCAACCACAACTTCCATCACCTGCACATCTATAATGTCATCTCCTGCATTCATTCCATTGCAATACCAACCGATCCACTCGACACTTCACTAGTACCGTTTCCCATCATCAAAACAACACCACCAAGTACCCATTAGCTCCATTATTGCCACCAGATCCAACAACCGCAGCTGCAACCAAACTCCAATACAGCACCTCCAAGCCATTACATTTAATCGCAACAAAGATCACTTTCATATCCTCGACATCACAAGAATCTCATTTCAAAGATCACCCCTGCAACTTATCCGTTCAAAAAAATGACCAATTTTCCGTTCAAAAAAATGAAGAAAGAAACTTATCCATAACATTTACAGCATATATCAAACCACGTCTCAAAATAATTACGCCAAATATATTAGGATTTTCCTTCTTTGAAGAGTATAAATCCCTGCATAAACATCATCCATGAGGGACTTGAAGCTGAGAGATATCCAATGGGTCTCAGATACTCAAGACAGTCGACAAAGTGAAATGTATTTTGGTGATGATGATGATATTCCACCGCTTTGAGTGGAGCCACTCGCATAAAAACTCTCTGTAAGACAAAATACATGTTTTAGCTGCCTGCTTTTGGTTTTATACTCCCAACCTTATCCTCACCAGTACTAATCTCTCTAAACTCCTACTTAAACTCATATTAATCCCTACTATATAATTTAAACATTTAGTAGCTCGGAGGATCCTCATGTATGTGCCGGACACCCTCTTCATTTTTTAATCAGATCATTAGAATCTACATTCTGTGATCATTAGAATCATTACCATTTTTTTTACCATTCTCTCTTATGTTAATAGCATGCACTAATCCTTTCCTCCTATATTGGCAACTACCTATGGTCCTATATACCCTAGCAACTTTGATTACATTCTATCCCTTCTTCCCTTAGATATTCACCCATACTGTAATGATACATAAACATCATGTTACTAATATCACAAACCTACCCTCCATTAAAATTAGGTGTACTAGTAGTAAACACACTACTACTACTGCTTTATTCTACAGTTTGAGAAATGAGATTGCTGGTTAGTAAACATACTACTACTACTACTTAAACACGTACTCACACATTAAACCTGGATGAAACCAGTTTCATCCTAGTTTAAACGTGCTGAAACAATACACAACACAAATTAAATCTAAATGAAACTGGTTTCATCCTAGTTTATATTATATTAAACCTGGATGAAACTGGTTTTCATCCTAATATAAACATGCTGAAAAAATATACACCACAAATTAAACCTAGATGAAACTGGTTTCATCCTAGTTTATATTATATTAAACCTGGATGAAACTGGTTTTCATCCTTGTATAAACATGCCGAAATAATATACACCACAAATTAAACCTAGATGAAACTTGTTTAATACTATAGGAAACATTCTCACTTAACCAAATTAGTCTTGTAGGAAGTAGTACAATGTATATATGTATCATGCTATGGATATTAGGCACATTCTCATGTAACCAAGAAAAGTTCGTATGGAGTCAATTAGATTTACAATCCCTACCTATGGTCCTATATACTGCAAAAAATTAGGGAAAATTACTTACTTAATTACATCAAATAACATGAAAACTAGGACGTGGACAAATAACAGAATCAAATAACATGAAAACCAGTTACATCTTATTTTTATGCTAGATGAAAACCAGTTACATCCTCCTTATTATCATCTTTATTAAACTTCAAATATGCATGTATCACATGAAAACCAGTTACATCCTATCGTAGTGCTAGATGAAAACCAGTTACATCCTTCAACATTTAGCCATAAAAACGCACTTGGGCATTTCTTACAAACACTTGTTGCAGCATGACTTCGATAACCAGATGCAAACCAGTTTTATCTAATTAAGATGAACAAATTTGAAATCAAAACACAATTAAGGTCAAGAAACTTACCAATTTGATCATAGTCTTCATCCATTTCTTATCAAAAAACAGAGTACTCCGAATAAATTACAAGGAAGATGAAAATTAAATTCATAAAATCAATTAATTTCAACTTAGGTTCAGCAGCTAAGGTTAAATTAAAATCACCATACACCAATTTGTGCTAAAATAAAGACAATCAATCCATTCATTTTTGAAAATAAAATAAAAAACAAAATTAGGGTTTCCAGACCTGCGTGTTTTGGTATAATCATGAGTTATTTGCTAAAATTGGTTGATTCAAACCCAAATTAGGCATCTGCAGATCTCTTTAACGATGGTGGAGTTGATATTGGTGTTTTGTGGATGTTGATGTGTTTAATGGTGAGCAAAGTTTGATATGGCGGAGGCGGTATAGAAGGATGATGATGGTGCGATGACAGGTGTAGAATTATGGTGGCGGTAGTTCTTGTCGATGGTGGTTTGATAGATCCGCTTATAGTTGATGATGGTGGTGGTGGAGAAAGAGAAGATCGAGAGCAGAGAGTAGAAGAAGAAAGTAATGGAAACGGTGGATGAGATCGATATTATCTAGATAGGAAGAAGAAAGGTAAGGGTAATCCTGTCTGTTCCCATTAAAAGATTCCTTTGGACATTTGACCCAGGCCTAATTCCTACCAGTCCATATGGCCCTTAAAACTTGTTTTTTTTGGCTATATAGCCCATTTTCTGTAGTTAGAACCAGTTAACGAGAGAATCGTAACGACTTGACATGTATGTTCTGGTCACGGTTCCGGTTACAACTGCCTATTAAACGAAGAATGAGATCCGGGCCCATCGTTGAACTAAAACATACACCGATGATGAAATACAAGAATAAAACTAGAGTACCGCTGCCATGGTGGGAGGGCCGACCGAAGAAAAATTAGTTGATACATAAATCAAAATATGGCTACATAAAGTATTATGTATCTTTTGTGGTGGTTTGCATAACAGAGATACATTTAATTTTCGAAAATTGTGTCTAAAATGATAAACACCTCCAAATTTTTCTTAAAAATCTAAATTTGACTCTATGACTTATGAGTCAATACGGGTCCCGTTAAAAGCAGTACAATGTGTCCATATAAACTTAATTTAAACATTTTTGATTTACTTTCTTGGGGTAAAACCGGAAGCAGCTCCTTTTAGAAATTATAAAATCAGATTTCCGAAAATGTTAACATACCGAGAAAAAGTCGTAGAATCCCATAAAAGAAAATAATTTTTTAATGAGGGAGGATCCATGGACATTCTTAGATGGACAAGGTCGGACAAGATTTGCGCCATTTTCTCCGGAAAACTCAAACAAAAATGAATTTAAGTCTAATATTTTAATGATATGTTCCTATTATAAGACTTTATATTCATACCAAAAATGAATGCAATTCGAGATAGCAAACCTGACCATCTACCGATCTTAATTTCTACCGTTAATTTTGAACGGTGGTATTCAAAGGGGTAGATGGTGGTTTTATACATATCGAATTGTGCTCATTTTTTGTAGGAATGTAGAGTCTTATAAGAAGAATATACCATCAAAATATTAGACTTAAATTCATTATCGTTTGGGTTTTGCGGAGAAAATGGCGCAAATCTTGTCCGACCTTGTCCATCTAAGAGTGTCCATGGATCCTCCCTCTTTTTTAATAATCCTTAACATTTATCCTGGTATTTGAAACGAAATGTTATGTATTAAAGAAAATTAGTTCAGTACATGAGTTATATCCTCACAAAGCTGTGCTCTAATCTCAACTGGGAAAATAGCTAGACCAAGATACTGATAAAGCATTTTCTCTAGCTAACTTAGAGAGAATGCCTGCCACTTTATTACCCTCCTTAGGAATGTAATAACATTTCCAAGACTTAAAACTACGAAACAAACTTTGAATGTCTTTAATCATATTGAGTAATTTCCAATCTATTGAAGCATTGTTGTTAACTGCTTCCACCACTGTCTTAGCATCGAGTTCAAAATGCACTTTCTCCAGCTTTAGCCTTTGAGCCCAATTCACAGCTTCCCACAGTCCCATGCATTATGCTTGCTCTGCATTTCTAATTCCCCTCAAGTAGATGCACCTTGCTTCTTGCTGAGCACCTGAAAAATTTCGAATTATTAGACCAATCCCACCAGTTTTATTGGAATTTAAGAAAGAACCATCAACATTAATGGTAACAACATCCAAAGGAGGAGGTGACCAATGCACATTTCTTCGATAGACTCTACTAGCAGTGTTATGAGTCATTCTTCTTTGTGCTAAATGTTCATTGATGAAGCTACGAGATCTTAAATAGTTCTTTCAGGGCAAGGGTTAACATTCTGAAAAACTTTATCACATCTGCAAGTCCATAAGCACCACGTGATGATAGCTCTTTTGCAAATTTCATCTGTCGTAATTTTCCTTTCATGGAGATCATCAAACCAACTTCTTATCCAATCAGAGAAGGAGATAGAACCATTTGAAGACCAACCAGTGATAAAAAACCAAACTTCCCTTGCTAAGTTATATTCCATTAAAACATGAGCTGGAGTTTCTTGCACTTGTTCACAGAAAGGACAAACAGTTTCAATTCCAAGTATTTTCATGCTCAGTATGTCTATGGTTGGGAGAAGGATTGAAACAACTTTCCATAAGAATTGCCGGATCCTGGGAAGTAAAGGGAGTTTCTGTTGGGGTTTTGTTCCGTGAAGATTCCGAAACTTAATGGAACGTAACTTGGGTGTTTCCCAAGTTATGTGATTTCCTATTTTAGGATTTCCTAATGAAGGTGTGAGTCTATTTTTAAGAGTTCTAAGACTTGGGGAGCAATGATTTGTCTACTATATAAGAGGGCTTATATTGTGAGTAGAAATCCATCCTTTTGGCAATCCTCTTGACAAGAGTGATCGAGGGTCATAATCGTTGTGTCCTACAATGGTTTGTGATGGGGCAAAATCAATGTGAGAAGAGAGACTTGTAGTGAGAATGGGTATGGTGAAATCTATGGTTTATAGGGTTCATATGGGAGAAGCTAGAATTCATGATGTTCTTCATGTTCTTGTCTAAAGTCGAAGCAACCATGGCGGTGGAAGTTTATGGAAGAAGAAGAACAAAGGGAGAGGTAACTCTCTGTAATATGTCTTGTTGTTTCTAACGTATAGATCTAGTGGGTTATATAACTAGTTGATTATATGTTGTGTACGTCGATGTAATAACTTGTTATGATAATGAAGATTCTCGGGGTGGTTTTGGCCGTGGATGTAGCCTACATAGGTGAACCACGTAATATTTGTGTCGTGTGTGATTGTCTCTTATCGTATTGATTATATATTCGTGATAGTATTATCCGATCATGCTAATCTAAAGATGTAAGAGACGGATTCGAGCTAAGTTATCTAAAGTATGATGTTTCATGGAATTGACTTCTATGGATGCATGCCGGTTCGAGATGAACGTAACCTCGGTTTCTCGACAGTTTCCACAATGTTTTATAGATTTTGATCCGTCTTGGTCCCACAGATTCTAAGACATTTTGTTTTTCATACATCTTCCTATATGACGATTTTATAGAGAAGGCACCATTTCTTTCAAGTAACTAGACTAGCCAGTCATCTTGAGTGTTTTGAATCTGAATACCAGAGATAATTCTGATTGTGTTGAGTTCAAATAACTCTTGCAGTATATTAATGTCCCATGAATTGTTATCCTGATTAAAAAGTTGGTGCACATATTTGTATTGTTGATATGAAGTAGAGCCTTGTTTTGGGACTGGAGGATTCGAGAAAGCTTGGATCCATCTGTGTTTCCAAATTAAGATCTTCTTACCGTTACCTAGGCACCAACAACTGTTTGATTGAACAAACGCCAACTCAGAACTCATGCTTTTCCATGACCAGGTAAAATTAGACTTCTTTTTCAAGTTGAAGAGATCTCCATCTTGAAAATATTTCGCCTGAATAGATTTTACCATCATAGAGTCAGTATCAGAACAAAGCTTCCATTTTGATTTCACAAGTAAGGCTCTATTAAAGATGTGCATATCTCGAAAACCTAACCCTCATTCTTCTTTTGGTTTTTGTGTTCTTTTCCATGTGATAATGTGGTTTCTTTTGCATGTTTTTTTATTTCTCTAGAATTGTTGTTGTTTAGATCTCATCTTTTTTATAGTGACATGAGGTTGTTTGAAACTTGTCATGTGATGTATTGGTATCGCATTGGAGACATTCTTGATCATCACGGATCTAGCTGCTTCAGACATGTGGCTGCCATTCCAATTGGAGAATCCGTGATCCATTTTTTCGCAGAGAATGGAAAAAGGGATACGCTTTTTCCTGCCCACAAAGAAGGGTAGTCCAAGGTACTTCTCATCTGAAATATTTAGGTATCTGACTTGTAAGGTACCACTGATAGACTAAGGGGGAGTGGTATTCATGTGAGATGAAATATTGACTAAGGAGGAGTGATACATATCACCATAGTATTGTTGTCGAAGTTGTGATACAATTGAACTTTGATGTTGTGTAATAATACTATGACACTGTATAACAATGATTGAGAGCTATTATTTTCTCATTGTTATGGCTACTTATCTTCAACAACAATGATGCTGAATTGAATACCTTTGGAATCATTGGAGTACTTAGAAGTGACGAAGATTTCGAGTAATGTTGAAGTACCAAGGAGATCAAGCATGTGGATGAGAAGCTGCAAAGTTTATTTATTTTGTATTCCATATGTATTGATAGTTTTGTCACTAAACTTGACAAAGGGGAGATTGTTAGAGCAATCGCTTCTGGTCGAACTCGTAAGCGTTGCTATCTCAAGCTTGTTTGTCAAGTTTAGTTGCCAAAACTACAAGTCTTGATTTCTAGTCTACTTATAGATAAGTCTCGGACTAGGATAATAAGTGTAGTTGAGCTCTAGACTCCACGACGTTCATCATGCAAAGACAAAGAACTACTCAAGGAACTAGTGGAACTTCATCGACAAAAAGGTATGTGGATACTTGAACTTATCTATCACTCAAAAGTCTATTTATTCTATCTCCTATCTTGAGACAAAAGTCGTATTGCTATATAGACTTCAATTATACACATTTTCTATTTCGAGCCGAGTTTATCTCGCTTATCTATTTCTCGAAATTGTGTTGGTAAGCTTTCGCTTTGGCCAAGTTCATCTTTACTCGTGAAGAAAGTCATGTTGATTATTTCAATAACTTGAAATTCACTTTGATGAAAAATAGTTTGTGAATAACAACTATATTACATCCTCTAAGAAAGTTTCAATGATTGAAATGAGAGTTTAGAATATATAACCATGATTGGATATAAACATTGCATGTGAACTCATACTTGTGTAAGTCCAAAATCCTTGAACCAAAGTATGCGTACTTTACTGGTTTAGGATGTCCGGAGCTAAGTCCGTGTACCTGTACGCATACTGTCGGAAGTTCACATCTCGTGAATTTCTGCTGGAGTTTGTGAACCAAAAACAAGCTCAATCCGGGTACTTAAGTATGCATACTGGTATGCGTACTTAAGAGGGTTATTTTCTAAAAACAGTTTATTCGTGAACTAAGACATTTATAAATTAAGGAATGAAATCTTCGCAAACCGTGGCTATAATGTTCATGAATCGATTCGAGTGAATCAAAACTGTTTTGCTTCGATTGTGTCTTGTATACTTTTATGAGATCTAAGCAATTGAACAACTTTCTAACTAGTTCTTTTGAGTCATTTGAACTAGTTATGGTGAAGATGAATAAGGTTGATATGAAAGTGCTCATATGACTAACCATTGGTTAACTATTGTTGAACCAACTAAGTGTACACGTTTAGGTACGGTTACTCAAACCTAAATGAAGTTACATTTCATTTGTGTATAACAAGTTAAGTTCGATCTAATGGTTGAAAGATATTAGCTTGAATCTAATCAGGTTTTCATCTAACGGTGAATATTGAATGCTTTGTTACCAAGGTAACTTAGATTGCAAACCCTGATTTGGAGACTATATAAAGGAGAACTCTAGCAACTGGGAAACCTAATCCCCACACCTCCTGTGTGATACTAGTTGCATAAGCTAGAGTCGATTCTCCTTTAACCTTAGGTTTCTCTCGAGACCCTGTATGTTAACGACTTAAAGACTTCATTGGGATTGTGAAGCCAGACCCAACTATTTTCTCCGTAGTTGCGTGATCTGATCTTGCTGTTTCTATGTATTTGAGTACAATCGTAAGATTGGCTTGAGATTAATTTCTCCGATAGGAAAGATAGAAAAGTAGTCACAAAAACGTTCGTCTCATCATTTGTGATTCCACAATATCTTGCTTCGCTAGTCGATTAAGATTATTGTGAGGTGATTGATATTTCTAGGTTGTTCTTCGGGAATATAAGTCTGGTATATCAATTGGTTCCTGTTCACCTTGATTTATCAAAAGAAGCAACAAAACTCGTAGGTATTTCTGTGGGAGACAGATTTATCTATTCCTATAGACTTTTCTGTGTGAGACAGATTTGTTTATTAAAGTCTTCGACTTTGGGTCGTAGCAACTCTTAGTTGTGGGTGAGGGAATCAAGTGCGTAGTATCCTGCTGGGATCAGAGACGTAAGGAGCAATTGTACCTTGGATCAATGTGAGATTGATTGGGGTTCAACTACAGTCCAGACCGAAGTTAGTTTGTAGTAGGTTAGTGTCTGTAGTGGCTTAATACAGTGTGTGTTCAATCTGGACTAGGTTCTGCATCTGCGGTTTCTTCGTTAACAAAACTTCTGGTGTCTTTGTTACTTCTTTTCCGCATTATATTTTGTTATATAATTGAAATATCACAGGTTGTGCGTTCAATCGATCAATTGGTAAATCTAACCTTTGGTTGTTGATTGAAACTGATTGATCCTTGAACATTGGTCTTTGATACCATTCAAGTTATTTCTCTTATTCAATCGGGCTCGCAAATTATTATTTGTTTGATTGCGGATTGAATTGAGATATTGAGATATAACTCTTTGATATACTTTTCTTAATTTTTTTTATTGAGTCTAACTGTCTAGTTGATTCTCTTGAAAGTATATTGGAGTTAGTTCATACAGATTGCTAAGCAAAATATTGGGTGAGGTTGTTGTACCCCCACTTTTTCACAAACTATATCTCGCACTTTGGGAGTCTTTTTTTCTAGAAATTCCTAAATGGTAGCGGGTTTGAAACTAATATTTTGGTGACATATAACTCTTATATAGCTCTATGTTCCAATAGAAAAAGAGTACATTCCGAAATGTATAATACCAACATCTACTACTTTGAAAATTAGCCGTCGAAAATTAAAGGAATTTCAACTGTTAAAATTAAGATCGATAGATTGCGAGGTTTGGTATTTCAGAATGTACTCATTTTTGGTGCGTATGTAGAACTTTGCAAGAGTATTATATCCCAAAATATTAACTTTGAAATAAAAGTGTATTACACCCGAAATGAAATTTAAAGATAGTGTGAGTGGATCCACCCTCTTTTATAAATATGTGTTAGAATATGGGCATGAAATGTAAAGATAGTGTGAGCGGATCCTTCCTCTTTTATAAATATGTGTTAGAATATGGGCATCCAACTCAAAACCAATTGGCAATGAGTGGAGTGACCCATAGGATTATAAACCGCAGGATCTTAAATGTCCAGACAATGTGGGACTAATAATCTTAATACGCCCCCTCACGTGTAGCCTCGTTGTGTCTAACACGTGGACAACAATAAATCGGGTGATGCGGAGTAAAGGTGCGGCCAAATGACTCAACACAAATAGCCTGCTCTGATACCATGTTAGAATATGGGCATCCAACTCAAAACCAATTAACAATGAGTGGAGTGGCCCATAGAATTATAAACCGCAGGATCTTAGATGCCCAGACAATGTGGGACTTATAATCTTAACAATACGAGATCAGAGCCACCTTTTCTTTCTCTGGAGTCTTAATCAATAAAAATTAATAATTAGGAGATTCGATCTAAAAAGTCATAATGCAGGTCGTTAACCAATGATATGTAGTTAGGAGTTTTGATATGGTCGGAGTAAAAACAAATTTAAGATCAAATCTCCTTCACCTTATGAAGAAGTAAATGAAGATGAGAATTTAGCGCCATAAATCTAACTGATAAAAAAATAAAATAAACACGCACTTTGAATGGATTGGTTACCCATGGTGGAATTTGTAAATAAACCGAAAGAGATAATCCCCTGTTATACTTTTTCAAAAAAAGATACTCCCTCCGGTTCTGGAAAAAAAATATTTTTACTTTTTCAATTTGGCTTATTTTTAGACTAAAATGAAAAAGTAAAAGTATCTCTTTTCCAAAAACAGAGGGAGTATTCCCCTGTTATACCATGATGAAAAGTAATACCAAAAATTTGGATTAGAATATACACTAAGTTAATATTTCCTCGTCCTCCAAAGAGCTACATTTTTAAATTTAAATTTAATTTGTACCTACAAAATGTTGGGAGGATGTTCAAGGACTAAATTAGGAAATGTAGTTGGTTTGGGAAACCAATTACTAGTGTAAATATAGGACCTCATATCTAAAAAACCATCTCCAACAGTGAGAATTTTAACCCTTAGAATTAAAAAAAAATTAGTTAAAAACATGACGTGGAGGTGCAACCGGAGGTGTAGATAACACTTTCTTGAACACCTTCATATTTAGTAATTGGTCCCTCATAACTTGTAGGACCCTACTGTTGGAGATGGATTTATGTCAAACGGGGGTCAAAAATCCTATGTGTCACTAAAAATAAATAGATCCACCCTCTCTTAGAGATGCTATAAGTATAGCAGCTTAAGAGGTTTGTCTCTTAGAGTTAAGTTAGGAAACCCTATACTTGTAGGAAAGTAATCCTTATTAAGGAATGTGTTCATTCCTATTGATTTGTATAAATAACCATAGAGAGAACTAGAGAAAACACACCAGAACTAATTAAAAGTTCTCTTCTTCTCTGCTTAGGCTTTGTATATTCCAACCTATACGGTGATATATAAAATTGCTTATTCCTTCCCGAGGATTCAACCTCGTTAAATACTTGTTCTTCTTGTGTGTGTGATTGTGTTCTTGGCGATATTGATATACCTCGTAGTAGTGCAAACCTAACGCTTCTGCAGGCTTTGGCGCAACAATTGGTATCAGAGCAAGGAGACGCTCTTTGGGTACTCAGATTGAAGTTGAAGTGAAAGTATTTTTCTGAAGATTGCTTGAGGTAATACTAATCTCAAAGGTTCTGTTTTTTATCTATATTTGTTTACTATGGTTAATCCGGATGAGCCGATGGAACCATCGATATCCACAAGTAAAGATAAAGAAACAAAAGAAGAAATACTTCATTCACATAGATCACAACTCAAGGTAGAAAAGTTTACTGGAACCAATAACTTTGGTTTATGGAGAACGGACGTAATGGATGCTCTTGTTCATCTTGACCTAGAAGAAGCTCTAGAAGGTCAGCCAGTGGAGATAACAAAAGCGGTGGAACAAGATGAATAAATTATGTCTTGCTTCGATACGAGGGTGTTTAGCAACTGCAGTAAGAGTTAATTATCAGCACGAGACTTCAGCTAAGGATCTCTGGGAAAAGCTAGAGAAGGAATATCTTGTGAAGAACGTGGCCAATAGGATACATATTAAAAGGAATTTGTATCGCTATAACATGAAGAGAGGTGCAACCCTAACCGAGCACCTAGATTCATATAATAAACTTCTTGTTGAGTTGGTTAACTACGATAAGAAGATCAATGACGAGGAACAAGCTTTGTGTCTGATAAACTCTCTTCCTGAAAAGTATGAACCCGTGATTAAAGCATTAATGCACGACAAGGACAAGATGACATACGCAGAGGTCACTACAACATTGTGTAGTGAGGAGTTCAGGAAGATGGATCGCGAAGACCTTGCAAGTGAAGCTAACAATGACTTGCTTCTTGCAAGAGGTCGTTCAATAGACGTGAGAAGGAAGACGGTGGTTATGGGAAAGGTAGAGGACGTTCTAAGAGTAGAATGCGACTGCAGAAAGATGAGTGTGCTTGGTGTCATGACTTCGGTCATTGGGATAAGGATTGTCCTAAGAGTAAGGAAAGAGAAGGAGATAACAATAAAACCGAGGTGAACATTGCAAAAGGTAATGAAGAATCAGATGATGCTTCTGATTTCTCGCTAACTGCGACACCATCAGCTTGTGCTATTATATATGGTACATGGGTATTAGATACTGGAGCAACATATCATATATGTCCATATCGGGACTGGTTCTCAAGTTTTGAAGAGCTTGGTGGAGAAGTACGTATGGGAAAAAATCATACCTGCAGGGTGATTGGGATTGGTAGTGTTCGTATCAAGATGCATGATGGTATGGTTAGAGAGCTGAAGGAGGTAAGATTTGTACCTGCCATAAAGTAGAATCTGATTTCACTCGGAACTTTAGAAGCTAAGGGCTATAAGATAGTCGCTGAAAATGGTGTTCTAAAGGTAATAATGGATCTATGGTAATCATGAAGGGCACACGTCATCATAACTTGTACTACTTGATTGGGAGTACAACAACAGGGGATGTGTCTATTTCTGAACACATCGAGAGTGCAGCTACCGAGAAGACAGAGCTATGTCACATGAGACTTGCACATCCAGGTGAGAAGTCGTTGCATAGGTTGATTCAACAAGACTTGTTGAAAGGTGATATTGCCTGCAAGTTAGCATTTTGTGAACATTGTGTTAAGGGCAAGAAAACAAGAATAAGCTTTGGAACAGCTATCCACAATACTAGTGGAGTTCTTGACTATGTTCACTCATATGTTTGAGGTCCTTCCAAGAATGCATCATTGGGAGGGAAACATTGGTTTGTGTCGTTCATTGATGATTTTTCTAGGCGCGTATGGATGTACACCATGAGGCATAAGGATGAAGTCCTAGAAATTCTTGTGAGGTGGAAAAAGGCAACTGAGATTCAAACTGGCAGAAAGATCAAAGTACTACATTCGGACAATGGTGGAGAGTACAAGAGTGATCCGTTCTTGCAAGTATGTCGGGATGAAGGGATAAAGAGGCACTTCACAATTAAGAAGACACCGTAACAGAATGGGGTAGCTGAACGCATGAATCATACTTTGCTAGAGAATGTACGATGTATGTTATCTAATGTTGGATTAGGTAAGGCGTTTTGGGCTGCGGCAGTTACATATGCGTGCTTCCTCATTAATAGGTTTCCATCAGCTACATTAGAAGGTAAAACTCCTATGGAGAAGTGGTTTGGTAAACCAGCTTATGATTATGACTCAATTCATATCTTTGGTTGTCCTGCGTGGTATCATGTTAGTGAAAACAAGCTTGATAGCCGTGCTGTGAAAGGAATCTTTGTAGGTATGAAGAGTGGAGTAAAAGGGTTCAATATTTGGAATCCGGTTGAGAAAATGATAGTCATGAGTAGAGATGTCACATTTGATGAGATGTCTATGGTAAAGTCTTAGGGTTCTCGACAGGTGGAGAACAGAAGCACCAGTACTAATGAGCCTTTGCAGCAGGTGGAGATTGATGCAATTCCACCAATTCCAGTTAAGTCTGTATCTGTTTAGAATACTTCTGAAGACATTGGGTCTGTAAGAGAGGTAACTACTGAACTTCAAAATGATAGTGACACTGTTGAGGAAGAGGAACAAGAGTCTGTAGAAGATACAGAAGCTACGATCACGGAGACCATATTAACCAGCAAACCGAGAAGATCAACTAGGAAGCCTGGTTGGATGAATGATTACATTGCTTATGCATTACCAGTTGTTGAAGATGGTACTCCTACTTCCTATTTAGAAGTTGTACATAGTGCAGAGTGTAAAGAATGGGAAGGTGCAATGAAGGACGAGATGGAGTCTCTTTACAAAAACGACACATGGATTCTTATGAAGCTTCCGAACGGTAAGAAGGCCATAGGGTGAAAGTGGGTATATGATAAGAAAGAAGGATCTTCGATGAATCAAGTACGCTACAAGGAAAGGTTAGTTGAAAAAGATTATGCCCAAAGAGAAGGGATTGACTACAATGAGGTGCTCTCTCCGGTAGTAAAACACTCATCAATTCGTATTTTGTTGGCTTTGGTAGCACAATATGTTTTAGACCTAGTTCAGCTAGATGTTAAGACATCATTCTTACATGGTGATCTATAAGAGGAGATCTATATGACTCAACCGAGTGGGTTTAAGGTTGCTGGAAAAGAAGATTGTGTATGTAAACTGAAGAGATCGTTGTACGGGCTGAAGAAGTCTCCAAGACAATGGTATAAGCGATTTGACCAGTTTATGATAGGCCAAACATCCACAAGAAGTCACTATGACTATTGTGTATACTTTAAGAAGCTATGTGATGGGTCTTTCATATATTTGCTCTTGTATGTCGATAATATGCTGATAACATCTAATAACAAGAAAGAAATTGATAATTTGAAGCACAAGTTGTCATCTGAGTTTGAGATGAAAGATCTGGGAGAAGCTAAGAAAATTCTTGGTATGGAGATTCAACGTAACAGAGAGAAGGGTAAGGTTTGTTTGTCTCAAAAGGCATATTTGAAGAAAGTGTTACAGAAGTTTGATGTCTACGAAGGAACTAAATCTGTAAGTACTCCCCTTGCTGCTCATTTTAATTTGAATGCACGTATGTCTCCCACTACTGAAAAAGAGCGATAGTATATGGCCCAAGTCCCATATGCTGAGGCTGTTGGTAGCTTGATGTATATGATGGTATGTACAAAGCCGGAAATTTCACATGTTGTTAGTATGGTCAGCCGTTATATGCATTCTCCTGGTAAGGAACATTGGCAAGTTGTGAAATGGATTTTAAGGTATATTTACGGTACAGTTGATGTTGGCTTGGAGTTTGTAAAGGATAGAAGTAGCAATCAGTCGTGTGTTGGGTATGTGGATTCTGACTATGCTGGTGATTTGGACAAGAGACGTTTAACTACATCGTATGTATTTACTGTAGCAGGGGCACCATTAAGTTGGAGATCAATCTTGCAGTCTATTGTGGCGCTTTCAACTACGGAGGCGGAGTATATAGCAGTGACTGAGGCATTTAAGGAGGCTATATGGTTACAAGGTTTGCTAGATGACTTAGGAGTTGTGCAAGACCAACTGCATGTGCATTGTGATAGTTTAAGTGCAATTTATTTGGCTAAAAATCAAGTGCATCATGCTAGAACCAAACATATAGACGTACGATTTCACCTATGAGAGAAATTCTTGAAGAAGAAGACATTCTACTTGTGAAGATCGATACTAAAGACAATCCAGCTGATATGTTGACTAAAGTAGTATCTGGGATCAAGTTTCGACATTGTTCGAAATTGATCCACATCCTTCCGGATTAGTGAAAAGCCCTTTTGGGTAGAGGTTCTTAGGAACCTGGTGGAGGTCTTCTAGCAAGGCCATTTGAGGGAATTACGGTCGGGTTTGATTCCTATTGAGGATACGTAGGTAACCAGTGATGGTTCAATCGACGTTGGAAGATGAAGGTGATTTTATCTATTGATCGTCTCATGCATGAATGCATGATCCGAGGTGGAGAATTTTTGGGAGGATGTTCAAGGACTAGATTAGGAAATCTAGTTGGTTTGGGAAACCAATTACTAGTGTCCTAAGTATAGCAACTTAAGAGGTTTGTCTCTTAGAGTTAAGTTAGGAAACCCTATACTTGTAGGAAAGTAATCCTTATTAAGGAATGTGTTCATCACTATTGATTTGTATAAATAGCCATAGAGAGAACTAGAGAAAACACACCAGAACTAAGTAAAAGTTCTCTTCTTCTCTGCTTAGGCTTTGTATATTCCAACCTATACGGTAATATATAAAATTGCTTATTCCTTCCCGAGGATTCAACCTCGTTAAATACTTGTTCTTCTTGTGTGTGTGATTGTGTTCTTGGCGATATTGAGATACCTCGTAGTAGTGCAAACCTAACGCTTCCGCAGGCTTTGGCGCAACAAAAAAGTGACACTTAATTAGCAAAAATAAGTTCTAAAACTTTCTTTACGTTTGGTTTTGTTAATTCATTTTTCATTTAAATGAAAGAAGGAGTGCAAAATTGGTTTTTCAAGTAATTTTGTGCGTGGCTAGTGCATACATGCAAGTAGTAGATAAAGAAAAGAAAAATAAAAATAAAATAACTAGTATGAACGAGTCCATATGATCTCTTAGTTTGTTGTTAGACTGGACTAAGGAGAAAACAATGTGATGATCAAGCAGCAGAATTTGTTTGTTTCCTTCGTTTGTTTCCCTCCAAATTTTGTCTCTTTTCTTGACGTTTAATCAAACGACTCGGTAATCCATTTTCTTCATACGACTATTTCTCAGTGTCCATTTTTTCTTCCTGGTATCTATCCCGGTGATTAAAATATGCACCAAACAGTACAATTTTTTTACCTATAAATGTAGAGGATATCCGGATAAGAAATTTCACCTCTACAGCTTACATATCATCTCCTATCAATCACAATAGTAAGAACAACTTCCAATCAGTACCTTTTTCTAGCAATGGCAGCTCAACACAAGTATGCACTCCTTGTTCTCTTTCTTGTGTTTGGGGCCTTCGTGACCGACTTCGCCCGTGCTAGCACACTTAAGGTATGGCGTGGCCCTGGTTGCACCGGACCTAGCGAAGTATATGGATGTGGGTGTCATAGTATTCGATACCACGGTGGCTTTAGTTTTGACTACACTGGTCAACCTGGTAGATTTTACCGCGGTTATGGGTGTGGTGGTGGAGCACTAGGTACTCCAGGAGACCGTCGCAGGTGTTCCTCCTCATATGGGAGTATCCGCATCCTTTGTTAGGTATATCAGGCCTAGCTAAATGAACTGGCTCAGCCCGTTCGTGCATTTTGTGCATGAATTTATCGTTAATAAAAGGAGCACGTACTGTTCTGGTTGTGGTTTCTTCATGTTCCTTTGATACGTTTTATTGGTTGTATGATGTAATGTGTGTGAAAAGATATATTTAACTTGAAGAAAGGCTGCAGGATCATTGTTATAATTGGGCTGATCGACCGGAAGGCTCGAAGGGAGGGAATCCCTTTTATGGTCACTTTATTGTAAAATAAAAGACACCTAATGTAAATGTGCAAATAGATAAAAAAAAATTGAACTTGGTGAGGTTATTTCCTTGGGTTTTCCCTATTTGCCACCTACATTTTCCTATTTGCCACTCACATAAATTACTATCCTAACTTATCTTAATTACCACCCATATTACTTGTTCTATCGTATTGAGTACTATCTTCTCTAAGATTTGTTCGAGATTTATCCCCGATAGGTAAGATATAAAAAGTAATCACAAAGTTCCGCGTCTCAGACTTTGTGATTCCGCAGTAACTTCTTATACCACCATATAGCTAAATTATTGTGAGGTGATTGATATTTCTAGGCTGCTCTTCGGGAGTATAAGACCGGATTATCAATGGGAAAAATATCGTTTGGTCCTTTTTTAGGTGGGCCCATGTCTGTTTGGTCCTTTAGGAAAATGCCTTTATTGTTTGGTCCATAATTATTTAAAAATATTAAACTGACAAAAGTATTCTTCCGTGTTAATTTTTACTTATTTTCTTGTAGCACTTCATTCCAGAAATGAAGTTTATATAAAAACCTAAAAAAAAAAAGACTTCATTCCAGAAATGAAGTCCATATAAAAACCTAAAAAACAGACTTCATTCCAGAAATGAAGTCCATATAAAAACCTAAAAAACAGACTTCATTCCAGAAATGAAGTCCATATAAAAACCTAAAAAACAGACTTCATTTCTGGAATGAAGTCCATATAAAAACCTAAACAAACAGAGTTCATTGCTGGAATGAACTCCATATAAAAAGCTAAAAAAACAGGCTTCATTCCAGGAATGAACTCCATATAAAAAGCTAAAAAAACAGAGTTCATTCCAGGGATGAACTGCAGCATAATCATCTTCGTCGTCTTCAACAGCACCAGTGATAGGTGTAGAATACACCGTATTTACTATCTAGAGTTTATGCTTTCTTTGCTATTTTTCGTGTGAATTTTGTATTTTACGCTTGTTTTGAGTTTTTATAGCTACTTTGGAGTCGCACGGAGGAAAAGAAGAAGAAATCACCCAATTTGAGCCAAAAGGGCGAAAAGGTCATTTTACAGGGGATTGATATATGGAGCCCAGCCAAGGTTAAGGGGCAACCCTATTTGAAGGAGTACTAAATACAGATCAGCTAAGGATAAGGGGAAAACCCATTTAAGTGTTAAAGGCATCCGGTTAATACTCGAGGCACCTATGTAAATTAGCTTGGCATGATATTGGTTGGCCCATATTAGAGCCGTGTCCGGATCCGATTTTCTTATAACCTAAAAGTGAGTTATCCCAATCATTTATCCAACCCATTAACGAGAAATTGAGAAAGAAAAAGGAGACGGCGTTTCTTGTAAGAGATTCGGGAGCTCGGAGAGGAAATCGAAGACGAGTTTGATCTCGGGAGGCGATGGAAGAACTTGCCGCTGTTGTGAGCTCGGGGAGATCTTTGAATCAAGAACGAGCAGCGCTGCTACTAACAAACCGAGAGCCGAGAAGATGAAATGGTTTGCTGTTGGGTCTCAGGGGATCGAGGGTTTGATTTGAACTATTTGATCGAGAAATTGAAGGTGAAGAAATTGGAGCTGGGTTCAATCGGCGGTAAAGGGGTTGGTTGAAGTCCGAGGGAATCGGTGAGAAGAGATCGAGAACCGAGATCGATTAGGGTTCGATTCAACGAGAGACAGGTCACGGATCTAGATTGAGCCTTATAAGAATCGATTGAAGGAGGTGATATATTGAAGAGTGATGATGATATTTCCGATGGGTTTCTGCTACTGATGTGGACGAATTAGATCGAAGAACAGACGAGAAAGGGGTCTCTGGTTCAAGAGTTTGTTGCTACTGATTCTATTGAGATTGGGTTTGCGTTAATTTGAAGAATGGTGGTGGTCTGAGGTTTGATGAATTCGAGCATATCCTGTTGATGGTTCTTTGTTGTGAGATGAATGAAAGAAGATCGAATCGGAGATGGGGTCGTAGCTCGGATGAATTGAAAAATGGGTTTTCAGAAGGCGGAGTGGAGAATCGTGAATGGTGTATCTTTGGGAAATGGGTTTGTAGTTTTGCTAGAATCGGCATTGGTCTTTGCAAGCTTAGCTAGCGGCCCGATCTTTGCAAGACTGAGGAATTGGTAAGAAAGACTTGCTGCTGAACAGGGAGTGTTTGAAATGGCTTTAGATGAATGTGTTAGGAATGTCACAGGGATGGAGCTGAAGAGAGGCCTGAAATTGGCCGGGAAATCCTGTAAATAAACGAAACTCGGCCAAATTATCCTTCTGGCGAGTCGACTCGGACCGATCCGGACGATCCCGATGACCGATCCCAACCGAGTTTAGTGACCGATTCCGGTTAGCTGAAAAAGGATCAAGTCAGCCGAGTAAGCCCGACTCGGTCCGACTCAATTGAGTAAGCCCGATTAGCCGAGTCGAAGCTAACTCGAGTCCGACTCACTCCTTCTCCTTGACCTTTGACTAATGATTGACTGACGGTTGACTGTTTGACCGTTAGTCCTAACGGTAGAGATCGACGGAATATTCCGCCAAAGATTCCAGTGACCGGCAGTGAATTTCAGGTTGCCGGCGACGACTATTCCGGCCACAATCCCAGTTTTCCGGCGAGCAAAAAATTCCAGAATTTTCTATGGACTTCTCTCATGGGTGTGAAGACTTGGGCTAGGAATTGGATGGAGAATTGGACTCAAACTTGGAAAGAGAAGGTGGAAGAGTTGAGAAAAGCTTGGATTTGGAAATTGAATTGCAAAAGAAAAAGGATTCTATTCCTTGGAAGATTTGGAGAATATTGAAGCCTATAAATAGAGAAGTTCTACACATGTTTTTACATCCTCTACACACACCTCTCTACACACACAACACTTTTCTTTTCTTATTCTTTGTGTGAACTCTTTAACATGAGTAGTTAATTTTATTGATTGAGGATGCATTCCTAGTTCTTAATTTATGTTTTGAGTTTTTGTTTTCAATTCTATCTTGAGGTTTTTCACATGATTATCGTTTGTTTTTACTAATAGGAATGATCTTAAAGACATTCATGATTGATTGATAGATTGTTTGGGTGGCCAACTAAATTGATTTGTCGATTTAATCTAAAGCTAGTGAAAGTTAGGAGATAAGTAATCGTTTCTTGACTCTTTACATAAGTAGCAAACACGAGACCTTGCGGAGGGATTCCGTGGAGCAATTGTGTGTAGAAACAACGCTAGAAAGTGAACCAAGCGAACCGAGTTTAACTACTAGTACTAAACCTAAATTCATAAATCTTAATGCATTCGGGAATTACATCTTGTGCGAACCTCGGGGTGGTTCTTTTGAATAGAATCGATAACTAAGCGGACTGTTACTCAGTGAAATTAGGGATTTTGGGGCTAGTTAAGCGGACCTGCTAACCTACGGTTGGTGATAATCTGTGACTAATAACAAGTAGAAAAAGAACATAACTTTAATCATTGTTTCGTAACGAAGAAGGATTCCTTGATCTTGTCTCTCTTATTACTTTCAACTTTATCTTTTAATTGCTTTGTTTATTTTCTTTTGTTTTTTTACACCCCCCTTTCGTGACAATTTTTACAACTAGAATCTCGTGCTCCTCGTGGGATCGACCTTGACTACCCTATATTACTAGTTAATTAGGTAGTAAAGTATTAATTAATTTGTTGTGGTTACGACACGCGGCAAATTTTTGGCGCCGTTCCGGGAGCGTGCGGATGATTTTAGATGTTTTTATTTTTCTTTTTGCTTTATTCTTGCTTTGTTGGATTCTATTCCGTATCTAACTTGGTTTTTGAATCTTATTTCAGGTGCCGGTTTTCCATGTACGGTGGACAAGAGCAAGCATATTACAACAATCAATACGGTTTTCAACCTCAACATTATGGCAACTTCCAACCATCCTTAGGATACAATCAAAACCAATCTTTTGGCTATGATCAAATTCCTACAGAACATTATGGATATTCTCATACATATCAACAACCTTATGACGGGTATGTAAGTGGACAAACACACGGATGGAAGGATAGTTATGCATCTAACAATTTGTTTTCTAGTAATGTGCAGACAGAGAATTTGGAATATACTCCTCTTCATCGTGTTTTTCCTTCACTTTTTCCAAAAGAGGAGATACATCTAAAAACTCTATCAACGGTGGTAAGCGTGTGAACGTCGAAACTTGCACGAAATTATACAAATTGGAAGATGATGGAGACTCGGAAGAGCTTGTCTAAATTAGTAGGACTATTCATATGGAACTTAAACGACGTCGGGATAAAGGTTATGAAACCGATGAAGATTCTTATTATGGTGAGTCTGAAAATGAAGATGATTGTGTTGAAAAGGACCAACCTTTGGAGACTTTTGAAGACGCTAGTGTAGATTACTCGAGCCTTGATCTTATTAATGATCAAGCACCTATTCAAAAGGTAGAGCTTGAGGAAGATGCATTTAGTGCTTGGAAAAAATTTCTTAGGGAAAGATGGGAGTCCGCGGAAGTGTATGAACGTTGCGACGATGAGGAAGTTATTCCAACTCCGGATCATAATAAAGATCCTTCACCTATTCAAAAGGAGGAGTTTGGATATCACTTACCTATTGTTGTAAACGAAATAACACCCTCACAAGAAGATCTTACAATTTATACCGAGGAAGATTATATGAGGGAAGAATGGCCCGATTCCGATGATGAGAATGTTGAAGAGATGATGCTAGAGGATGAAACCACATTCATTGATTTTGTGGAAGACCCAATTGAACTTGCCAATGATTTTAATAATGCCGAGACTATGGTTAAGGTAGAAAACGATGAAGAATGGTTGCAAGGTTTAATAGAGGACCACGATATACAAGAGGTAAGTAATTCACTTGAATTTTTTAAGGATGACGAGGATTCTATAATACAAGAAATTGTGCAAGGTTTGTCTAACCCTTTGCATATTGATTCTTCTCCTTTACCTCTTATTGGTTTGAATGTATGTGCTTCGAAAGTATTTTTGGATGATTTTGTTTCTAAATATCCACCATTGGAAACACTTGATGCTAACACCATGCAGGTTTGCCAAGAGGAATACATGGAAGTTCCCGAATTCTATGTTCTTTATACACTTCCGAGTGTGGACGAGAATAAGTGTGGGGGAAATTTCAATCGAGCGATAATTTCACTATTGTTTTCTTGTGCTAACATTTGTATGGAGTTATTATTTGCAAAACAGGTATTATGGGTGGATCCCCAAATTTTCAGATTGTTAGTATATGGGGAATGAATCTTGCAAGAGCTAAGTCGGGCCGTCGACTTTAAAACAAGCGCTTAATGGGAGGCAACCCATCGGTTTTGTATTTCTTATCCTTTTGCTTTTCGTTATTTCTTTTTCTTGTTTCTTATCATGTTAAAATCTCCCACCTTGACTTTACTAGGAGGATTCAATTACATTGAGGACAATGTAAGGTTTAAGTGTGGGGGAGTGGTTAAGCATGTTTTTAAAACAAAAATTACAAAAAAATTAAAAAATTAAAAAAAAAAAAAAAAAGTTTTACTTAAAAACTCCAACTTTTAAAGATTTTAGAGTCACTAGCATATTTCTAGGTATGTTTACATAGAGATTTTGACCAACATAATTGAACTTGGAAATGTTAGAGAACTACGTTCGGATTTCTTGTTTGTTAGAGTGTTAAATAATGGATTTAATCATGCCGGTGATGCGAATTTGGTGCAGGGAGAAGTGCATTATTAGAGTTGCTGATCAATCATTAGTGGAGACTACCCGTATTCATATCATGTGAGGCACCGACCAAAAATTTTCCATCTACTAAAGAGCTTCTTTTGAGTGTGTGTCACCGTAAGTTAAATCCGGGTAGAATGGTGAGCTACCCAACCTCCCACCAATAGAAGCACTACTCTTTGATCTCTTGAGTGCTAATTTTGTCAATCATGAGGGTGACGTCTATAGATGAAAGCCTCCTTCTTGTAGTTCGATTTGCAGTTAGCACCATTCTCTCTCCCGACAACAACGGATCTATAGAAACACCATCATCATCAACAAGGAGCGACATCAAAATCTACAAGAAAAGTTGGAAAAAGTTCAAGGTTTATAAGCAACAAAATGAAAAAAAAAAAAAAAAAAGCAAATTTCAAACTCAGGTAAAGCAACATACAAATGAGCGGATTTTTACATATATGTTGAGGACTTACAATACAATGAGGTAATTTTATATCCAAGTATGAAGACTTATTCATGAAAGCGAAGAAAATTAAAAGGTGAGAATTTTTGAAGTTTATGATTTCAAGACGATACAAGTTGTGAAGAATCAAGCGGTAAAATACTTCTCCCACGGCCATGGTTGTATTTAATTTCTCTTGTTTCAAAAAAAAAAAAAAAAAAAGAGTAGTGCATATAATCAGGTATGTGGTATTGTAGACTCACCACTCAGCATTGATGGAATCGCCCCCCTTTCTATGAGCTACCTGGCGGTTAAATACTTTGATGCTGTGGTGAAGAAAATTCCCACTAGTTTTGATATGTCTGTGCGTGATACGGTTTTGTGGCAATGAAACAAGTCTAAACATGCTCAAGATTATTTGCTTGCTATTCCCATTGATGGGCTGAACCAAAGGATTGGTCCTAGACAGTTTCAATCGGTGGTGCGTTATAGATTGGGCATCCCCCTTTTTGAGGTGGGTGATGTATGTTCTGCATGTGGGAGGGAGATGGATATTTTTGGAGATCATGCTGTACACTGTACCAAGGGGATTGGTCTTAAATTTCGACATGATCTTATACGAGACACCTTTGCTGATATGTGTTATCGCGCAGGAGTCCCAGCCAGGAAGGAAGTATCGTTAGGGCTTATATCTGATGATGGTTCGGCGTTGAGACCCGCGGACATTTTGGTTTACAATTGGTTTAATGGGCATAACATGTGTCTAGACGTTACTGGTGTCTCTCCCCTCACAGGTAAAGGGGTTCATGCCTTTTCTCCGGGGCAGGCGATTGCTAATGCTGTGGCCAAGAAGAATGCTAAATATTTTGATAAGTGTTCATCTCAAGGTTTCGGCTTTGGTGTCCTGGCTTTCACCACTTTAGGGGAGTTGGGTAGTGACACGATTGATTTTTTGAAGAGATTACGTAATTACATGGCCAGTCATGATGCGAATGTCAAAGTTGGAGATTTTCTTTTCCATAGGTTAGGTGTCGTCATTCAAAAAGGGATTGGGGCTCAACTTGTTGCGAGACTCCCATCCAATTCTTGTAAACTCCTTTCTGTTGATGAGGATTAATAAATTAATATTTTAATAAAAAAAAAAAGAAAAAAAAAGAAAAAAAAAAAAAAAAAAAAGAGAGAAAAACAAGAGAAATATTTGTTCTTATTTTTATTTAATGAGCCGTGGGGAAGGAAAATTTATAAGGAAGTTTCAAGCGACAAGGATTTAAGGTAAAAGAGTTATAAATTGTCAAGGATTTATGAAATTCAAGGGTTTATCATCAATAGTTGAAACCGAAGACGAAGACTAAGAAGTTAAAGACGAGGAGCGGAAGACGTTTCTATTGGATGCCGTGAGAGTGGTGTTATCATAATTGGCGATCGGATGTGAAGGTGAGTAAGTAATCTCATCCTCAATAATATATGGTTGATTTCCTTTCTTAGAGATCGTCAGAAAAATGGTTTTCAAAGTATTAAAAGATGTGGGTTTTCAAAATTTCGGAAGTTATCCTTCCCACCATTCAACGTGTCGCAGATTTCTTTCTTCATTCCTACCTGCACAAATGTGAGAACCATAAAAAAGCTGTCTTTTTGAGTGCAATTATCATAAAATCCTATTCGGTGAGGCAGAAGTCGAGGCGAAATGCTTATTGATCGTTTCTCAAACACGCGTTCTCTCATTATGGTGTGGTTATTTCTCACTCAACATTTAAGAATGAGAATATGTTCTTTAGTATTTCTAACTTCTTATTACTAGCATGCGGAAACTCTATGTCCTCATAACTCTTTGGATGCTTAGGACGCTTGAACGCTTTGAAGTTGTGAGTTTTTAGTTTGATTTGCTCGAGGACTAGCAAAGTCTAAGTGTGGGGGAATTTGATAGGTGTAGAATACACCGTATTTACTATCTAGAGTTTATGCTTTCTTTGCTATTTTTCGTGTGAATTTTGTATTTTACGCTTGTTTTGAGTTTTTATAGCTACTTTGGAGTCGCACGGAGGAAAAGAAGAAGAAATCACCCAATTTGAGCCAAAAGGGCGAAAAGGTCATTTTACAGGGGATTGATATATGGAGCCCAGCCAAGGTTAAGGGGCAACCCTATTTGAAGGAGTACTAAATACGAGATCAGCTAAGGATAAGGGGAAAACCCATTTAAGTGTTAAAGGCATCCCGGTTAATACTCGAGGCACCTATGTAAATTAGCTTGGCATGATATTGGTTGGCCCATATTAGAGCCTGTGTCGGGATCCGATTTTTCTTATAACCTAAAAGTGAGTTATCCCAATCATTTATCCAACCCATTAACAGAAATTGAGAAAGAAAAAGGAGACAGCGTTTCTTGTAAGAGATTCAGGAGCTCAGAGAGGAAATCGAAGACGAGTTTGATCTGGAGGCGATGGAAGAACTTGCCGCTGTTGTGAGCTCGGGGAGATCTTTGAATCAAGAACGAGCAGCCGCTGCTACTAACAAACCGAGAGCCGAGAAGATGAAATGGTTTGCTGTTGGGTCTCAGGGGATCGAGGGTTTGATTTGAACTATTTGATCGAGAAATTAAAGGTGAAGAAATTGGAGCTGGGTTCAATCGGCAGTAAGGGGTTGGTTGAAGTCTGAGGGAATCGGTGAGAAGAGATCGAGAATCGAGATCGATTAGGGTTCGATTCAACGAGAGACAGTGGTCACGGATCTAGATTGAGCCTTATAAGAATCGATTGAAGGAGGTGATATATTGAAGAGTGATGATGATATTTCCGATGGGTTTCTGCTACTGATGTGGACGAATTAGATCGAAGAACAGACGAGAAAGGGGTCTCTGGTTCAAGAGTTTGTTGCTACTGATTCTATTGAGATTGGGTTTGCGTTAATTTGAAGAATGGTGGTGGTCTGAGGTTTGATGAATTCGAGCATATCCTGTTGATGGTTGTTGTTGTGAGATGAATGAAAGAAGATCGAATCGGAGATGGGGTCGTAGCTCAGATGAATTGAAAAATGGGTTTTACAGGGCAGAGCTGGAGAATCTGTGAATGGTGTATGCTGGGAAATGGGTTTGTAGTTTTGCTAGAATCAGCATTGGTGTGTGCAACGGCTAAGCGGTAGCCGATCTTTGCAAGACCGAGGAATTGGTAAGAAAGACTTCTTTGCTTTGAACAAAGGAGTGTTTGAAATGGCTTTAGATGAATGTGTTAGGAATGTCACAGGGATGGAGCTGAAGAGAGGCCTGAAATTGGCCGGGAAATCCTGTAAATAAACGAAACTCGGCCAAATTATCCTTCTGGCGAGTCGACTCGGACCGATCCGGACGATCCCGATGACCGATCCCAACCGAGTTTAGTGACCGATTCCGGTTAGCTGAAAAAGGATCAAGTCAGCCGAGTAAGCTTCTGACTCAGTTCTGACTCGGGTGAGTAAGCCCGATTAGTCGAGTCGAAGCTAACTCGAGTCCGACTCACTCCTTCTCCTTGACCTTTGACTAAGATTGGTGACGGTTGACCGTTTTGACCGTTAGTCCTAACGAGAGATCGACGGAATATTCCGCCAAAGATTCCAGTGTCCGTGAGTGAATTTCAAGGTTGCTTCGGCGACGACTATTCCGCCGGATTCGCCACAATCCCGATTTTCCCAGCGAGCAAAAATTCGAGAATTTTCTATGGACTTCTCTCATGGGTGTGAAGACTTGGGATAGGAATTGGATGGAGAATTGGACTCAAACTTGGAAAGAGAAGGTGGAAGAGTTGAGAAAAGCTTGGATTTGGAAATTGAATTGCAAAAGAAAAAGGATTCTATTCCTTGGAAGATTTGGAGAATATTGAAGCCTATAAATAGAGAAGTTCTACACATCTTTTTACATCCTCTACACACACCTCTCTACACACACAACACTTTTCTTTTCTTATTCTTTGTGTGAACTCTTTAACATGAGTAGTTAATTTTATTGATTGAGGATGAATTCCTAGTTCTTAATTTATGTTTTGAGTTTTTGTTTTCAATTCTATCTTGAGGTTTTTCACATGATTATCGTTTGTTTTTACTAATAGGAATGATCTTAAAGACATTCATGATTGATTGATAGATTGTTTGGGTGGCCAACTAAATTGATTTGTCAATTTAATCTAAAGCTAGTGAAAGTTAGGAGATAAGTAATCGTTTCTTGACTCTTTACATAAGTAGCAAACACGAGACCTTGCGGAGGGATTCCGTGGAGCAATTGTGTGTAGAAACAACGCTAGAAAGTGAACCAAGCGAACCGAGTTTAACTACTAGTACTAAACCTAAATTCATAAATCTTAATGCATTCAGGGAATTACATCTTGTAAGCGAACCTCAGGGTGGTTCTTTTGAATAGAATCTGATAACTAAGCGGACCTGTTACTCAGTGAAATTAGGGATTTTGGGGCTAGTTAAGCGGACCTGCTAACCTACGGTTGGTGATAATCTGTGACTAATAACAAGTAGAAAAAGAACATAACTTTAATCATTGTTTCGTAACGAAGAAGGATTCCTTGATCTTGTCTCTCTTATTGCTTTCAACTTTATCTTTTAATTGCTTTGTTTATTTTCTTTTGTTTTTTTTTTACACCCCCCTTTCGTGACAATTTTTACAACTAGAATCTCGTGCTCCTCGTGGGATCGACCTTGACTACCCTATATTACTTGTTAATTAGGTAGTAAAGTATTAATTAATTTGTTGTGGTTACGACACGCAGCAACCAGCAAACATAATTATTGGAGCACTGTTGATGAGTCATGGTAAAGAACGAGATAAGGTTGCCACCTGCCCCATCTTACACCCACATGCATTCTGTATCAGTTCCTTCTCATTTTCTCGTGATATCTTAGAAACTTTGATCTAGCATATAAAGACAATAGTGATGATAAATTAAGCCGAGAAATGAAATTCGATAGAAAAGAAAGGAACAAGACTGTCTTTGTCAAGTATCAAAACGACAAACAATTTCGAGATTTATTCACTAGAAAACAGGATACCGCGAATCGTTTCATTAAACAAAACAGACAACTAAAATATCTACCCTATAAAACTGAATGATCTTTATCTTCTTCATCTTCTTCAACAAACGGCAGCAGCAGTTTTTTATTCGTCGTCTTCATCGTTCAATCATCGAGAAAAAAAAACCTAGAAATCGTAGCAACAACAAGAGAAAAGAAGAAAACCGAGAGGAAAGAGAATATAGATCTGAGAAATGATTTCTCTCTCTTACCGATTGACTATATATATGGTTCTAATCTAAAAGGGTATTTCTGCCACCACACAATGACATTTACATCATCCATGACATCACCCTAGGACCAAACTATAATTTACAAGACCAAACAATAATATATATTTCCAAAAAGGACCAAACAGACAATTGACTGGGTCAACTGGACTAGACTCTCTCTAATATATTATTCTTAGGACTATATGGTATTTCCTACATTATCAATTCGTTCATGTTCACCTTGATTTATCATAAGACAGAACAAAACTTCATAGGTACTTCTGTGGAAGACATATTTATCTATCAGAATAAACTTATCTGTCGGAGACAAATTTGTTTATAAGTCTTCGACTTTGGGTCATAGGAACTCTTAGTTATGGGTGAGATCAGCTAAGGGAATCAAGTGCGCAAAATCCGGCGTGGTTCTAGAGGTATAAGGAACACGACTGTACCTTAATCAGCGTGGGACTTGGTTAAGGATCAACTACATTCCAGTCTGAAGTTAACTCGTAGTAGGCTAGTGTCTATAGTGTCTTAATATAGTGTGGTGTTTAAAGCTGGATTAGGTCCCGAGGTTTTTCTGCATTTTCAGTTTCCTCGTTAACAAAATTTCTGGTTCCTGTGTTATTTCTTTCCGCATTATATTAGTTTATATAATTAAAATAACACAGGTAGTGCGTAGTTCAATTAGTTGATAAATCTGACATTGTTTGTTGGATATAACTTGATTGACACTTGGGCATTGGTCTTTGGTACTGCCCAAGTTATTTCTCATATCAATCAGGCTCACGGATTTCTATCTGTTCAGTTTGCTGATTACATTGAGAACTAGAGATAAACCTCTTGGATATATTTCTTGATTGAGTCTCACTTTTAAGTTGGTGCTCATACATATTGCCGAACGAATTATTGGGTGTGTTTGTTATACCCCGGTTTTTTTTCACAAGGTAATTTTCACATGATCATCTTTTGACTTAATATTTAGTTTCCAACAAATAAATTGTCTCCAACTAAACTCGTCAAGAATACGATGAACTTAGCTAAAGCTAAAATCTTCCAACACATATTTCGAGAAATAGATAAACTTGGCTCGAAATATCGAATCTGTATAATGTAAAAGTCTATATAGCTAGCTATACAACTTAGTCTCATTATAAGATAGAATATAATAGACTTCTGAGTGATAGATATGTTTTAGTCTCCACATACCTTTTGTTGATGAAGTTCCTCCAAGCTCTTCAGTAGATCTCCTTCTTCAATTGGTGAACGCCGTGAAGTCTAAAGCTCAACTACACACTTCTATCCTAAGTCGAGAAATAACTATAAGTAGACTACAATCAAGTATGGAGTTTTGATCAAATAAACTTGACAAACAAGCTTGACATAGAAACGCTTGCGAGTTCGACCGATCAGTGCTCTAACATAATGAGAAGCCCATCTAGGGCCTTTTCTCTTTGAAGACTAAAAAGGTAAGAGTGGGCCCTTTCTCTAACGTTTGTTATTAGGCCTAATGAGAAGCCCATCTAGGGCCTTTTATCTATAAATAGTAAAAAGGTAAGAGATACAGAGACTCGAAAGCCTCTACATACAAATATATTGTAAAGGACCGAGAATTTAACCACCAAACTACCAATTTATTAGTGATATTGAGTGAATATATATTGTATAAATGTTCAACTAAAATATCTTCAAATATCTGACTTAACGTACAAGTCATTTTTACTCTTTTGAGTTTTCCTTGTCATATTTTTGCGTTTCTAGTCGACAAAAAAAAAAATGTTTGTTGTTGTATTGTATTATTGACAGAAAAAAAATATTTCAAGTATATAACTATGATCAAATTCGCACATGATCCTTCTACACTCAGGATTGGCCATATTATACGTGTATTATTAATTTCCTCAAAGCTGGGGTTGTTTAGATCCCACCTAAATGAACTATAAGTTTTTCTTGAAAGAGTGGAGTAGGAAGGAGTTTAGTTCTGTGAAGTTGGAAAAGACTATTCTAACAGAGAAGATAGATATGCTTGATCAGATGGAAGAAACTCATAAATTGTCAGATGTGCAGTTTGAAGAAATAATGAGTTGTTTATTGAAGTTGAAGAACATATATGCTAGCTATGGAGTCTAGGAAATGGCATGTACTTTCATAGAATTTCAAAGGCTAAGAAGAAGAAAAAACACAATTATAAAATTTGAGATTGATGGTGTTGAGTGTTTTGAACAGGATAACACTAAGGTGGAGATGAATAATTACTTTGAAGACTTATTTTCTGAGAAGTGCATGTAATGATGTTTTTTCTCTAGATAATCCACATTTTCCTATTCTTGAAGAAGGAGAAAAGATATCTATGGAGAAAGAGTTACCATAAAATGAAGTTTTGGTTGTTATAAAACAATTTGGTGTTAATAAATCTCTAGGACCAGATGGATTCTCTATGAAGTTTTGTGTACATTATTGGCATATAATAAAATATGATATCATGAGTTTGATGGAGGAGTTTCATATGCATGGTTCATGAGATTGAAGAATGAACTGTTTTTTTTCTTCCATTGATTCCAAAGAAAGAAGAATCTTGTTCCCCAAGAGATTTTAGGCCTTTGAGTTTATTAGTAAGTGCATATAAGATTCTTTCTAAAGTTCTAGTTAATAGACTTAAGAAAGTGATGCATAAGTTGGTTTCTGATTATCAAGAATATTTGTTAAAGACAAACAGATTCTTAACGGTGTGTTGGTTGCAAATGAATATATTGACATCAGATTGAAGGATGAAAAGCCAAGTGTTATGTGTAAAATAGATATGGAGAAGGCTTTTGATAATGTAACGTAGTAATCATTGTTGAGGATTTTAGAGAAGCGTGGATTTGGTAGTAAATGGATTGGTCGGATGAATTGATGTATCTTTACATCAAATATTTCTATACTGGTGAATGGAAGTTCCACAGAAAATTTTAAGCCTTCTAAAGGGATAAGACAAAGAGATTCTTTATCCCCTTTCTTATTTCTTTTGATGGTGGAAGTGAATTCTAAGTTGATGATGATGTTGTTTTGAGAGAGCAAATACATGGTTTTCAGGTAGCAGCATGTGGTATAATGATATCTCATTTGCAATTTGAAGATGATACTGATGGCTGTCATATGTGCAATCAAATTAAATCACTTATTTCCACACAATTAACTGGTAATATAATGGAAGAAAGGATCGTTCACACGAAGAGCAGTGAGTTTTAGTTGTTGAATATGTCACAAATGGGGGTTTGTTTTAGATTTAAAACAAAATAAAATAATCAAAGCAAATAAAGTTGAGTTGTAAGCAATAGAGAGGGAGATGATCGAGTAGTCCTTCTTCGTTACAGAGCTATTATACTTTTCTACTTGTCTTCAATCATATATTATCACCAACCGTGGAATAACAGCTAGATCGGTGTTATCCCCTAAATTCCTTATATCACTGGATACGGAAGTTCTCGACTACCAGATTTTATTCGTCTAAACCACCTAGTAGTAGATCACTCAAGGTGTAATTTGGTCGAACGCTTTATCTTTTGTGAATTTATAGGTTGATCCTACTATTTAGACTCTTAGATCAAGGTCTACTTTTTAGTGTTGTTTATACACACAATCGCTTCATAGAATCCCTCTGTAAGGTCTCATGTTCTCTACTTGTGAAAAATTTATTCGAAGATTAATTATATGTTAACTCGATACTAGAAATAGATTAAATCAATAAATTAATTTAGTTGGCCACCTAAACAATCTATCAATCAATCATACATGTTCGTTATACTATAAACAAGCGATAATCATATGAAGAACTTCAAAGTAGATTAATATAATAACTTAAATATTGTTTACAACTTAGAATTCATCCTCAATCAATAGTTGTTTAGCAACTCATGGGTGTAGAAGCATCCATAATATACATATAAGAAAAGTTAAGAGATATCGTTACGATAGATGAACCGCTACAAAACCCTAGCTTTTGCTCCGTGTGTTATTTTTCCTCTCCAAGACTACAATTTTGTGAACCCTTGATATCTAATTTTACATAGCCTAATAACTCCTCATATAGGTTTACATTGCTTGGCCTTCAAGTATCTAAGTCGATTCAAGAACCCGACCCTAAACTACGAAAGAAAACCATAAAAGATAGTTTGTGAATTTTAGCCTTCATAGTTTGAAAAACGGTTTGGAAAATATTTTATTTTTGTAGAAAAGTGTACAGGAAATTTTTGGTTTGCAAACTCTTTATTCCACGAAATCAGCTCACAAACCGGTTTGCGAACTTTCCTGTCTTCGGTATTCGATAAAAAACTTGTTTTGCCCACAACTTCTTCTCTGAATGATCTCATTATTTTTGCATTGTTTTGTAATTGAATTCTCTTAAAGATGGTAATGATAAATCCTTAATTTGGATGAGTTAAGCTTGGTATTTGGCCCGTCTCTTGATTTTGAGCACATTTGCTCCGTTTCGTCGCACTTCTTCCACTTCTCTTCGACTTGGGCACTTGGAATACTTCTCTTCTTAGATATTTTTAGCACTTTATAGATCCTTTTTGGATGATTCACCTAATAGAAGCAAATAAAAGAAAACAATAGTAATAATACGAAAATATGCAAGAATAATAACTAAAACAAGTATGGAATGGACACTAAAATCATATGAATTATGCACTTATCAGATACATTGTTGTTTATTGATGATAATGCAGATGAAATAAGAAGGGTACTTCTTATTCTTACTACTTTTGAGTTATCGACGGGTATGAAGTTGAATTTAGAAAAGAGCTCAATGATTAGTGTTGGTGCTGATAGTCTGGTTGGTGATATTGCTCAGGAATTGAGATGTAAAGTGGAGAAATTTTCTTTAAAAAACATAGGACTTAAAGTTGATGCAAAAACAATATGTTTTGTTTGGGACGATGTTATTAAGAGAATGGAGGTAAAATTGGCTACATGGAAGAAGAAATTCTTATGTAAAGTTGGTAGGTTGGTTCTTATAAGAAGTTGTCTTTCAAGCTTGCCAGTTTATTTTCCCTTTGTTCATATGCCTGCAAGTGTGAATTTGAAGCTTACTTGATTAATGAGGAACTTTTTGTGGGATTATAGTGAAGTTATAAGGAAAATGTGTTGGACCTCTTTGTTAAAAGTCTATAAACCTAAGTATATGGGGTGGTTTTCGTGTAAAAGATTTGAGATGTACCACCAAAGCTTTCAAGGAAAAATGTATTTGGAGGTATTCAAAGGAAAAAACAGCTTTATGGAGAAAAATTGTTCAACGGAAGTTCAGAAAACAATGTGGAGGTGCATATGCCATCTGATGATGTTACTAATAAAGGGAGAAGTATGTGAAAGAGTATTCTTAATTTTTCTAAGTTTTTACAGGAGAAGGTGAGCTTGAAATTGAATAATGGCATGTCTATAAGATTTTGGATGGACAACTGGACTTTATTAGGTCCTATTAAGGATAGATTTCCAGCTGTGTATAAAGCCTGCAGAAACAAGACTGCTTCTTTTTCATATATGATCCAGGGTGGGAGGCTGATTTGTCAAACTAGAAGAAGATTTAATCAGCAAGAACAGGTGGAGTAGGATTTATTATGCAATGATCTTGGACCTGTTCGTAGTTTAAATAAGGAAGAAGATCATATTGATATTGTTAGAGCATAGCTCGGTTGAACCCACCAAGCGTTGGTATGTCAAGTTTGGTTGTCATATTTTAGTGAATCAAAACTCATTTAAAGAGTCGCTTGATTATTTACTAGAGTCAACTTCGTATAGGTTAGCTAGAAAGTTACTAGGATATGAGACATACAAGTATTACGTGAAGACTTGAAGAATGTGAAGAACTAAAGATCTACATCGACGACATCATCCTTCCTCTTGAGGTTAGTAATATTTGACTTGAACTGTTTCATTCCTAACGTATCTTTCAAGTCGTGCATATTGAAAACATAGCTCAACTTTTTATTAGTGAAAGCCATGAATGATTATACTCTAGTTAGACATAGTATTAAGGAATTACAATACGAAGTATATAACATCTATCTTTTTAACTTCGTATATAAGACATCGACATAATCGTATGAATGCTATTGTGATTATGTATGGGTATGGGTGAAGATTTCGTCCTAGGAAACAATGTTTTACATTCGTTTAAAGGAAGTACAATTCATAAACTTGTTTTATGAATCGAAATGGAAATCGCTAGTCTTATTGGTATTGTTATTCATTGCAAATCTTTGGATTACCAATATGTGTGTTTAGTATAACCGCTCATAACTTGTTTATGTATCTTGGTGAAACTATTCACAATGCCTGACTTTTGTATTGGTATGACTTTTATTAGTGAAATCGATCTTAAGTAATCACCTGACATGGTATGATCGATATATTTTAATTGGTATGACCAACTCTAGATATTGGGGAACTGATCCTAGTAAGAGGTGCAACCGATCACAAGTATGTGGAATCGATCCTTGTAAGAGGTACACCAAGTCTTAGTAATTGGTAACCGATCCTATGACTTGTAACTGATTACAAGTTAAATACCATAATTATGTGGTAACCGATCCTAGTACCTAGTCAACCAATTTTTGGAAAGCTAGTGTGACCGATCCTAGTACCCACATGGAGGTGGAACCGAAGCCTTGTGTTTTGGTAGAACCGTGAAACCCATTAATGGTGATTTGATAGGATAATCAATCACATAGTTCTTGGAAGTCAGATGAACCAATTCTAAACTCGTTTGGAAGTGTGTCAAATCGATTCAAAGATTGTAAATATGAAAAAGGATTTACAAAGTAAAGATGTCGACATACTTTGAACATGTGCAGTAATTCTTATCTTTTATTGTTCAAAGATATTCCTTAATAACAAAAGGGGAATCCCGGAGCGAAATAAATTGAGAATCTTTTAATTAAGGTTTTTAGTTTTATATGCTTTTAATTTCCAGCAATTAAAATGCATATCTTTAGAAAATAAAAATTGGTAATGTGCATTTACTAATTGGAGATTTTCTACTGAGATTTCGGTCAATATTTGTACAGAGCATTTCTAGGAATTATGAAAACTAATTTTGGAAATATATTGCATATCTTGAGAATATTTTCGGTTTTGGAAATTCCTTGGTGTCCAAACTTCCTAGGTCTATAAATATTGAAGTTTGCATTTCGAGCAAACTAATCCTCAGAGCCAGAAAAACTACCTAGTTGTGTTGTTACTGGTGGAGCCGTTTATTCGGAGAGGAAAGTACCCTAATTTGGAGAAATCTCTTACGACCGCTCGTTTTAAAGACTTCTTTGGGATTTGGAAGCTCTACGGGTACCGTTGGTGGGAAACTAGATAATTGCCGTTTATTATTAGTTTTCGATTGATTTGATTGACTAACGGTTGTTTAACTTTGATTGCACCTAGTTTTTTTATGCTTGAGAATCTTCTCTTCTGATATAAGATTCACCTAGTTTAGATTGTTTGTAGATCTAAAGGCGTCTTGTGATAATCCATTGTTAACAGGCTCCGTTCTGTGTGTGATTGATATAAAGAGATTCAAGTTAATTATATGAAGGTGTCTATTGAATATCTAAGAAGATTTAAAGACAAATAAGATTTCTTATTTGAGTTCATAATCTTTGGTGTCCACAAAACTTGATCGGATGGGGATCCAACTATAATCGGTTTATCTTTGTGATAACCTTGATTGATTAGTTGAGTAGATCGGCATCAATACGTTTCTTTGTGATTCAAAGTATTGATTGCATAGTCTAGACAATTACTTTGGTAGTTGTTGATAGATTGATCTAAGAACCTGACAAAGGGGTTTATTGGGATAAACGGAAGAGCCTTTTGTCAAAGTCATATCACGTTGTTTGAAAAGAGTTGTTACCGAACGAATTTTTTGTTCCTGTACTGTTTGGAATACGAACCAAAGGAATTATTCCAAGTGCGTGACCTATTGCAAGTTGGAGGCACAGGGATACAGACGGAACTAGGTGAACTATAGGTTTAGTTGCTTGGTCTCAACTATACGAAGTTGGTTTAGATTTTTTATAGCGGCTTAATCCTGAGAGTATTCAATTCCGGACAAGGTCCCGGGGTTTTTCTGCATTTACGGTTTCCTCGTTAACAAAATCTTGTTGTGTCTTTTACTTTTCTATTTCCGCGATTATAATTATTTTTATTATAATTAGAAGTAAAATACACAAACGTTAATTCCTAATTACTTGATAGCAATCCTATTGTGTTTGGTTAAGTCTGAACCTATTATCAAGTAATCATACTTCATTGTTGTATTGTTTCGATCTTGTATCCATAGTCAATCACGCAAGTTATCTTGTTGTCGTATTGTCTCGATCTCGTATCCATAGACGATCACACGAAGTGTGAACCGATTAGTTGTATTATCTCGACTCAATTCATAGACAATCACTTTCGGAGAAATGACTTATAGGTGGAAAAGTTTTAGATTGAGGTATATTTGGGTACCCTCGTCTTTTCAGATATCATGGTAGGGTTTATAGTTGACAAGTGCTATGACTGGCAAATGGAAGATGATTCAGTGTGTGATTTTGAGAAGTTTTTATGGAAAAAGAACATACATCAAATGTGAATTTCATGTTTTGGGCCAATTTTCATGACTCTCTACCAACTAGGAGCATGTATAAGCACATGGGTGTGGTTGTGCAAGATGATAAGTGTCTTTTCTGCAAGAATGAGGAAGAAACTGATGACCACTTATTTGTGTGTTGTTCTTATGCAATGGAGGTGGGGAATCATTTTATGAAGGCTTTTGAAGTGCCATGGATATGATCTCTAACTCATTGAGAACCCATTTTGAGGCATGGAGGCTAAATAATCTTGTCGGCAGATGCAAAGTAGTTTGGTGGAAAGTCTTATATGCGGTAATGTGATATTTATGAAAAGAGAGAAGTAGCAGAGCTTGTGGAGGCAGAGCTATGGAGGTTGATGAACTAGTTTTTATAATTAAGTAATCAATTATGCTTTGGTTGTCTAATGAGAATGTCTCGGAGGATTTCACCCTAAACCAATTTCTTTTTCAATGGGATAGAGTTCTATACATTTAATGTTGGTGAACTGTTCCTAGGCTAATATTCTGTGTACATATTTATCTTTTTGAGTATAACCTTCTTTTTTTCAAAAAAGAAAAGAAAATACCTACTCTATGAAAGCATGATTGTATTGTGAGTCTGCAACTCTTTTGATAAGGCTTCTCTTAAATATGGCCCACAGTTTTATTAACCATAACCTATATTAATGATAACCAATAACTTTTCTTCGATTGATTAACCATAGGCCAAATCATAGCGTAAATTATGTTTACCGAGTTAGCAGAGATTCATAAATAGTTAGACGAGCTGAGTTTGCATACAACCGATCCAAACGAATTGATTTTCCTTTTCCGAACGAATAATTTGTTTATTCATTATGAAATGAAGTTATCTGATAGAGTATGATTAAATATATAGAAAATGTTGAAATTCTTGGAAATGCTCAAGTCACAAAATCATAAAATGTAACCTACTATTGCAAAATAGGAAACAATAATGAAAAAGTAGACAATGGTTACAATTTAAGAAATGTTCGATGATTGAATCAGTAATTTCGTCGAGTTATTGTTGTTATTATTATGACGATGATCATCAGTAATGAAATCATGTTGCATCCATAAAGGTAACATTATCACCACAACCTTGATTATATTCATTAGAAAATGAATGCACTTCCAAAATACTCGCTACGTCACCGTTAATTAACAACAGAAACACTACTATCAACATATTGATTATTGTTGGAAAAGAGAAAGCATGTTATAATTTGGAGACGGTGACACAGCTGACGCGGTGTTGAGGTTGCCTAATTGCAGCTGTTCTGGAGAAGTTTGTATTTGATTATGTTGCCGATACATATCAAGCTGAGCCGTGACATAATGAAGTTCCAATTCAGTTTGTTGGACTTGATAATGAAGTTGCATAATAATACCTTGACAACCACTAACAGGAAGCCTTGTTTTCATATTTGATTCGTATATAATCGACCTTGTTGCTTCCTTTTCCAGATTAGGAATAAGTGGTTTAAGGATTTTCTCTGATACCAATCTATAAGCGTGAAACATTTTTGGCTGGTCATAAAAAAAGTATCAAGTCAATGCACAATTTGGTGCATATTTCCTTCTTCAATATTTGCAGGCAGCACAACCATGATTTGTGCATCCCTTAACTATCATTTTCTTCTTCCTCCCTGAACCTGAATCAAACTGACAATAAACAAGGAGCAAAATAGGCGTAGTAGTATTCCATATCATCTTCTTCGAAGATATGGTAATATTTTTGAAGAGGTTGAAGAATTGCATAGATAATTATGATATAAACTATAAGATAGGCAATTCTCTTTTCTATAGGTTAGTTATTTCCATTCAAAAAGTTGTGGGGGCTCAGCTTGTGGCTAGATTACCCTTCACCGATGGTGTACTTATTCTTTGATTTTAATAATACGCCCCTAGTGGCTCCTTTTAAAAAAAAACTAAAATGTTTTAGATTTTTGTTACTAGTTCCTTGAGTTACCAATTTTCCAACTCAGTTTCCCGCTTATTCACTAATTTGTTATCCTAGTTTATGAGCTATCTATAATATAAAACAAGATGGGTTTTTGTGCCTTGTACGGACGAATAACATTTTGAGAGAAAAACATGTGATCCGACCACCCCAGTCTCATCCTAGATAAAGACATCTAGCGGCTGTGGTGTTTGTAATCCCCTGTTAGCCATCTTAATTACTTCCTCTTCAATTAGACGTTACAACCATTAAATGGTAGCATTAAAAAAAAAAAAAAAAAAAAAAAAAAACTGAAAATATAAATGCTACAATAACTTTCAACCATGTTTTCAAAAAAAAAAAAAAAGTGTCAATCTTCAACAATCTGCAAAACACAAACAATGTATTCTTTTTAAAAACAATAGGAATAATTTTTATTCTACTCATGAAAAATTCAAAAATACAAAGCATAATTTCCATTGTAATCATTGAACAAATGGAACAATCGAGTAAGGTGGGGAAAGTTACATGGAGTGCAATACCTTAGGAGATGCAATATGTAAACCCCAAAAAAAATGGCAATCGAATAAGCCAACCTTAATCAACCTGCAAAACACAAATAATATTAGAGTTGCCATATGTAAAACCCAAAGAACATTGAACTTTAGAAAAATATATACTTAAAGGAAACGTTGCAAAAATCTCTTTGGGAATAAAATCTGTTCACGGACTATTCCGAGGAAACTTTGCAGCTGGAAAGAGGAAGAATGGATGATCTTCATGTGGCGGGCTATGGACAAATGAGAAACTTTTACATTTTTGGAAACAGATGGAAGATTGTTTTGTTAGAATCTTCAAAAACATTTTTCAAAAACTTTTACATTTTTTGAAACCACTCTCATGCTGATTGATAAAGATTGTTTTGTTAGAAGAATAAGAATAAGAATAAGAACAATTTTCTTAAGGAAGAGAGACTGAAAAAGAAACAATATTAAAAATATATATATATTTTTACTCAATCATGCATAATAAATGGAGCTAATACTTGGGGCATGCACGGCGGCTCCGGATCCCCTGTCCCCCTCTTCCATGTGCCTTCATGTCCCCCAATAAGATGATGTCGTTTGGCTAAATTTTCTTATCATATATGGACAGTTAAACGAATCTAGTAGTTAATTAAGGAAAGAGAATAAATTATAAAATATTTTCTTTTATGGGTTGAAGCCATTACCATATGAAAAGGAAACCATATCTCATTTTTCATCGAAAGAGTTTCTCTATCAAAATTCTTAAAAACTAATTTAATAGGTTAAGATTATCTATTGATCTTCTACTAGACTACTAAACAAAATGCAATCACAACAGGTATAAAAACGAGTTTTTACGATTAATATTTAGTAGGTTAAGATGATCTATCAGTTGAACATTAATCTTAAATAACTCTCTGTCATGGTGAAACTAAAACAAATTAATCGAACTAAATACTTATATACAAGTAAATTGAAATCCAATAAATTGATTACTATGATCTGTTGATTTTGCTTCCCATCTACAAATTTATGATTCATAAATTGTATGATGTTGGATAGCTTTATGTTTAAGATGGGTGTAAGATGCAAATCCAAATATTTATTGACGGCCCTGTATACTATCGTACCTTAACAATGTTGATGATTATTCAGTATGAATTACAGTTGTAGGTTCGGGTTTTGGTTTGAAAATATAAAAGGAAAGTATGCATATTTTTTCTTTATTTTTTTTCCACATATTAATTAGATCTTTATCAAAAAAAGGAAAATCAAATTTGCGACACATGTCAAGATCTGATACAAGGGACACGAGGGCACATAGATGAGGGGGACAGGGGATCCATACCCATGCACGGCTAAATAAGGATTAAATCTCACCGTTTGCTTCTTTTGATTGGAAATATTTACCTAATTTTACGAAGAAATTCTTGGTATGTTACAACTCGGCAAACGTTACAAAGTGGTCCATCATAAATGGGCTTATATTTAGGACATGCACGGCAAATTAAAGCTTACCGTTTTGAAGAGAAATACTTAAAAAAAAAATCGCTCCTAATTCTTTCATTCCTATATTTACCTCCCTGATTATCCTCCCACCATCATGAATACCCATAAATAATGTAGAAAGTCCATATCATGCACGAAACAACTGCTCCTATATTCACCCATAATAGGCAGGAAAAAAAAAACATCCAAAAAAATTAAAATTTATACTTATTACAATTGTTCAATGAGCGTGTATATAAATAAAGGAATGTATTTCTTCAACCACACCCATCCACTCATTCACACATTTCCCACTCATTCATTTATTCCTAACTTATTTTTGGTGAAATTTTTTTAGCTTAAGAGTATCAACATGTCAAACATCATTAGTTGCAGCCCCAAGAAACGCGTTACCCAAAACGTGTTTGCTTCCTTTTCGAGAATGCATGATTGCGATGAAAACAAACCTTCGGAGTTCCAGTTTCACGTTGCGTAAAATGAGAAGAGATCGATTTCTTGACAACCAACGAAGTCTCTACTTTGGATTTACTAGCGATTGACGAAAACGTGAGTATATTGTTACTGTGATCTGAATGAAACTATTTTTTTTAAATACAATAAAATATTAGTCATGCATTCTAATTAATCTTTACATCATACACATGGAGATACCATGCACAATATCATCCCTAGGAAATTGATATGGAAGTTCGGGTCATTGCTCCACGAGGGAAAGCTCTATACACGCCAAGTTCAACACCACAACGGAGAAATCCATATTTCGTCCATCGAAGAATGATCATCGGTTATTCTTCAAATGGGATACCGAGGTTGAGTGTTTGTTGGGAGATACCGGAGGCATTCCCATAAATGCCTTTTCCTTTGTTGAATTTTGTAGCGCCCCTTAAGCTAGCAGCTGACTAATCCAAGAGATTAACTAAATAAAAAGGCACTAAGAATCTAAATCATTTACTTAAACATTCAATTTAGAAATCTGCTACAAAAACTTAACCCAAAACTCACCCCGCTTAGAAATATATATACAATACTCCTCTCAAGTGATACATATACAATAGTCATTTGGTTTGCGAATACAATATACAACGTATTAAACATAACAGAAGACTCAACGCCACAAAGCTTCCGCTGCGCAACTCTGATCTGTCTCTGAAACTGAACGTGGGAAAGGGTGAGCACATTATCCCTAAAAGGGGTGCCCCGAAGGAATAAAAACTAGCTTTCAAGTAAACATTAATATGATTCGAAGACAATGCAGGTTTTATCGAAAAACAATAATACACGGAAAGACAGTAAAACAAAAAGTAGAAACTTCTTCATAGACATTCATAAATAACAGTAAACATCCATGTATGAGATGTGTGTTGCCGCACATAAGGGAAGAATAATATTGATGCCAATTCCACACCGATTAGGTAATACTGCGATGTATCGCCCTAGCCATAGAATACTGATATATATATAAAGGAAGAATAATATTACGGTGTATCGCCCTAGCCATGTAATATTGCGGTGTATCGCCCTAGCCATAGAATACGATATTGTGTCAAGACACATCTCATACCACACAAAGCACACAAAGATATGCATGAATTTCACAACACCAAGATTGATTTGTAAAACAATAATGAATACAAGAGAGTTCGTTATCGATTCCCACCTCTTTTGATGACAAGCCTCGCATACCTTGAGATTCATAATCCACTGGTTCATCCTTTGAATCGATCGTTGTTAATAAAGATAAATCAGTAATTACACAAGAAGTCTAAGAATCTAGCCGAAAGGCTCACACAAGAATCATACAATTCTATCTAATGGTTCTAGGCCCATTTAAGGTTCTACACATCTTCGTTATCCATCTCTTGCATAATTAAAGGTCTACTTAGCGGCTTCATCTCCATCCCCGTTTACACATCTTCATTACTCCGATTTTGTTCGATAAATCCTCGTGTACAACTCACAAATATCTAAAAGAAAAGAAAGAGAGAAGAAGGAAGAGAAGAAGAAAGAAGAATGAAGAATGAAGAAGAATAAGAGAGTAAAATGAATATCTTCTCGACCTTGCGTCGATAAGACCAAGTCAAAGTTGCTGATACACCCAACGATTCAGATATGGGCAGCCCTGGTCGGTCTAAAACAAAAAAAACCATTTTTCCCTTCATACAAGACTGGTGATATCTTCTTCGTCTGATATCCGAATGACACGTTCGAGTCCATTCCGCGTAACTTTTCGAGATCTATTCAATGGTACTAATTTCGTATCTAGATCGTTGTTAGATTAATTTCTATTAATTAACATTCGTGTTAATTTAATCGAGTCACTATCGGTTAAATCGACACTTGACCGGTCTAATAGCGTTGACGAGCTTGGGGGTCTTTACATTCTCCCCACCTTATACATTTTCGTCCTCGAAAATCAAACCATCCTTCTGGTCTTCAAAAACTCCCCACCTTATAGAATAATCCAAAATCCTATCTCTTATCTAAGCGCAAACAACAAGAAACAAAGCACAAACCTATATGGCTTTCTACAACTAAGATTAAAATTTGTAGCTCTAGGTTCAACTGTGCTGATTTAAGTTCTATCAAATAAGGAAGTCTAAGTTTCTTACACTAATTCTATTTTAAGATACATGTTTCTAATTACAAGGAAGAGTCCTACGAATCTTTCAAAGTGATTTTATACTATAGGTTTTCTGAATGAATTAAATCATACATCTATGATCGGTCATCTCTGAATGCAGTTGCCCTGTCAAGGTTGGCCAAGCCCAACAATGCCTTCCTACGGACAGAGAAAACACAACCTTCACTATTCCCAGTGTCTTTGGATTAACTAAGTATTAATTTATTAAGATTAATTAGTCTTTAACTTTTATCTTAAGCGGTGTAATTTAAAATTTTACTTTGTAAATTAGTTCACATCATTTTAAGCAATTTAATCATCAAAATTTATTTTATTCTATTTTTATTCTCCATTATTATTTATTTATTTTAATGGAATCAAATTTTAATTTCATATGAAACCATATTATTATAACTAAATAATTTTAAATCCATGTACTACTACGAATAACTTAATGTTATAACCATTATCCAAATATTACCATTATTGTTTTATCTTATTTTGTTTTTGCATATTACTTTCAATTTCAATGTATCTATTTATTTAGTTCATTATGTGACTTGGTATGAGTAAATAATCGCTAACAAATTTTGATAGTTGTTCGATATTAATATTTTATTATTATTATTACATTTATTTCTTATTTCTTAGGCCGATAAAAGTTGATTCGTAATTAATCATGCTGTCAAGTTTAACTTTAATAGTAATACTAGATTTGATTTGATCTAACTTTATTTTCTTAAATTTTATATTATTGCTAAGTAATCCTTAAGTTGCATTATTAACAAAATTACATTTTGTTGATATTACTTTAATATTATCCAAATGATATTTACAATGACTTCAAATTTTATAATAATTAGTATTAGATAGTATTATTATTTGCTTACTTCATTAAAAAATCATTGTCTTAATTATTATATTATCATTTTATTATTTTATCAAATTTCCCCTTTGATTACTAGCGTAACTAAAATACAATCAGAATAATTATTTGGCAATGACACTTATTTTAAATTTTATTACGCTTTAATCTTGCAAATATAATTTTACATTCTCGCAAGGGTTGATATAACAAATTTTATTTATTCAGATTGAACCTGTATACTATATTCTATTATATATTGGCGTTGGTAATTTAATGTGATCTAAATTTACGCCTGAATAAAATTGTAATATGTATTAACAATATCTTATTCATAAGCAGATTTATTCTCCTTTAATCTAATTTTGTAATACGTATCCAAATACTATAAATACCACTTCATTTGTATAATTTAGTAATTTAGTGAATCATTTATTGGACTAAAGGTAATCTAAGTATAAGATTTGTTAACAAGTTTAGTCTTTATTTTATGCTTTATATAAGACCTCATAAGTCTTATCTTAATTATCTGGTTCAAACGACTCGTACTTCTAATTTGGTATTAATTAACTTTGCAAAACTTAACCGTAGATAAGCACTAATAATTTTCATTGCTATTTAATCATAATCATTATTTTATCACTATGTGTTTGTAAATGAGATTTTAATTTAAGTTATGCTCGATATAATACTAATTTAAATTCTACCAGTTTAAGTTTGTCATACTAATTTTTCCATTTCAAAAGATGATTGAATTTATTTATAAAGAAGGATCATATTAATATACAAATTTATTTTCTTATATAATTCTAATATTACACTAGGCATCCGAAAGCTATTATGGCTACTTCATGTATATTTATTTCATTTTAAAGATTTACTAGTGTTGATGGTGGTTTTTAAACAAGGGGTAAAATCGTAAAACCCCATGACCTAGTGTTACCCGCAACACATTAACTAAGAGCATTTAACTCATGTGTAAATAATTAATAGGGGTATTTTTCAAAATACAGATTAGGGTTTTAAACACTGTAACCCTAATTCCAAAACTAAGCCGCACACTGCGCACCATGGCAACAATGCCAAACTAAGTCGCACACTGCGCACCACGGCAACCATGCCAAACCAAGCCGCACACTACGCAACATGGAAACAAAGCCAAACCAAGCCGCACACTGCGCACCACGGCAACCATGCCAAACCAAGCCGCACACAGCGCACCATGGCAACAATGCCAAACCAAGCCGCACATCACGCACCACGGCAACCATGCCAAACCAAGCCGCACACCGCGCACCACGGCAACCACGCCAAACCAAGCCGAACACCGCACCACGGCAACCATGCCAAACCAAGCCGCACATGCGCACCATGGCAACAATGCCAAACCAAGCCGCACATCGCGCACCACGGCAACCATGCCAAACCAAGCCGCACACTGCGCACCATGGCAACAATGCCAAATCAAGCCGCACACGCGCACCATGGCAACAATGCCAAACCAAGCCGCACACTGCGCACCACGGCAACCATGCCAAACTAAGCCGCTATGCCATTGGCACATGCCAAATATAGCGCCCTAGGCTTGCAAAACGTGCAACTAGGTCAACATGGCCGTACGTGCCATTGGCACATGCCAACGCGTGCCACAAGACATATTCCCAAGCCGCTATGCCATTGGCGCACGCCAAATATAGCGCCCTAGGCTTGCAAAACGTGCAACTAGGTCAACATGGCCGTACGTGCCATTGGCACATGCCAACACGTACCACAAGCCATATTTCCAAGCCGCTATGCCATTGGCACATGCCAAATATAGCGCCCTAGGCTTGCAAAACGTGCAACTAGGTCAACATGGCCGTACGTGCCATTGGCACATGCCAACACGCACCACAAGCCATATTTCCAAGCCGCTATGCCATTGGCACATGCCAAATATAGCGCCCTAGGCTTGCAAACCGTGCAACCTACCACCAAGGCATTCCGCACATGCCATTGGCACATGCCAAACACACACGCTTGGTAGCCTAACTTGCAAACCGTGCAACCTACCACCAAGGCATTCCCGCAATGCCATTGGCACATGCCAACACGCACCACAAGCCATATTTCCAAGCCGCTATGCCATTGGCACATACCAAATATAGCGCCATAGGCTTGCAAACCATGCAACCTAAGCCTAGTCGGCCACGCATGCCATTGGCACATGCCAACATGCTCGCTGGTAGCTTTTCCTACCAAGGCCACGGCCCTAATGGCCACGCATGCCATTGGCACATGCCAACATGCTCGCTGATAGCTTTTCCTACCAAGGCATTCCGCACATGCCATTAGCACATGCCAAACACACACGCTGGTAGCCTAACTTGCAAACCGTGCAACCTACCACCAAGGCATTACGCACATGCCATTGGCACATGCCACACACGCCACTAGCAGCTCTGGCATTGCCACTTACACTCAACATACGACCTACCACCAAGGCATTCCACACATGCCATTGGCACATGCCACGCACGCCACTAGCAGCCTTCGGCATTGCCACTTGCGCTCGAAGTACAACCCGCAACAAGGGAATTCCGCACATGCCACACGCGCCACTAGCAGCGCCACTTGCACTTAAGGTGCAACCAACGAGATATCAACACAACCGGGGATGCTTTCCCGGGGTTTTGGTTTGGCGGTCTGACTTGCGGCGTACACTACGCTCACATTAAGAAAGCGTGAAAATGAATAAAGCGGTCAAATAAATGAGGAAATAATGGTGAAAACGTTTTCACCCATTAACACCATGTGGTTACCACCTCCTCCCATTATTTCACCCTTTACTCTCTTCCTTCATGAGACCAGGGTACGTTTCAATCTCGACTTGTATAAATAGGTCTTACCTATTTCCATAGGACAACAAGTCTCGGTCGGGAGAAAAATACTACACTCTCGAGAAAAAGGCAACTTGGCAAGCTCTCCAAAAGCTTTCATCTCTTGCAAGCTTCCTAAGCTTTCACTTCTCGATATAAGTCGAGACATTACTCTCCCGTAACTATTCTGGTCTCAACACCTTTCTTTGCTTCCCTCCCCAAATCAACCCTTCTCCTTCACTTTGTGACCGAAGCAAGTCTGGGAACGGCTATTTCTTGGTTTAGGCCGGACTTGTACAGATTGATCTCTCGAATCTATAAAAAGTGCTCACGTGCAAAGCACATTTGTTTAGGGTTTAAACCAGTTTCTTACTCACCCACCGAATTTACGGGAAATCGTGAAACGATTTTCACCCATAAACAATTGGCGACCACAGCGGGAGGATTGATCTATCGGTTACAATACCAACTCCGACTCTGATTTCGTTTCCCGAACGTCAAATCCCAACATGGTGGAACTTAGGTCCGGAGCGGCTGAGAGAACACCAAGACAGAACGCACCCCCGATGTTAGCATCTCTCCCAATAACGTTGTTACGTCCCGGTGACAACAAGCAACATCGAATGCGCTCCTCAAGTGTAACACCGCCAATCACCAGGCTGTGAGCGCTGCCTCCTCTAGCGTCTCTACACAACCCTCTAATCACGGCAACGAAAATATCTTTCGGTGTCGCGCCACCGATCACCGGGGCTAGAGCCGCCACGACCCCAAATGCTTCGTCTAGCATGGCGCCTCCGTCCACGACCAAGATCCCAACTACCCCGCCAACGGGACGAGAAACCGGAGGGACAAGAGGAAGTCGCCCTTACGTCACCATCGTTGATCCGATGGAACGACAAGACATGCTCGCCGAGCCGGACAGATATGGTTTCAACACGAATGAGGTACTCATCTTTCTCAAGACCCTGACAGTAACGACTACCACGTGAGTCGCCCTCCGCAGTCATTTAGGAACGTCTCCAACAACCCCGACGCAAAGCACCTCGACGGAGCACGCCTCCATGGATGAGGAAACTCGCATTAGAATCCCATTGGAAAGAAATCAGCCACCCAACTTTGTCACGAGAGAAGATTTGGAACAACTCCTCGCAACCGAATCAAGAATGATGAGTTGGACATGCATCATCACCAACCCCCTTACCCATCCGAAATACGAGAGAATCCCTCTCCCAAGGGGGTACTCTTCTCCTCAATTTACCCCATACGATGGTACGTGGAATGCACGTGAGCATGTTTCTCGTTTCTGGAATCCCTAGGTGAACATGAATATAGTCACGTTCTTCGTTTAAGGGAATTCTCAAAATCACTTACCTGGAAGGGCGTATACATGGTACAACAAAGATCCCACCGAGCAGCATTCCCAACTCGGAGTAGCATGGTCACTGCGTTTTACAAGAAATACTTCTTCGTGTCTCGAACAAGTTACCTTTTCGGACCTCGGAAGAATGTACCGGTGGGATAACGAACATCCGAATGATTTCGTCAAAAGGATCGGGGTTCAAGCACTTTCGATTATCACGACCCAAACGTGACCGAGCAACAATTGGTGAACGCATGCATCAATGGTATGGTTCCAATCTACCGCTCCCGCTAGAAAACTTGCGTTTCCAAACGTTCTCCGAACTCCATGAAGCCGCCGGACGATCCGCAACAACAAGACCAAAGATTAGGAAAGAACTAGGCCAACTCGAATCAGAAGACGCGCGAAACCCGCGGGAGTAGACGCCTCATCAACAAACAATTTAATGCCGACTCATCCTCCGTGAACATAGTAAACGAAAGGGGAAAATGAAAGCCGCAACTACGAGCCACCGGTAGAAACGTGAAGCGCGCACAACGGAACCATCGCAACGGAAGATCGTCGCTAAAACTCCTGTGCAAAGATCGTGAGACCGAAGGAAATACCCTTGATTTCCCATTCCCCATCGAGGAGGTGATTGAACTCCTAGAAGCCTGGGTTCAAGATGATGTCATCAGATTGCCACCACTCAGACGGCCACCAACTGAGGCTGAGATGGCGAACCCCAAATACTGCCATTACCACAGGTTCGTTCACCACCCGACTAGCGACTGCAACAGACTGAAGCATATTTTCAAAGAAAGGATAGAAGCGGGAGAACTCCAACTAGGAGACGAAAGAGTGCATCGAGACCCACTACCAATAAGAAGTCTGCGGTTCCTCCGGGGACTCCGTACACGAGACCGTACAATCCATGATGCGACATGTATGCGAAATTCTCTATCTTTCCAAGGTTCGCGCCAAGATATTTTCGCAGCTCTCAATCGTGTTGTATCCGCAAACGGCTTTTCTCTCCTCGGAATCCACGCCAGGGCCCAAGCTTCCCAAACAGCGAAGGCAGAACCTGGGACTGCTGACCACGTCCCGTTTAAGAGGTAACGAATTTGACGACATGCTCATAGACACGGCCTCCTACCACAACATCATTACTTTCAAGACACCGAAGGCGCAGGATTTACAAAACAAGACGCTACCTATTCCCCGTCCGTGATTAAGGACTTGAGAGGAGAGGCTTTGAACGCGCATGGCTACATCAACTTAGAGATCGAGATGGGAGACGCTATAACACATAGCAAATTCCATATTGTCAAAGAACTAGATCACGACATGATATTGGGACGTTTATGGGTGCTTGACAACAAAGCAAAATTGGATGTGCGCCCCGCCAACGTCCACGCCCGAAGGAAATTCCAACAAGTCATCCCTTGGTTATCCCATCAACAAACTCCGAAGAAACCAGGACATCCGGAGAAGACTCGTTGGCGCTAGCTCATGGTTTTCAAATGCAAGTAAGTCTCGACCAAGCAACCTTTTCGTAACCGGTCTTTCCTTCCCCCTTTCCGTCATGGGGACTCGGCGCGGTCATCGCACGAACGTTGTCAAGAAATGCGAATGGGAGGCTGGACCATTTGAACACTTTGCAAGAAGCTTGGAAACTTCTATTGAAGCCAACGAAGCCAAGACTCAAACGGTCGCATGACGTCTGAAACCGTTTTCAATTGGAGATGTAGTGGTCAAAGGAAGCACGTTTCAAGTTGGGAAGATGACAGTAAAAATGGATTTGCCCAGTGAAGGAGAAGACGAGCCGTATCTGGTTGCGGATACCCTTTTGGGAGGATATTGCAAGCTCATCAATGCAGTCACACTGAAGGCGTGATAATTTCACTCGCGATGGCTCAAGGAATCCAATCCATAAAAAAAAGGGGGGGCTGTACTTCCCATTTACTCCTTTTCTTTTTCAGTATTCCCTTTAACAATTCCTCTTAGTAGTTGTACTTCCCCAAGATGAATACACCGTTTGTATTTCTCCCTGGGGATTCCCTTCCCGTCAAAATAAAATAAAATATATATATACATCTCTTTCCAAGCAAATTCTCCAGATATCAGAGAAATACATCAGATAAACCCAGAAAACCACTGCAGAGCCATCTCTTCCAAAAAAATATATATGAAGCAAAATGTTTACTGATGAAGAAGAAGGAAAAGATGAGTTTACCAAAAAAAAAAAAGAGGCATCAAGGGAACTAAGCAGCTAACAGAAATAACAAAAGGGAGGAACTAGCCCTCGAAGGATGGAGCACAAGTCCCCTCGGGCAAAGCTATCTTCAAACACTTTCCCCAGCAATCCTTCGGGCAACAAAGGTTCCATTCAATGGTTTTAGCAGCAACAACCTCAACATCCCATCCCGAAGCAGCCACAGCAGCAGCAGCAGTGTCCTCCCCGACGACTATTCCAGCATACGCCACCATAACCCCTCCGGTATCACCAACAACACCTTTGGCATCAACTTCAAAGGCTATTTCGCTGCCATCAAATGATCCTTCAAAGGTTTTCTCAGCGACACTTCGGAGAAAGTTTTTTGATTCATCCACATCGTGGTCAAGAGTCATGGCGCACTCCTCCATGCTCACTGAGCCCAAGAAAGTCTGAATATGCACCTGTTCTTCGTGGGGATAGATGGAAGGGAGGTCTTTAATGATTTCACTAGCTTCGTGGAATGGAGATTCAGTCCCAACCAATGCCTCCTCAAGAGAAGAAGACCGATCTTCACCAAGTCTGAAATCCTTCTCCGAAGAGTTAAAGGCGCAGCCATCCCTGGAGGGTCCCATCACACACTGCAAAAGATAAAAATGATGACCCAGTTCTACCATATCTATGCACATGTAAAAGAAGATAACGCGAGCAGAGAAGAATACGAAAACATACCGGTATGATCTTCTTAGCCCGAATGACCCTGGTTGGGGTGCTTTTGCAAGAATTAGACCTCGCGCCTTCACTTGGAGAATTTGGCTGGTTAGAGATGATTCATCTCTGTGCGACATGACAAAGAAAGAAACTCGACAAGAAGAACCCTTTTCTCAAACGAGAGACGATGCAATTATTTTTGGGTATAAATACGGAATCTTAAAAAGGGAAAGGAAGCAATGAGGGACATAACGCTTTCAGATTTTAGCACGAATAATGCCCTAATTGAAGCCGCGCGTGAAGGAAAGCAAGATAAGGAAACTTTGCTATCGGAAGAAACTCCCTCCTTGTTTACATCGGTCACGCCCCGCAAGCACGCACATGACTTCCACACTTTGCGCGGCCCCACCAGCCGGCACACGCAATTTCCCAAGTCACGCCCGCAAGCACGCATGCTTCCACATTGCGCCGGCCTCACCAGACAAAGACACGCAATTTCCCAAGTCACGCCTGCAAGCACGCACGGCTTCCACATTGCGCGGCCCCACCCAGCCGGAGACACGCAATTTCCCAAGTCACGCCGCAAGCACGCACGGCTTCCACATTGCGGCGGCCCCACCAGCAAAGACACGCAATTTCCCAAGTCACGCCGCAAGCACGCACAGCCTTCCACATTGCGCCGGTCTCACCAGCCTAGCACACTCGGTTCCCAGGCCACGCAACTTCCCAACGTCGCCCAAGCCGCACTGGCCCCACCAATTGGGCCGACCTCCTATTTGTGCAAAACTCCCGAGAGGCAAGGATCCCAAATCCTATTTATAAAAGGTCGACAAGCCCCTCAATTCTCTTTACGGTTTCTTTGTTGATAGTCTGTCACCATCTTATGCTTACCTCGCAACAAAGCCCTTGTTCCGAGCTAGCGGGGACTTAATGTTGATGGTGGTTTTTAAACAAGGGGTAAAATCATAAAACCCCATGACCTAGTGTTACCCGCAACACATTAACTAAGAGCATTTAACTTAGGTGTAAATAATTAATAGGGGTATTTTTTCAAAATACCAGATTAGGTTTTCGACCACGTAACCCTAATTCCAAAACTAAGCCGAACATCTGCGCACCATGGCAACAATGCCAAACTAAGTCGCACACTGCGCACCACGGCAACCATGCCAAACCAAGCCGCACACTGCGCACCATGGCAACAATGACAAACCAAGCCGCACATTGCGCACCACGGCAACCATGCCAAACCAAGCCGCACACTGCGCACCATGGCAACAATGCCAAACCAAGCGCCACTGCGCACCACGACAACCATACCAAACCAAGCCGCACACTGCGCACCACGGCAACCACGCCAAACCAAGCCGCACACTGCGCACCCGGGCAACCATGCCAAACCAAGCCGCACACTGCGCACCATGGCAACAATGCCAAACCAAGCCGCACACTGCGCACCACGGCAACCATGCCAAACCAAGCCGCACACTGCGCACCATGGCAACAATGCCAAACCAAGCCGCACACTGCGCACCATGGCAACAATGCCAAACCAAGCCGCACACTGCGCACCACGGCAACCATGCCAAACTAAGCCGCTATGCCATTGGCACATGCCAAATATAGCGCCCTAGGCTTGCAAAACGTGCAACTAGCCAGACGTGCCATTGGCACATGCCAACGCGTGCCACAAGCCATATTTCCAAGCCGCTATGCCATTGGCGACGCCAAATATAGCGCCTAGGCTTGCAAAACGTGAAACTAGGTCAACATGGCCGTACGTGCCATTGGCACATGCCAACACGTACCACAAGCCATATTTCCAAGCCGCTATGCCATTGGCACATGCCAAATATAGCGCCCTAGGCTTACAAAACGTGCAACTAGGTCAACATGGCCGTACGTGCCATTGGCACATGCCAACACGCACCACAAGCCATATTTCCAAGCCGCTATGCCATTGGCACATGCCAAATATAGCGCCCTAGGCTTGCAAACCGTGCAACCTACCACCAAGGCATTCCGCACATGCCAAACACACACGCTGGTAGCCTAACTTGCAAACCGTGCATGGCCGTACGTGCCATTGGCACATGCCAACACGCACCACAAGCCATATTTCCAAGCCGCTATGCCATTGGCACATGCCAAATATAGCGCCCTAGGCTTGCAAACCATGCAACCTAAGCCTAGTCGGCCACGCATGCCATTGGCACATGCCAACATGCTCGCTGGTAGCTTTTCCTACCAAGGCCACGGCCCTAATGGCCACGCATGCCATTGGCACATGCCAACATGCTCGCTGATAGCTTTTCCTACCAAGGCATTCCGCACATGCCATTGGCACATGCCAAACACACACGCTGGTAGCCTAACTTGCAAACCGTGCAACCTACCACCAAGGCATACCGCACATGCCATTGGCACATGCCACACACGCCACTAGCAGCTCTGCATTGCCACTTACACTCAACATACAACCTACCACCAAGGCATTCCACACATGCCATTGGCACATGCCACGCACTCCACTAGCAGCTCTGGCATTGCCACTTGCGCTCGAAGTACAACCCGCAACAAGGGCATTCCGTACATGCCAATGGCACATGCCACACGCGCCACTAGCAGCGCCACTTTGACCGCTGTCGTAAGCGTCAAAAATAAATTACACTTTCTTACTACTCAAAATATAAATATAGCAAGGGCAAGAAAGGATCGATCCCCAGAGAGGTCTAGGTTGTCAAATTGTTATGGTTCCTTATAAATAACACCGGTAGTTTTGTGATTTTATTAAACTAAATAAAAAACAAATAAAGAAATAAGCAAACAAATAAGATAGAAGAGATATTGGTTACGGATTTCGTTTTCATTCACTAACATGCTTTTCACAATAACTAGAATTAATATTTTAATCTCAACTTTTATCAAAGACCCTAGAATACCTTGATCGCAAGAATATCCCGCAAATCTCCTCATGCCATCAACAAACACATTAAAAGATGCGAATATGAATTCTATCTAAAGGAACAACCTAACGTGTAAAAGCACTAATCAAGTTTAATTCCCTAGATGCGTTTAAGTTCTATGAAATCAGGCCAATCAAAGCAATTGAACGTGGAAAGCGCACTAATTCAATTTAACAAAGGTTACGATTCACATATGATCATAAGAATATATCACTACAAACTATAATCATATTATGCTACTTGTATCCAAGGAATATCACTTTTGCGTATAATAAACCCTAAACTAGCAATAGATGTGATTAGAAGTTCTACCAATTTGCAACTTGACAAAACAATCAACCAATCATAAAACAATATTTTCGAGAATTGCAAACGATAATTATGAGACAAAACTAATATATTGAATCAAAGAATCATATTATGTGAAATCCAACTATTCCATAACCAATAATAAACTTAGGTACTCATATTCAAGGAGTTCATCACAAGAAGAAAGAGAAGAAACTTCATGGTTCTAAACCCTAGAATAAAGTAGAAAAGAGATAATAAAACAAGATAGATCAATTAGGTAAAAGTCCTCTCTTTTATAGCTCCACTCCTTCCAAAATTAGGTTTTGTCTTCAAAGTCCATTAGTTGGAAATTCACCCGGCCCACCATGGAGAAAAACCCGTGTAGAAATTTTGTCCCAAAAACGCTCGCCGGAAAACTGGGATTGTGGCCGGAATTTGGCCGGAATAGTCGCCGCCGGTAACCTGAGTTCTCTTTCTCTGTCGACGGAATATTCCGTTTAGATTCTGTTATATATAACGGTTGACTAACGGTCCTTAACAGTTGACCGGGTCAAGGTCTAAGTCATCGAAGTCGAACCGAGTCGCCTAGCTAACTTTCTACCGACTGGTCCTAGCCAGGCCACTGTGCACAGGCCAAAATCTATGTTGCACCAAGATGGTGCATCAGTCATTTCATCCCAGCCATAAGGGCTGTACCCTGCAATTTCTGCCAAAACCATTCTTTTACCTAATCTTCTCAGCCATGAGGGCTATTCCATTCAATCCTACATCCAGGCAAAGACCACCTACAACTCAATATCACCAGTGCTAACTCATTCACCTGCAACCCATCAAAGAAACCACAAGCCACCACCACTTACAACAGCCCAAAGCTCACAGCAGCTTGCAATTCCTGTAGTTCCATTCTTGCGCCAGACCTGCACCTGCAACAAATCACTTCCACCTGACCCTCAGCTGCAGCCATACCTGCAATGCATAGCTTAACACCTGAGCCATCATGAGCTCAACCCCACTGAACTCAGTACCACCACGACTTCCATCTACTCGGCAATTTCAGCTCCACCATTGTGACAAGTCTTCGCCGAGAGCCAATGCATCACTGAACAGCCTCGGGCCCAACTACTTCGCACTTCACATTCCCTTCTCGGTCTCTTACACTTGACTCTGCCCATCAAGCATCACAGTGCCTCATTCCTCTCATTCTCAACATTTCAACTTCTCATTAATTGCAGACCACCAATTCCACCTCCAACCGCAGTCGCGAGCTGCACATCATCACCACTCATCTTGCAAAAGAACAACTCAAACTTCGATTCTTAGCTTACGGCTCTCCCGCCGCTATGCAAGACTACCCCAACCATTAACACATGAGACCCAAGCCAACACTCCGCACTCCGGCCTATTTCTCGTGATAATTCCTAGCATACATCTAGTTTTGCACAGCCAATCATTTCAAGCTCAACTATAGTAATCGCATAGATAACCCGGTCTTCATACCATTCTCGCCTTCGAATTCCTGTTATAACCACCACCAAACTCCATCCAACTGTAACCCATTCTCGTAACCCGAGTCTTAACCAAAGACCCATTTCCTCTCTGTGTTGTTAGCAAGACCACCAGATAATTCATTCCTCGATTTCTTCTATTGCCGCCTTCACTCAGCCATAGCCAAGACAACCATTTCCCCCGGCTCAATTCCATCGCCAGCATCACCAGACTCAATCACCACTCTGCATTACACAATAAGCACAAATCCTCCCCGAATTCTCTCGAATCAACCTCGAACCCTAACAAAGAATCCACCCAACAACATCATTGCATAATCTTCTCTCGAGTTCAACCAATTCGATTTCCCGGATTTCAATCTCAAGATTTCACATCTCAAACCCTAGAATTAATCCTCTTCTCTTTCTCACCATGAATCAACAACAAATACCCATGGATGCCCAAACCTATACTCTCGAATCGGCAACAGCATCTCTTCACAGTTCAAATTTTCTTCATTAATCGATTCGGTCTAACCCCTTCTCCGAATCATCTCTTAGCTCTCGAATTGATAACCTTTGTTTCTGATTTGAACCACAACCCTAACTCCCTTCCTCTCGTAATTGATACATCACCACCAGATCGAACCCCGATTCATTTCGATTGGATTTTTAACAGTTCAATCATCATTAATTCACACCTACAATTGGTTCTTTATCGGCTCAGATTTTCTCGATCTCTCTCGATGCTTAGGGCTGCCATTTTGATTTCAGACAGAATCAATTATGAGAGAAAATACTCTCTGAATTTTTGGTTTGGTGGAAACAATGATTGAAATGAATGAGAGAAAGTTTTCTCTCGATTTAGATTTTTAGGGTATACTAGATATTGACACCCGGTCACCCCTGATAAGGGCTACTCCACTGGTGACCCCCTAACCATTGCTGGCTGCCTGTTAGTATTCCTCCCAAAAAGTTGCCCCTTAGCCTTGGCTCAGCTCCATATATCACTTGCCTGCGAGATGACAATTTCGCCCTTTTTGCTCAAACTGGATACTTTCTCCTTCTTTTCCTTCGTGCGACTCCAGAGTACCTAATAAACTCAAAAGCACACATAAGATACATAATTTACAAGAAAACTCGCAAAGAAAGCATAAATACTAGATATTAAATACGGTGTATTCTACACCTATCAGATTCCCCCACACTTAGACTTTGCTAGTCCTCGAGCAAATCAAACAAAACAATAAAATACAACAACTCCGTGTCGTCGAGGCTACGGTTAATTTTAGCATAAATAACAAGCCTTTAAACCCCTAGGTGTCCCTAGTGGACGAGTTATAGTCTCGTGAAGGTTTACTAGAGATATACCTACAAAACCTATATTTCAAACTCCGTCTATTTGTGACAAATCAATGAACGAATCCAAAATGACTACAGGAGGAGATACCTTGCAAATTCAATTCAATTATTAGTAAAAACTCTAATTAGATAGTCGAACAAGCCACAATACTCGGAAACTAACAAACCACAATCACAATGAAAAGATTAAGAAGATGGATAAGATGTAGATGTTGGCGAATATTCACAAGTGTTCGATGTTTCCCATATCTGTCTGAAGGTCATGCTAAGATGAACCTAATCCTATTGATTGAGCTACCGGTGCTGAATGCTACATCAAATCAATTGGCATATACAAGGGAACCAAGAGTGACTTTATTCAACACAATAATAATTTCTTCTTTTTTTTTTTTTTTTTTTAATGATTGGATCAAACTGGATCCAATTTTTTTTAGACGGCATGATTAGATCTTACTGGATCCAAGCGCATGCTTCTTGTCAGCAAGTACGTGATAGTTGCCTTTCACACATACTGCTATTCCCAAGTGTCTTTTTATTCCGTTTTGGTCTAATTGATCGGTCCTTTTTTTTTTCTTTTCATAAATTTTTTCTTTTCATAAATTTTTTCTTTTTTTTTTTTTCTTTTTTTTTTCTATTTTTTTTTCTCTTTTTCTAGTAACTCAATCACTCTATTTCATCCTAGCAGTAATAACACGTCGATGTTTAGTGACCCACCAAAGCACTTAGAGAACAATAGATAAATATGGAAAAATAAAAATAGAATGTGATATGGTGATATTCCGAGATATGGTAACAACTATCATGTTAATTTGTGATTTCGAGCTATATTCTTCCCTTTTAGTTAATTGGTTCCTCAACTCCTGCATTCAAAATGGTTCCATCCACTAATGGTGTCAAAAACAAACATATAAATGCTCCCCCACACTTAAACTTCACATTGTCCTCAATGTGTAAAACCGAAAGTTCTGAATTCTGACGTAACAGCAGATAAAACGCAAAAACTGTGCAAATTGGTAAGGAATTTGGAAAAACTCCATTTCACAAAAGTTGTTCGCCTACGTGTTTACTACACAGTGTCAAAATTTCACAGTGTTTCAGTAAACGGTCTGACAGTTATGGTCTCTGGACTGAACTACGCGCAGTCTGAAATTTTCTGACGAAAAGGTATTCGGCATAATTCTCTTCTAAGATAGATTACGGACTCAATGAAATTAAACATAGGGATGCAAATATGATATAAAAACAGTAAAAAATAAATAAACGAAACAAAAATAAAAAGCAAAAGGATAAGAGATACAAAACCGGTGGGTTGCCTCCCACTAAGCGCTTGTTTTAAAGTCGACGGCCCGACTTAGCTTCTTGTAAGATTCATTCCCCATACACCAATAATCGGAAAAGTTGGGGATCCGTCCATAGAACCTGTTTTGGAAACACTAGCTTCACACAAATATTAGTATAATAAAGCAAAAGTGAAGCTATGAACCGATAAAAGCTTCCCCCACACTTATTCTTGTCCACACTTGGAAGTGTGTAAAGAATATAAGAGTCGGTACTTCCACGGTTTCGGGTTCCATAACTCGCATAGTATGAGAATCAAGTATCTCTAATGGCGGAAAACGAGAAACAAAGTCAGTCAACAATATTCTCGAAGCACATACATTCAAACCAATAAGAGGTAAAGGAGAAGAAATAATAGGCAATGGGTTAGATAAACCTTGCACAATCTCTTTTATCACGGAATCCTCTTCATCCTTGAAAAACTCAAGCGAATTATTCACCTCTTGTATATCATGGTCCTCTATCAAACCTTGCAACCATTCTTCGTCCGTTTCTGCCGTAACCAAAGTCTCGACATAAACATCATCATTACATTCATTCACAAGTTCAATTGGGTCTTCCACAATATTGGTCATAACGGTCTCATTCTCAACATACTCCTCTTTATTAGACTCACACCTTGCTGCAAGGAAGTTGTGTAACACACTAGTTTCATCATACTCAATTACCTTTTGAATAGGTAGTCGATCATTATAAAGATCAATAGTTGAGTCAACTACACTAATGTCATCAAATATCTCCAAAGGTTGGTCCTTTTTAACACATTCATCTTCGTCTTCATCTTCAGACTCACCATAATAAGAATCGTCGTCGGTTTCCCAACCCTTATCACGACGTCGTTTAAGTTCCATATGAATGGTCCTACTAATTTCATCGACTAGCTCTTCCGAGGCTCCATCATCATCCAACTTGTATAATTTCAAGTAAGTTTCTCGACGTTCACACGCTTACCACCATTGACTACAATATGTTCTCTTTCCCATGACTCTTCCCTTTGAATGGGTGAATGATCATAACTACGATCTGGAGTCGGGTAAGAAGAAACATTCCTAAATTGGTTTGTGCGACGTTCTCTCTATCACGGTCAAGTTGGTCTAGCCTTTGTTGCATGTTTTGTAACCCATTCAAAATCTGCATACAACTCGAATAAAGCCAATTAGATGTAGAATTATCCCACCTAGGTGCTTGACTTACATACCCACTACAAGGTTGTTGTTGGTATGTATGAAAATCACCATAAGGTTCTCTAGGATATGCATCATAGCCAATAAATTGGTTTTGATTGCATCCCATAGATGGTGGGTAATTTTCATAGTGTTGAGGAGGTTGAAAATCATATCCATTGCTCCAATATGCTCCTTCCATAGAAATAAGCACCTGAAATAAGATTCTCAAAACAAGGTTAGAACCCAGAAAATAAGAAAAAAAAGAAAACAAAAACTAAATACAAAAATAAGAAACCAAAAACAATTAACAACCGCTGCCTCCCCGGCAACGGCGCCAAAATTTGACCGCTGTCGTAAGCGTCAAAAATAAATTACACTTTCTTACTACTCAAAATATAAATATAGCAAGGGCAAGAAAGGATCGATCCCACAGAGAGGTCTAGGTTGTCAAATTGTTATGGTTCCTTATAAATAACACCGGTAGTTTTGTGATTTTATTAAACTAAATAAAAAACAAATAAAGAAATAAGCAAACAAATAAGATAGAAGAGATATTGGTTACGGATTTCGTTTTCATTCACTAACATGCTTTTCACAATAACTAGAATTAATATTTTAATCTCAACTTTTATCAAAGACCCTAGAATACCTTGATCGCAAGAATATCCCGCAAATCTCCTCATGCCATCAACAAACACATTAAAAGATGCGAATATGAATTCTATCTAAAGGAACAACCTAACGTGTAAAAGCACTAATCAAGTTTAATTCCCTAGATGCGTTAAGTTCTATGAAATCAGGCCAATCAAAGCAATTGAACGTGGAAAGCGCACTAATTCAATTTAACAAAGGTTACGATTCACATATGATCATAAGAATATATCACTACAAACTATAATCATATTATGCTACTTGTATCCAAGGAATATCACTTTTGCGTATAATAAACCCTAAACTAGCAATAGATGTGATTAGAAGTTCTACCAATTTGCAACTTGACAAAACAATCAACCAATCATAAAACAATATTTTCAGAGAATTGCAAACGATAATTATGAGACAAAACTAATATATTGAATCAAAGAATCATATTATGTGAAATCCAACTATTCCATAACCAATAATAAACTTAGGTACTCATATTCAAGGAGTTCATCACAAGAAGAAAGAGAAGAAACTTCATGGTTCTAAACCCTAGAATAAAGTAGAAAAGAGATAATAAAACAAGATAGATCAATTAGGTAAAAGTCCTCTCTTTTATAGCTCCACTCCTTCCAAAATTAGGTTTTGTCTTCAAAGTCCATTAGTTGGAAATTCACCCGCCCACCATGGAGAAAAACCCGTGTAGAAATTTTGTCCCAAAAACGCTCGCGGAAAATCGGGATTGTGGCTAATTTGGGCCTTAATAGTCGCCGCCGTAACTCCGACTTCTCTTTCTCTGTCGATTTTAATATTCCGTTTAGATTCTCGTATATATAACGGTTGACTAACGGTCCTTAACAGATTGACCGGTCAAGGTCTAAGTCATCGAGTCGAACCGAGTCGGCCTAGCTAACTCTACCGACGGGTCCTAGCTGTGCCACTGTGCACAAAGCCAAAATCTATGTTGCACCAAGATGGTGCATCGGTCATTTCATCCCAAAAACCATAAGGCATGCCACTCGCAATTCTGCCAAAACCATTCTTTTACCTAATCTTCTCAGCCATGAGGGCTATTCCATTCAATCCTACATCTGTGCAGCACCACCTACAACTCAATATCACCAGTGCTAACTCATTCACCTGCAACCCATCAAAGAAACCACAAGCCACCACCACTTACAACAGCCCAAAGCTCACAGCAGCTTGCAATTCCTGTAGTTCCATTCTTGCGCCAGACCTGCACCTGCAACAAATCACTTCCACCTGACCCTCAGCTGCAGCCATACCCGCAATGCATAGCTTAACACCCGAGCCATCATGAGCTCAACCCCACCGAACTCAGCACCACCAGGACTTCCATCTACTCGGGCAATTTCAGCTCCGGCCATTGTGACAAGTCTTCGCCGAGAGCCAATGCATCACCGTAAGCAGCTCGTTCCAACTACTGGCAGCCTTCACATTCCCTTCTCGCCTCTTACACTTCAGCCTATGCCCATCAAAGCATCACAGGTGCCTCATTCCTCTCATTCTCAACATTTCAACTTCTCATTAATTGCGGACCACCATTCCACCTCCAATGCTCACAGAGCCGCACATCATCACCACTCATCTTGCAAAGAACAACTCAAACTTCGATTCTTAGCTTACGGCCTCCCGCCCCGCTATGCAAGACTACCCCAACCATTAACACACAGACTCCAAGCCAACACCTGCACTCCAGCTATTTCCGTGATAATTCCTAGCATACATCTAGTTTTGCACACCCAATCATTTCAAGCTCAACTATAGTAATCGGCATAGATAACCCAGTCTTCATACCATTCTCGCCTTCGAACCCCTGTTATAACCACCACCAAACTCCATCCGTAACCAGAACCCATTCTCGTAACTCCGAGTCTTAACCAAAGACCCATTTCCTCTCTGTGTTGTTAGCAAAGACCACCGATAATTCATTCCCGATTTCTTCTATTGCCAGCCTTCAGCTCAATGCATAGCTCAAAGAACCATTTCCCCGGCTCAATTCACTGGCCAAAGATCACTGCACTCAATCACCAGCTCTCCGCATTACACAATAAGCACAAATCCTCCCCGAATTCTCTCGAATCAACCCGAACCCTAACAAAGAATCCACCCAACAACATCATTGCATAATCTTCTCCGAGTTCAACCAATTTCGATTTCCGGATTTCAATCTCAAGATTTCACATCTCAAACCCTAGAATTAATCCTCTTCTCTTTCTCACCATGAATCAACAACAAATACCCATGGATGCCCAAACCTATACTCGAATCCAACAAACATCTCTTCACAGTTCAAATTTTCTTCATTAATCGATTCGGTCTAACCCCTTCTCCGAATCATCTCTTAGCTCTCGAATTGATAACCCGTTTTACGATTTGAACCACAACCCTAACTCCCTTCCTCGCCGTAATTGATACATCACCACCAGATCGAACCCCGATTCATTTCGATTGGATTTTTAACAGATTCAATCATCATTAATTCACACCTACAATTGGTTCTTTATCGGCTCGATTTTCTCGATCTCTCTCGATGCTTAGGGCTGCCATTTTGATTTAGACAGAATCAATTATGAGAGAAAATACTCTCTCAATTTTTGGTTTCAGGTGGAAACAATGATTGAAATGAATGAGAGAAAGTTTTTCTCGATTTAGATTTTTAGGGTATACTAGATATTGACACCGGTCACCCCCGATAAGGGCTACTCCACGGTGACCCCTAACCATTCTTTGGCTGCCTGTTAGTATTCCTCCCAAAAAGTTGCCCCTTAGCCTTGGCTCGCCTCCATATATCACTTGCCTGCGAGATGACAATTTCGCCCTTTTTGCTCAAACCGGATACTTTCTCCTTCTTTTCCTTCGTGCGACTCCGGAGTACCTAATAAACTCAAAAGCACACATAAGATACATAATTTACAAGAAAACTCGCAAAGAAAGCATAAATACTAGATATTAAATACGGTGTATTCTACACCTATCACACTTGCACTTAAGGTGCAACCAACGAGATATCAACACAAACTGGGGGATGCTTTCCAGGGTTTTGGTTTGGCGGTCACAGCTTGCAGCGTACACTACGCTCACATTAAGAAAGCGTGAAAAGGAATAAAACGGTCAAATAAATGAGGAAATAATGGTGAAAACGTTTTCACCCATTAACACCATGTTACCACCTCCTCCCATTATTTCACCCTTTACTCTCTTCCTTCATGAGACCTGGTGGTACGTTTCAATCTCGACTTGTATAAATAGGTCTTACTCTATTTCCACCTGCACAACAAGTCTCGGTCGGGAGAAAAATACTACACTCTTTAAAAGGCAACTTGGCAAGCTCTCCAAAAAGCTTTCATCTCTTGCAAGCTTCCTAAGCTTTCACTTTCTCGATAAAAGTCGAGACACTACTCTCCCGTAACTATTCTGGTCTCAACACCTTTCTTTGCTTCCTCCCCAAATCAACCCTTCTCCTTCACTTTGTGACCGAAGCAAGTCCGGGAACGGCCATTTCTTGGTTTAGGCCGGACTTGCACAGATTGATCTCTCGAATCTATAAAGTGCTCACGTGCAACACATTTGTTTAGGGTTTAAACCAGTTTCTCACTCACCCACCGAATTTACTGAAATCGGCAGAAACGATTTTTACCCATAAACAACTGGATCATATATTAGTTTAAAAATAACTTCGGTACAAAATTACTAACAAGTTGAGTCTTCTATTTTGTATATTATATCTTCGCTTCCTTAAGTCTAATGCCTAATATGTATTATATCAACTATCTAGTTTAGACGCAAAACATATATCTCTAATTTGTAATTAGTTCAACTTACAAAACTTAACTGTAGATGAGTGTTAATAATTTTCCATAGCTATTTAATCATAATTATTAGTTTTATCATTATATATCTATATTATTGATTTTTCTTTAAGTCAAGTACAACTTTAATGAAGAAATGCAAACACTATATTATTAAAATTATTATTACTATTATGATCATCTATAATTACTATTATAATATTATTATTATTAACATTTGTGTGATTATAAATTGTTGATTCTACATATAAGTCAAGATACTCGATAACTTTTTTTTTTGTGACTTTCAAGATTTATCAATAATACCAATCTTACTATTTTTAGTATTGGTTTGTGTACTTGTTCATCCTTTTTTTTTTTTTTAGATTAATTATTCTCTAATCTTTACTAGCTAAAGTTGGTGTACCCTACAATTTTTACTTCATTACAAATATAAACAATCAAACAAACAAATCAATCAAATAAATCTTTTAATTACTGATAGCTTTTAGTGATTAAGATTTATCTCACAAACCCAACCCAGCTTCTAAACTAATCTAGTTCCCTAACTGGCACTGGCTAATTCCTATTGTTTCCCATGTAAGATCTAATAGTGAGCTCTGATACCAACTTGTAGCGCCCCCTAAGCTAGCAGCTGACTAATCAAAGAGATTAACTAAATAAAAAGGCACTAAGAATCTAAATCATTTACTTAAACATTCAATTTAGAAATCTGCTACAAAAAGTTAACCCAAAACTCACCCCGCTCAGAAATATATATACAATAATCCTCTCATGTGATACATATACAATAGTAATTTGGTTTGCGAATAAAATATACAACGTATTAAACATAACAGAAGACTCAACGCCACAAAGCTTCCGCTGCGCAACTCTGATCTGTCTCTGAAACTGAAAGTGGGAAAGGGTGAGCACATCATCCCTAAAAGGGGTGCCCCGTAGGAATAACAACTAGCTTTCAATTAAACATTAATATGATTCGAAGACAATGCAGGTTTTATCGAAAAACGGTAATACACTAAAGACAAGAAAAAACACAAAGTAGAAACTTCTTCATAGACATTCATAAATAACAAGAACATCCATGTATGAGATGTGTGTTGCCGCACATAAGGGAAGAATAATATTGATGCCAATTCCACACCGATTAGGTAATACTGCGGTGTATCTCCCTAGCCATAGAATACTGATATATATATATAAAGGAAGAATAATATTGCGGTGTATCGCCATAGCCATGTAATATTGCGGTGTATCGCCCTAGCCATAGAATACTGATATTGTGTCGGCACACATCTCATACCACACAAAGCACACAAAGATATGCATGAATTTCACAACACCAAGATTGATTTGTAAAACAATAATGAATACAAGAGAGTTCGTTATCGATTCCCACCTATTTTGATGACAAGCCTCGCATACCTTGAGATTCATAATCCACTGGTTCATCCTTTGAATCGATCGTTGTTAATAAAGAGTAACTGTTAATCACACAAGAAGTCTAAGAATCTAGCCGAAAGGCTCACACAAGAATCATACAATTCTATCTAATGGTTCTAGGACCATTGAAGGTTCTACACATCTTCGTTATCCATCTCTTGCATAATTAAAGGTCTACTAATTCAATTAGGTTGTTTCTATAGTCCACTAGATATGTCTTATGAATATCTACCACTTTGTAGAAGTAACCAAAGGCTAAATCAGACCATAAAGGGTCCAACACAACAAACTAGGACAATATGGCACCAAGCCCAAGCCCATTGGGCCTGATCCGGTGCAGCCCACTAAACCGGCACATTACAAAGGCCTGGTCCAACTGGTCAACTAACTGTCAACGTCCGGTCACTGATCAGACTAACGGTCAACTTCAGTCAATGTCAAGTCAATGGTCAACGGGTCTAAGATCAGGTCAACTGAGTCGACTCAGGTCAAGATAGGGAACTCGGTGAGTCAACTCCGATACAACTCGCCGGAAACCGAGTCGGTAGTAAACTAGGCTAGTCGGTTCGACTAAGCTGAAAAGCTCAAGGCCAAAGCCTTGCACAGGCCAGAGCCATTGCTCAAGCCAAAGAACTCTATTGCATAAACATAACTCAATTACAACTTCAACTCATAAATTCTTAAGAAAGCTTTAAAATCAAATTACAAACACAATCACTGCTTAATTACCTGCAGTTGCAGCTCTAAGCTTCTACAAGAGATTCAACTCCACAAACTCATCAAACCTTTATTCCTATAACTCATTTCATTCATGTCTGCACAATCAGCAAACAACACTACAAAGCAAACTCTAACAATTGCAACTCCAGCAGCCCATGCAGCTGTGAATACCAACTCCAACAGTTCCATTTATGAACAATTGCACTAGCACCACCAATTTCAGTTGAGCATAGCTCAAATGCACATCCATCCAATATGAATCAATTTCAGTCTCATTAGCATCTCCAGATGAACTCAACCTCAAAGCTTCCCTGAGCTTGAATCAATCTTCGAATCAGCACCACTTAAACCCTAATTCTGAAATTGGGGAAGAATGGGGACCCTAATTTCTGATTCAATTTCTCACACAATTGAAATTAACCCAATACATCCAACTAAACTTCAATTCATAGCAATCCCAACCTTAATTCAATCTCCTAAAACAACGACTTCCTCTTTTTAATCTTCCCTGAGCTTTCCCGTGAAACCCCAATTATTCACTCCTTCATTAAAACAACTCCATAACTCAATTAAATATCAACCCTCTTCTAATTCATCTATGAGAAACTCGATCTACATCTCAAATCCATATAAAACCAACTTCTAAATTAAAACCCTAAATTCTATTTCTCTGTCAAATCGTTTTCTTCTTTTCTTCATACTCTTAGCGGCTTCATCTCCATCCCCGTTTACACATCTTCATTATCCATCTATTTTGATGGCAAGCCTCGCATACCTTGAGATTCATAATCCACTGGTTCATCCTTTGAATCGATCGTTGTTAATAAAGAGTAACTGTTAATTACACAAGAAGTCTAAGAATCTAGCCGAAAGGCTCACACAAGAATCATACAATTCTATCTAATGGTTCTAGGCCCATTTAAGGTTCTACACATCTTCGTTATCCATCTCTTGCATAATTAAAGGTCTACTTAGCGGCTTCATCTCCATCCCCGTTTACACATCTTCATTACCTGATTTTGTTCGATAAATCCTCGTGTACAACTCACAAATATCGGCAGAAAAGAAACAGAGAAGAAGGAAGAGAAGAAGAAAGAAGAAAGAAGAATGAAGAAGAAGAAGAGAGTAAAATGAATATCTTCTCGACCTTGCGTCGATAAGACCAAGTCAAAGTTGCTGATACACCCAACGATTCAGATATGGGCAGCCCTGGTCGGTCTAAAACAAAAAAACCATTTTTCCCTTCATACAAGACTGGTGATATCTTCTTCGTCTGATATCCGAATGACACGTTCGAGTCCATTCCGCGTAACTTTTCGAGATCTATTCAATGGTACTAATTTCGTATCTAGATCGTTGTTAGATTAATTTCTATTAATTAACATTCGTGTTAATTTAATAGAATGTTACCAACTGGTGTGTAAATTCTTAACATATGTGTGTATACAAAATTGGTGAAGGAGATAGGTTAAGTATGCGTACTAGCGGAAGTTCTTGAACCGAGAATTTCTGCTGAGTTTGGTTTTGGCAAAATTCTTAACTAGTCACTTACATGGCGGAAGTTTTTGAACCGAAAATTTCTACAGAGTTTGGAAACATAACAAACTCAAAACCGGTTGCTTAAGTACGCATACTTAAGCTAGTTACTTTGTCAAGTCGGTCAGTTCATGGACTTAAACATTTAAATCATAAGGAATGCAATCTTTGCAAACCATGGCTATAATGTTCATGATTGATTCAAGTGAATCAAACCGATTTGATTTCAATTTAGTTTTCTAAACAATTGAACAACTTTTAACTAGTTTCATTTGAGTCATTTGAACTAGTTATGGTTAAGATGAGTAAGGTTGATATGAGAGTAATCATATGGCTAACCTCGGTTAACTATTTGTGAACCAAACTGGTGTACACGTTTAGGTACGGTTACAAAAACCTAAATGAGGGTACATTGCATTTGTGTGTAACAAGCTAAGTTCGATCTAATAGTTGAAAGATATTAGGTTGAATCGGGTTTTCCTAACGGTGATTTGAAATTTATATAAAGGAGAACTCTAGCAAACCACGATTTGAAAACTATATAAAGGAGAAACCTAATCCCCACACTTCCTGTGTGTTACTAGTTGCATAACTAGAGTCGATTCTCCTTTAACCTTAGGTTTCTTCCCGAGACCCTGTAGGTTAACGACTTGAAGACTTCATTAGGATTGTGAAGCCAAACCCAACTATTATCTTTGTAGTTGCGTGATCTGATCTTGCTGTTTCTATCGTGTGGAGTGCAATTGAAATAATTGGCTCGAGATTTTATATCCCTGATAGGAAAGATAGAAAAGTAATCACAAGCAAAATTCGTCTCATCGTTTGTGATTCCACAATAACTTGTTTCGCTAGTCGATTAAGTTTATTGTGAGGTGATTGATAATACTAGGTTGTTCTTTGGGAATATAAGTCTGGTTTATCAATTGGTTCCTGTTCACCTTGATTTATCAAAAGACGGAACAAAAACTCTTGGGTATTTCTGTGGGAGATAGATTTATTCAATCCTATAGACTTTTCTGTGTGAGACAGATTTATCTATCAAGTCTTCGACTTTGGGTTGTAGCAACTCTTAGTTGTGGGTGAGATCAGCTAAGGGAATCAAGTGTGTAGTATCCTGCTAAGATCAGAGATGTAAGGAGCGCAACTGTACCTTGAATCAGTGTGAGATTGATTAGGGTTCAACTACAGTCCAGTTCGAAGTTAATTGGTAGTAGGCTAGTGTCTGTAGCGGCTTAATACAGTGTGGTGTTCAATCTGGACTAGGTCCCGTGGTTTTTCTGCATTTGCGGTTTCCTCGTTAACAAAATTCTCGGTGTCTGTGTTATTTTTTTCCGCATTATATTTTGTTATATAATTGAAATATCATAGGTTGTGCGTTAAGATCAATCAATTAGAATATCCAACCTTTGGTTGTTGATTTACATTTATTGACACTTGAACATTCGTCTTTGGTACCGTTCAAGTTGTTTCACATAATAATCAGGCTCATGGATTTCTATCTGTTCGATTTGTTTATTACATTGTGAAACAGAGATATTAAACTCTTTGATATACTTTACTCTAGATTGAGTCTGACTGTCTAGTTGATTCTCTAGAAAGTGTATTGGAGTAAGTCCTCTCAAATTGCCAAACGAATTTTTGGGTGTGGTTGTTAGACCCCCGCATTTTCAGTATCTAAAGATATTCTTTATACCATTCCAATGACGCTGCCATAGGGCTAAGCTATATCTAGCTAACAAGTTCATTGAGAAGAAGATATTTGATCGAGTACACTGCGCTAACTACTGTAATACGACTATTGCACTTAGATAGGGACATCCTTCTCCCAATATCTTTCTGTCACCTTCCTTTAGACGAAATGGATCTTTATGTACATCTAAATTTCGACCATTCATGGAAGTGCTAGCCGGCTGTACTTTGTCCATATTAAATTGCCTGAATATCTTATGGACATATGAAGACTAGTGAATAAATATTCAACAAGCTCGATGTTCTAGTTTAAGTCCTAGACACATCCGAGTTTTTCCAAGATCTTTCATCTCAAATTCGGATTTTAAATAGCTTGTTATTTCTCTTAATTCGTCAAGAGTACATATTATATGTTCATCCCGTTTACATAGGAAGCTATATATGCAAATTCGGAACTCATTTTCTTTACAAACACGTAGGGGCACAATTCTTTGTTTGTATATCCCTTCCCAATCAAATAATCACTTAGACGGGTATACCACATCCGACTGGATTGTTATAATCTATAAAGAGAGCGTTTTGAATTGCAAACGCACTCCGTGGTTTAGAGTTACTTGATTTGGGAAATGAAATGCTATCTAGCATTTTCATGAATATCTTTGTATCTGGATCCCCATAAAGATATGACGTAACCACATATATAAGATGCATTTCAAGCCCTTCTGAAAACTTCCAAGCTCATACAATTACCAGAACATTATGATGTTCACTACAAAAGAATAAGCGATCCAGGGGTTTATGATCAAACCTCGCGCCACAAGGTGAATCTTTTTGTACTTTAAGACTTCATTCCTCTCACTACGCTTTGTGACAAATAATCATACATGTCCCACAGGATTTATACTTGGTGGATTAGCATTATCATACCAAATACCTGTATATTTGTCAAAGAATTAAGTTCTTCCTGGATTGCGAAGGCCAAATATGCTCTCTTTTTGAGATTAATCAATATAGATCATGGTTCGATCTCATTATGCTCTACTTTTGGAGCAACTATGTAGGAATTATATCATCAACATCCATGCATGATCCTTCCATGACTCATGCACATTCTTATAATCCAACATGATTTCATTGTTCTCTAGAATCATTTAAAACTTCGGAGCGTCCTCCAGTATGATTCATGGACATAATTAGACACAATCTCATGAGATGATCATTACGGATGCTATAAACATTAGATTTTGCCTCACTCACCCTCTTCCTTTCTAAGTGAGCATTAGTCGAACCTGGTGGTTCCTCAACTTCCTTTATGGAGCCACGTCAACCACACTTCCAAAAAATGTAGTTGCAACACCTTAGTTTATGGTGCATATCCTAGATTAAGGATATCTAACCTTGCGGGCACGCTTACAGTTGGTATGCGTGATCTCGTCACTTTGGCATCAATAAATGCATTAGGCAATTGAATCTGCCACATTCAAAATATTGATAATTCTTTTCACTTCACTTTCACATTGTGAAGTGTGGGGATCAAGATGAGACAACGTGGGAACACACCATGACAATTCATGTCGTTCCCTTAGGAAATCCTTTTCCATACCCCCCCCCCCCCTAACGACGGGAAGGATGTCTCATCAAAGTGACAATCCGCAAATCTAGCGATAAAGATATCATCTGTCAATGGTTCTATGTAGCGGATAATTGTTAGGGATTCATATCCAACACAAATACCTACTCATCTTTCTGACCCATCTTAGTACGTTGTGGGGCATAATAGGAACATATACGGCATAACCAAATATGCGTAAGTGTGAAATTTCAGGCTCATATCCCGTTACCAACTGGTATGCAAAATAATGGTTGGCTAGCAGTGGATACTCTAAAACGAATAAGTAATGTTGCATGCAATATGGCATATGCCCAGGCAGTAATAGGCAAGTTGGACGCATAACCAATTCCCTAGCTATCATCTGTAACCTTTTGATGGTAGCTTCTGCAAGAACATTTTGAGTGTGTACATGAGGTACGGGATGCTCTACGTTAATTCTGTTATACACACAAGAAATAATCAAATCCTTTAGATGTAAAATCTCCAGCATTATCAAGTTTGATAGACTTGATTGGATAATCATGGTGGTGAGCCCTTAATCGAGTAATATGTGCTAGGAGCTTTGCAAATGCAACATTTCTTGTGAACAACAATATGCAACGTGTAACCAACGGTTTGAAACATCATCCGGAACCATAAAATACCCGAATGGCCACATTCTGGATGTATATGTCCATAAATATCACCTTGTATTCTTTGTAAAAATGAAATATTTTGTTTGGTATCTTTAGCATAGGATGGTCTCGATCCTATGTTTTGCTAAAGAACAATCTTTGTAGAATGAGCGATGTGCCTTCAATAAGAACATCAAATAAGAATGGGACAATGGGTGCGCTTTAATTACTTTGGAAGGCGAAGGTTCTGCTTCTCTTACTTTAGAAGGCATAGATTGTGCATCATTTACTTTAGAAAGCACATTGTTACTATGCATTGTAATAATATGTATTCCCATTTTATTTTTCATTCGAAAGAAGGTATGTCCGTGTGAGTTCTTTAAACACGGATCATCATATCACGACCTGGGTGCCCTAGTCGATCATGTCAAAGATTATATGAGTCATAGGCCAACAGTTCATCGTTGGTAACAACATGAGATTCAATAATCCTTATAGTGGTGATGTACAATCCACTAGATTAACTCATTAGTTTCTCTAAGATGCACTTCCTTCCGCATTCACTAGAGACCACATATACGTACTCAGTTCCATTTTCACAGTGAGTTTCCAAGTGATAACCATTTGCACGGATATACTTGAAACCCAAAAAGGTATGGTTAGCTCTTGGTGCATATAGATCTTCTGTGACTTTAATCATTATGATGTTTGGCAACAAAAATTGAGCCCTATGTCGCCCAATTATTACTTATGATGATCAAATAATCGTAGTCACAGAAGTATTACAAGGAGTAAGATCAACAAATAATTGTCTATTTCTTAGGATAGTGTGGGTGCTTCCACTATTACCTAAACATTATATTTCTGCTTAAGACATTCCTACAAGTACAATATGCAAGAATGTTATAAAAAGGAACAATTTATCTCACTTTCTTTAGATTTTTATGTCATATTAGAATGATGTCCTTTCCATTCTAATATACATGCTAAACAATAGAATATCATAAACAAAGTAAAATTCTACATAATAGAGAAAAAATTACTTATAGATAAACTATACATGCAACATCAAACAAACCGTAGTCAAAGACAACATAAAGTACAAGAGACTAAGTGTACTTAGGCCCAAGAAAATTAAGTTACTTTACTTGCAAAGTCCAGATTTCCCAGGAAGTGTGAAATTATGAGGTTGACGTCAAGGTTAAGATTATTTTCGTTCTTGTAGTGAACTTCTTGCTCGATGATTTCCCGATACATTTTGTAGCTCACAACTACGTTGACACTTGCCTTACATTGATTTTATCAATGTCCGATAAATCCGTACTTGTAACAAAGCGCATTTCCATCTGCAACCTTTTTAGTAGAGGGATTCTTTGGTGCTTTCTAGAACGTAGGGTCACTAACACTATAGCCAAAATTTAATTCTTTGTGCCAAACATTAAAATGGCCTTTACGCCATTTACCATGAATGTGGTTTCCACATCGGATAACGTACGATGGTACTCAAGTTCTGCTGAGTCCAAATATTCGAACTCTAGTCGCATTGGGTCAATATTCACAAGACAAAGTAAAGCCCATTAATATGGTGCTCAAGTCCCTCCGAGTCCACAAAAACGACAAGTTTCGGTACCATTTTCCCGTGGCCAAGTTTCTTTATGGACTGGGGGGATTATCATAACCAAATTTCCTTATGGTTATGTGGGTGACACGGTCAACAAAATTAATTAACCAAATTTCTTTATGGTCATCAAAGGTGTAAACCATAAACCATATTTCATTATGATTATTAGAGGTGCAATTTGTAAACCAAATTTCGTTATGGTTAGCGAAGGTGAAAACAAGTAAACCAAATTTCGTAATGGTTATTGAAGGAGCAAACCCCTAAACCTAATTTAGTTATGGTTATCGAAGGTGCAAGCAGGTAAACCAAATTTTGTTATGGTTATTAAAGGAGCAAACCTGTAAACCAAATTTCGTTATGGTTATTGAAGGTGTAAACCGCTTGTAAAACAAGCGCTCCATTTGCGAATCAATTTGCTTTATGGTTATAACAGGGACCAATCGCTTGCTAACCAACATTCTTTATGGTTTAAAAATTGCAAACAATTTGATAATAAGGCTGACAAAATAATCAACTGAAAATAGGCCCATTAAAAAAAAAAAGTAAACTACAGGCTCATTTATCATTTACATGCGCATAATTATTAGGATTTAATTTGCAATCCGTTTGCATGTTTTAGTAGCAAACCATTTGCGGGGAAAACATTTAAAGAAAAATTGATATATGATTTATTTTTTTTATTAATATTTGGAACATCCATTATTAATATCAAACCAAGATATAAAAATAAGCATAAAGTACATGTCATGAGTTACAAGAATCATAATATCAAGAAAGTTCTAAAAATAATATCACATCATTGCTAAAAAATTACATGGTAAAGCATAACATACAATGGGGAAAATGACATGCATACATACATACATGAAAGATATTTGATGGAGAAAAATAATAAAATATTCATACATGCTTATAAAAGGTTTTATTACTCCCTTTGTCTCTAAAAGATAGGCAAGTTTGATTTTCACAAAAATTAAGAAAACCAATCATTATAGCCACTTTTTCATGTTTTTTCCTAATTTATCCTTGGTCCCCACTCATTTGTTATAAGAGAGATGGGAGAGAGAAGTGGTCCCCCTATAATATTAAGAGAGAAAAGGGGAGAGAGAAGTGGTCCCTCTATGGGTATACTAGTAAAATCATAACATTTGACTTTCCACATATGGAAACAAGCCTATTTTTTTGACATACCCAAATAAGGAAACTTGCCTATCTTTTAGAGACGGAGGGAGTATAAATTTGGAGAAAAAAAATAAAATATTCACGTGTTGTAGGAATACGTGTTGTAGGAATAGTGTCATGTTTTTGTGTATACTATTATTTAAAAAAATTAAATTAAATATACCCTTAATTTACTTTTACTATAAATTTGTTTTCGATAGGACCCGTTAAAATCATAGGATTATTTGTTTAAATAGGAAACAAGTATAATTGACATCTTCCAAATTCTAGATTATCTTTTATTATTTCTTTCTTATTTAGACGATTTTAAGTAGTTGTTGGTTGAGTCCAATTTTGTGCTCACTCCTTAACGAGTGTGTATGTAACATTTTGGTCTCCACCATTGCTTAAATTTAGGGAATCACATAATGAAGGTCGAGATTCTAAACATGGAGGGTAATGGGGCTAACAATTAACTAATTGACCAATCAGAGAAACATGTCAAATATACACTCTTTAGAAGAGTGTGCAGGTAATTGAGATAATCTTTTAAAAAAAAATGATAAATAATTAGGGGTAGTCTTGGAAGTCACATATTCTCCTTAACATCTTGATTTTGTCTACGCAAACTAAAATTATGAAAACGGAAACGGAGGGAGTATGACTTGCGTACAAGAAAATTAAAATAGAAATAAAAAAGAAATCTCTTTGATCAATATGTAATTTGTAGAGCCTATCAGTGTTTGGGTCGTAGATTCTGGTACCATATGGGTCCCAAGTTTGCCCGTTAATATTTTTGGGTTGCTTGACCGTGAGGTAACCAGTCAACAGTTAATTATTTTAACTATTTATTTACAAACATTATCATTTTGTTTATTCAACCTTAACCAAGCTAAGTCCTTCAGAAATCAGAACTTCGCGTCATGAAGATACTATTAACTGTATAAGCATGGCCTTATTATCTATCAGAGGTCCAACGAGATTTAAAACCCCATTTCTTTATGCTTGCATCTTATGGTCAGTTAAGTACCATAGTCCCTACTATGTCACCTCAATTTCATGCCACATTCAATATCTAATAACAAAACCATTACACCAAATTTGTATGAGAATTGAACATATCAAACGTACTGAATCACAATTCAAAATGTGAAAATTAGAAAAGAACAATAATAAGAACAAGAAAACATGAGATTCCAACATGTATATAAACCATCAAGATTGTTCCAGTAAAAAAATTCTAACATGCTTGTTTCTTCTCTGCAGTTGCTTGATCTTAAGTTCTTCGATCAACATATCCATCTTTCATAATTAACCTGCTTCATCTCTTATGTCTATTAATGCCACCACCAATACCACAATATTTCACCCCTACCATTAGAACTAGCAAAAATTTCATCAACAATATGAGTATTTTATTCCTATATATCATCAAATTTGAGGAAATAATTTATTTTATGATTAAGATTGTTAGAGCATTGCTCGGTTAAACCCACCAAGCATTGGTATGTCAAGGTTGGTTGTCATATTTTAGTTCCAAAACTCAATGTCGTTTTATTAGATTATTGGAGTCAATTTTTTTAGGTTAGACTAGGAATCGACAAACACATCATCCTTCTATTCGAGGTTAGTAATACAAGACTTGACTTTTTTTCATTTTTATTTACGTTGCTTTCAAGTCGTTTATATTGAAAACATAACATGTAAATATGTATGAATCTCTAGTATTGGAGACTTGATTATATCATTATGATCAAAGTGTCAAGGAATAATATACAAGTTGTATCACAACTTTGGTATCTTAAAATTACGAAGTATAACGTCTATCATTTGAACTACGTAATTGTGACATAAACACTATATTTGTAACTTGTCATCAGATTGTGCAATGAACATTAGTTTGATTCCGTGCCTAAAAAACTATGTTTAACTACATGAGTTTAAGGAAGCCAATGTACAAAACTTGTTTCGTAGTTAAAAGGAATCAATGGGATTGGTGATCCAATTCCTATTGGGGATCTATAGAAGGACCAATATCTATTGGGGATATATATTAGGGCTAATCCATGCCTTGGGAATGTGTAGCAGGAGGAATCTTTATAGAGGATTTCTTGCAGAACCGGTCTGAATAAAAAAACGTATTTCCGGCTTCATATGTTCTTTAGGGTTTGTATGAATATCGGAATATGAGTTGTTATTTAGGAAAGTTCAAAATGTAGATATAATGAATATATTGAATACATGCTTAAAATTTATTCTTTTATTGTTCAAAGATATTCCTTGGTACTCATGGTAAAATCCCAAAACCGAAATATTTGAGATTCTTTTAATTAGGGTTTGCGAATCTATATGTTTTATTTTCCCAGTAAGTAAAACATATCTCTGGATATATATATATATATATATTAGTAATGTATACTTGTATGCTAGCTAATATTGAGTTTTCGTCCATGAGGGATTTTGGTTTATTAGTTGGATATTAGCTGGAATTAGACAAAACCGAAAATTGGTGTTTATTGCATATCTTTAGAAATTTTTGGTTAGGGAAATTACTTGGTGTCCAAACTACCTAGGTCTATAAATAGTGAAAAAAAATTGTTCTTACAAACTTACCCTGACACTCACACTTTATTTTGTAGTTAGAGTGATATCCAACTAACAGTATTATTCGTAATACTATTCTGGCGTGGAGAGCAACCTAATTAGGAGAAATTTCTTACGTACGCTACTTAAAGTATCATATAGGATCAAGAAGCATCTAGAAGTATAACATTGGTGGGAAATTAGAATTGTAATGTTATTTTAGTTTTCGATTATTGATTTAATTGACTAACTGTGGTTAAACTTTGATATTAACCTAGTTTGATTATTTTGAGAGCTTTATCTTTTGGTTCAGGTCAGTAAAACTAGATAAAGGATCGACATAGTTCAGTTTTGTTTTCATATTTTACGATGGCTTGTGATCATACGTTGTTAAAAGACTCCATTTTGTGTGTGATTGATCATAAGGGATCCAAGTTATTTGTGCATGTACAATGAAGGCTGAAGTTTTTGAAGATAAGAAGATTTCTTATTGGTTCCTGACCTTTATGATTATACTTCGCACACTCTTGATAGGCTGGGATCCAACATAGATTTGTTTATCTTCAATACACATCATATAGCTTGTCGTATAGATTTACGATCTATCATTTGGTAGTTCTTTTCAGCATCCTAATCTGATAGGTTGTGAACCTAAGTCTGACTATCTTGATAATATAGATCTTGGTTGATCTAAACCGAACAAAGGAGTTTATATTATTTAAACGAACAAAGGAGTTTATATTATTTAAACGAAAGAGCCTTTGTTTCACTCAACATATCTCTGATTAGATTTAGAGCGGTTACCAAATACAGATTAGTCATTTACTGTTTCATAAGACGATGCGAAGGAGTTAAATGCTTGAAGTATTCACAGCAGGTGAAGCAACTTAAGTTGGTGGATTTTATCTTAGGATTCACGTGTATTAACCAAATTGGTATATAGCAGGCACAAGAATACTTAAGGAACTAGGTAACTTGGAGTTAGTTTACTTGGTCTCAACTATACAAAGTTGGTAGTAGTCTTTGTATAGCGAATTAACTCTGAGAGTATTCAAAACTGTACTAGGTCCCGGGTTTTTCTATATTTGCGGTTTCCTAGTTAATAAAACATTATGTCGTGTTATTTACTTTACTTCCCAATATTTAGATTGTCTTTATAATTAAAGTAAATACACTTTTATCTTAATATAATGTTTGGGTTTGACCCTTATTGTTAGGTTAGGTTTCAATACCTACTCTATATACCAAGTGAATATCTTGTGGTTGATATCTTATTGACAGTCTCTGTCTATAATATATCACGCAAGGTGTGTGTCATATAGGTTGGTATCAAAAAGATTGTGGTGTAGTTATACCCTCATCTTTTCAATTGGTATAAGAGCAGACAAACACGAAAATATCGAACTCTCTGTGCTTGGTGCGACCAACCTATATACAATGAATTCAGTTTTACACAAACCGATTTCAGTTCACGTGCCTCCAAGATTTGATGGTACTAACTATCTTTGGTGGTAGTTTGTTATGAAATACTCTCTTCAATCATGCAATTTTAATATATACTTGGCTTTTTTTTTTGTTGAAGGGTATGATCGTCTAAAAGTGGAAAATTCGAAAATTGAGTTTAAATGCTTAGCTTCATACTCAAGTGAAGATAAGTCTCTCTCCAAGAAGAATCCATATGGTTTGAATGTTATAATAAACGCAATAAGCCAAGACCTTCAACATCATGTTTTCATCGTGTCAAACTTCAAAGGAAGCTTGGGATAATCTTGAGACTTTATAAGAAGGTAACACATCATAATATAAATCTAGACTTCAAGCTCTCACTTCTGACTGGGAAAACCTTCGCATGGATGATAACGATACTTTTGAGGAGTTTCATGTAAAACTCTCTGAAATTGTCAATTCTTCTTTCTCTTTAGGAAAAACTATTTCTGGAAAAAAATATAGTATGCAAGATTCTCAGATCGCTACTATCTAGATACGAGTCTAAGAAACATGCCACCATTGAAGCCAGTGATCTTTCATCTTTATCAAGAAATACTCTTGTTGGAAAACGTTTTTTATCGCGAGTTTATTTCTAAGAAAGAAAAAGACACAAACACGGGTTCAAAGCCATTTCAAGTCCTTTGACTTCAAGTCCTGAAAACTCCAAAGATTAAGTGGCCCTAACTTATGAAGAGGAAGCTGAACTAAGTCATAATTCATCTCTCATTACTCAATATTTTAAAAAACTATTGAGGCATCAAAAGAGAGGTCGTGTAACTGCTATAAATAAACAGCTAATCACCAAAATCGAAGATATATGGAATGATGATTGTTGAAGGGTGATTTTACTTTTTGGTTCTACCCGTCCTAGCTACACCAAGTGACCTCACTTTACTAGGGATGGTAAGAGAGAGAGTTGTCTTTCCATTGTACCTTGTCCTTTCTTATATAGACTTTCCCAAAAGTCCCTCTTTTTATGTCATTATGACACATGTCCTAAACCTCCTTAATTACCTCTAATGCCATTTCTTAGCATAACCTCCTCCTTATTTATTTATCTCTTCCTTGTCCTTCTTTCCTCATGGGTCTTTTCTTATTGGACTTGGGCTTAGTCCCCATATCTCATACTAGGCTTACCTCTCCTCTTAAGGGCACCCCGAACCCGTTAAGGGGTATTCTTTTTTCATGTATCAACATTAGTCCCCTGAGTATTGGGTTAATTGTTAAATGACCCGATAGTCATAGATTTTTTCGAGCGCCCTCCTTCTTTTGTAGGAAGTCGGGGTGAGGATCCCCTTCCTCTTTATTAAACTTTCCCTCTTCTTTTCAGTTTCTGTCGGTTACTATTCCCTCTGCATAACCACGACGTTCAGGCCTTGAGGCTCCCTATATATAGACATGTTGGTTTGTTTTTCCCTTATCTTTCTTCTTCTTCCTTCCTCTTGAATACACACATATACTCGCCATGTATAGTAGTTCCACCAGTAGTTTGTCTGAAGAATCTGACGAGTCCGAAGGAGCTATGAGCAGGGGTTATGAGGAGATCGAATACTCGGAGCAATACAAAATTCTCCTACCTCCTCCAGCGGATGGTAGGTCATATACGATCGCGGAGTTTACTAGCGGACCCAATCTGAAACCCGCGCTAAGGCTGAGGGAGCTCCGCGGAGGTAAGAGCGTTTTTCCTCTTGATGATATCTTGGTCCCTCGCCTTCTAAACTCTCCTGTATTACCTTATCCTTCTACCCCAGGTGGCTTATGCAACTCGAATCAGAGACTATGGATGCTTTCGCGTTTAAAACGGTGACGCGGATGGCTATTCATAGTGGTGACTACGATCTTCCCATCATCGATATTCGCTCCAAGTCAAAAACCCATCTGACATGGCCGCATTGGGCATCCTATATACATTCCAACCCTGGTCACGCGGCCACCCGCCGTGAAGCAGGTATTGAAGAAGCTATAAATTCATCTCTTAAACGGGAAGTGAAGAGATGTAAGCGCGACATAACACGGCTCTTTTGTCGTTGGGCTCCTCCTGTTCATACCCTTCATACGGCACGGGGGGAAGCAATCATCGTTTTGGAGGATGTAGTCGCCCTTACAGGGTTACCTATCCATGGTAGTCATTTGTATGACAAGGCGGATATTTACGGAGCGCTGGACGATGAGGATAAAGCGTTGTGCAGTTATCTGTTGAATTGTAAAGATGCTTCTCGACGTGAATTGGTGCGGAGGGACCAGGAGCCATCAAAACAGGGAGAGGACAAGAAGGTTGTTGGCGCGGGCAAGAAAGAGGCGTCATCATCCGCCGCGAAGGGGAAGGCCAAATGGGTTGAAGAGAAGAAGACTCCTTCGACGCGTCCAATGGGCGAGCGACTGCTGACTAGCTCTATCCGTGCATACGAGGCGATTCATGGCTCATGGGATCCTTCAACGGAGGTCGGTCCTGAATGGGTTACCAAGACCAACCGTCGCGCTTCCTTTCCTCTTTGGCTAAAGTATTGGGCTCCGCGGTTAGTAGATGGAAAAGTTCTTCCCCCTAGCGAAAGGAGAAAAACCCTCGCGCGGAGTTGACCACTTTCATTATGTTTTGGCTTTGTCATGATGTGTTTGAGTACAGTCCCCAGGATACCATTAAGAGTGAACTCGTGACGATGTCACTGTTGCTATCACGCGGCGTTTCTTTCCCGCTTGCGCCGATGTTCTTATGAGGCTTGTATCGCCATCTAGATTTGTTCTATCAAGACCTTCAGACAGTAGGTTCGTCCCACGAGATTGAGACTTACATCCAGGCCTCTTTCATGCAAGCATGGTCTTGGGAGCATGTTTCCCCATACGCGCTTGATCCTAATGAACTAGCGATTCACAGCGAGGAAGATGTTAGACAAAATGATGGCTCGGTTAAGAGGGTTCCAGTTGTTTACGGCTACCCGCAGATGGCTATTTCGAATCTCAAGGGGAAAATTCCGAAGGGCGATATTACCAAACATTTGGACGTGGCTAAAGACTTTGTACCATTTCCTTATCAAGATGGTCGATCGGGTCCTGTACATTATGATTTCACTGCGCCTTTTGACACAGAGCTATACTCGATGAAGCTTTTGGCGGAGGCGGATTTTGATTCGGCAATGGCCGTGTTGCCTGGCTATCTCCCTGGTTTCCATGCTGGCAAGTTTATCGCCATGTCTTACAACTCTGATCGTGCAGCTCGGCAAGTTGGGTTTGATGAAGGGGTTCCTCGTAGGTTCCCTCCTTGGGAAAGCTCTGATATTGGGGATATTGTCGCCAGTTTTGATCGTTTTGTCTTCAAAGGACCGACATGTCTGTCTGATCGAGGGATCAAGTTTTCGTTCAAGCAGCCTGTCCCCAAGCGCCCTTTGGCAGTTAATGAAGGAGCCCATGAGTACCATGATTTCATACGTCGCCGGGCTTTGAATTTTCTTTTGCGTGAATCGTCTCCTCCCCGTGACCTATCTGTGCAAGACCTTCGAGCGCTTCATGCGTCCGGCTGGGTTAAACTTGATGATGCCGTAGCTGCTGCGCACCGTCTCGTTCCAGCTACTAAAGGTCGCCCTTTGGAGACCTTAGTGACTTCTTGGGTTCCTCTTGAGGGTCATGAGCCCATAAGGCCGAAGAAGGGGTTAAAGTCGTTATCTGATCGTAAGCCTCCACGGATAGAAGTGAGGCCATCTTCTAATACGTTGGCACCACAGGTACTTGTGTTTCCTTTTCTTTACATTCATCTGTTATTTATCCTTGCCCCCTTTTCTATTTGATAAAATGAGTGGCGGGAATTACTTTCTCAGGAAACTCCCCATTCCAATCGCGTGGGGTGGAAGGCCTCTTCTTATGTAATGGAAGAGTACCTGAACATGCCTGAGAGTGATTGGACTGAGAAGATCCTTGCAAAGAAGGCTAAGCGAGAGGCGGCTAAGTTGTATGCCCCGCGCCCTTGTTCTTCTACTAACATCTCATCCTTACAACCTCCGCAAGGTCATCGGAGAAGCGCGTCACAGCCTCCTGGGAGCGTGAGTAGCAGTCTGACTCCCTCGTTTGTAGACCAGTTAAGGGACCTTGGGGCCAGTCTTCCCAGGGGGACTGGTCGGGTATCTACGCGTCTTCACATATCGTCAGTTCATCCTCTTCGTGCTGAGATTGTCCGTGTTAGGGGCGAACCTCCGGTGTCCCCTAGTGTCGTTCTGCAATCAATAAGCCTGTCTGGGTCCAACCGGTCAATTTTTGGTGGGTCCTCATCCCACGTGGCATTCACCGTTAATGATCCTGCGGGTAACCTCCTATATAATACGTGTCTTCGTTTTTATCATTCTTCTCTCCTCTCTCTTTCCCTCTCCCCTCATTTATTTTTATAAATCTAAGTTGTTTTTCGCAATGGTGCTCATCTCTCATTTTTCAGGCTCCACTAGTGACTCTGTGTCGTCTTCTAGTTCTTTCGTGTCTCATCCTAAACCCGTTGATATCCTGCTTGATTCATCGATTCCTGAGGTTAGTCCCTTCTCTCTTTCTGCCCCCCATTTTTTTTGCTTTCGTTTGTTTGTTTTTTTTTTCCGCTAAAGTTTCATCGTTGGCGCTAGGATATGGGTAAGAAGCGTAAGGAGACTGTTAAGCCTGATACAGACGGCGTGCAGCGCGTAGTCCCCAGTGGCGATGGGTCTATTAAACGTGCTCGGATGGATGGTAGTGGTTCTTCTGCTCCTTCGGAGAAACAAACTGATGTTCCTGTTTCTGACATACCAGCCGTCCCATTGTGTCAGCAGATTCCGAGGACGTGCAGCTTCGTTTCCCTTTGGTAGTGAGTGCTTCCGAGGTTGGAGTAGATCCTGCCATTCACACCCTCGTTCACGGATTTTGGGTTGCAACCATTTTTGCCGCTGCTTATAGAGATATTGTGGAGCATGGTGGTGGTCACATGGTGAAGGCGGGTCTTCTGGATGTTCGCATTTTGTGTTATATGACTAAGAATCTCTTGGAAATCGCCGACCAACTCACGCGTGTAGGGGATGATCCTGTTGACGCGGCGACAATGCGTGGCTGGGAGACTATCGTGCGGTCCGCAATCAACATTCAGTTTCCATGTGGTTGGAAGAGTTGTTGGCGAAGGTGAAGAGTCGTAATGACCCTCGTGGCCGGCTTACTAGTCAGATTTCTAAGCTAGAGGAGGAGATGGAGAAGCGCTCCGAGGCGGCTGCTAGTAAGAAAGAGGTGCTGAATATATTGGTTGCTGATGTTGGGGTGGCTAACGATGAGGTGATACGAGCCGAGACCGTGGAGGCAGCGGTTCGCGCAGATCTTGGGGAGAAACGGCAGGAGTTGGCTAAGCTTTAGTCTGCTTAAAGCGCTTCCCTTTTATGTTGTCTTTTCCTTCGTCTTCCTTTGGTTATGTTAGACCCTTGTTTCTCGGATGATGTGTTTGTTGTGTTGTTGTTTTCTTTTTTTTATTTGTGGGATATTAGTATGGTGCTTGATTAATCATTAGTTTGTTATTTGTTTTTTTTTTCGTTATTCTTGGTTTCATGAAGCATCAACTATTCATAATTCTCTTCTTTGTGTTTTGGGAGGATATATGGGGTTGGGTGAGCGTTTTTGTAACACGCTTACTACCTCCCCCTTTCCCCCTTTTTCTTTTATAAGTACCCGGTGGGATAGGCAGTCGTTGAGTGAACGCGCCTACTCCCTCTTTCTTTTTGTAAGAAGGATGCAATGGGATGTTGGGCGTTGATGGAACGCGCCTACTCCCCCTCTTTTTTTTTATTAAAAGAATGTGGTAGGGGGCGGGTATTGATAGAACGCGCCTACTCCCCCTTGTTTATCAGAAGAATGTGGTAGGGTGGGAGGGTCTTGATAGAACACGCCTCTTCTCCCTTTCGTTTTATCAGAAGAATGTGGTAGGGTGGGCGGGCATTGATAGAACGCGCCTACTCCCCCTTTTTATTAGAAGGATGTGGGATGTTGGGCGTTGATGGAACGCGCCTACCCCCTTTCTTTTTATCATAAAGAAGCGGTGGGATGGGCGGCCGTTGATAGAACGCGCTTACCCCCTTTCTTTTTATCATAAAAAAGCGGTGGGATGGGCGGGTGTTGACAGAACGCGCCTACTCCCCCTTTTGTCGTTCTTGTTATTCCCATGGCCTTTTGTAGAGTTTTTAGCTTATTGGGTGCCTTCAGCAGTCTCATAACCTTTTGTAAATTTGTCATCCGATTGGGCGCCTTTGGCATTCCCATGGCATTTTGTAGATTTTTCAGACGACCGGGCGCCTTTGGCGTTCCTGTAGCCTTTTGTAGATTTGTCAGCCTATTTGGGCGCCTTTGGCATTCCCATGGCCTTTCGTAGATTTTTCAGCCGACGGGGCGCCTTTGGCATTCCCATAGCCTTTTATAGATTCGTCAGCCTATTTGGGCGCCTTTGGCATTCCCATGGCCTTTTGTATATTTATCAGCCGACCCGGCGCATTTGGCATTCATGTAGCCTTTTGTAGATTTGTCAGCCGACCGGGTGCCTTTGGCATTCCCTTAGCCTTTTGTAGATTTGTCAGCCTATTTTGGCACCTTTGGCACTCCCATGGCCTTTTGTAGATTTGCCAGCCGACCGGCGCCTTTGGCATTCCCGTAGCCTTTTCTCATCATATTTCCCACGAATTCCGAAAGGAGAAATTGTTCTTACCATAAAAGGGGTTGTTTACAATTTGTGGTCTCATTTTTAATATTCTTCTTTTCCCTATTCTTCCTTCCACCCTTGTTTTTTTTTAGTGGCGAGGGAAAGGGTCGTACTCAATCGCCTGCTTAGTTGCCTCAAGTTCTCCGGAGGCGCGCTTGCGTTCAAATATACTCCGTATAGCAAAACATTCTTCTGTTGGGTGTCCCAACCTTCGATGATAGTGGCAGTACTTGGCGGAGTTCTTATCCATTTTGTTGACGTCTACTACTTTCGGGGGCAGTTGGATTTCCTTTCTAATGACCCACTGACTTAGTAATTCGACTGCGTGCTCCCACTACACCAAATTCCCGGAATCGTAATAGGCATTCGTAACGGCTTATGAGCCGTTACGAATTTCCCGTTATAAATGGACGTTATAAAAAATTCGTAACAGGATGAAGCCGTTACTAAATTTTTAAAACTTCGTAACAGAGCCAAGCCGTTACGAATTTTTTTATAAGCGTGCCACTCACACGCTTGGTCACACTAGGGTCGTAACACCTTGAGTTTATGCGTGTGCCACTCACACGCCTACAATTATATTTCCACCCACGATCAATTATACGAGAGGATATTTCCTCCCACGAGTGTGGCGTTCACATGCGTGAGTTCCATGGATAAGATAGCAGAATTCGCGTGTCACTTCCATTTTTCGTTTCTCTCTCGAGTCTCTTCTGCTCTGAGTCTGTTCCTCCTCTCAGGCGAAGAAACTAGGGTTTCATCACAGAGATTGTATTAGCCGAGAAAAATAACAGAAATCTCTTGAATCTCTTCAATACCTTTCAATTAGCAGAGATCTGTGTAAGTGTTTATAATTAGAAGTTTTTTCGATTTTTAGGGTTTCATCTTTTTTTTAATCGATCTGTTTTTTATGGCTTCATTTCAACTTTATCTTCCATTTTTTCATCGATCTGTGTAAGTGTTAATCGTCAGAGTTATGTTTTGTTAATCTTCTTCAGATAAATCTAATTCCATTTTTTTTTTCTAATTTCCTGTTAGGGTTTGAAGACTTGAAGATTGAAGAATTTTGAAGACTTAGAAGGTATAAGTTTCGAAACATTGAACTGATTTTAGGGTTTTATGTTAATTTCGAAATTTTCTATTTTTTTTTACTTTATACCCTAATTTCTAGTTTGTAAGCTAAGTAAGTTCTAATTTATAAGTTGTTGGTGCTGATTGACATCATTAGCTTCACTTGTCTGTTCTAGTTTTTGATCCACTAGTCCTGTGTAAAGATGCATTCTGCTGTTAGACATGGTGTAGTTTTTTTGCCTTAGAAGCATACTAAGTTGAGTAGGCAGAGTGCTACCTGATAAAGTCTTATATAATCTTGGAAGGTTTGATGAGAGCTAGACAGACTTGGACCTAGCTAGTTGTGTAACAACAGAGCGTGCGTGGGTATAGCAGAGCGTAATTGATTAGTGTGTGTTGTTGTGACATATGCTTCAAAGTCGATACATTTTAAAAGTTTGGCTAATGTTGTTCTATATCTTGGTATTTGCAGAGCCAGGAGAGGATCCTTTTGGCAAGAGACAAACAGAAAAGAAGCACCGGCTACGGAATCTGTTAAGGTAGTAACCTAAATTCCAGTTTGTATGTTCTATAAATATGCTCATCATGATTTGAACTTTAGTTTCATTTTAAGGTAGTTTTTTAAGTTTAAATGAACTAAAGTTATGAAGTTTTGTTTTGATATTGACTGATTCTAAGTGAGCATGATGATAACAGTCCTAGTGGTGATTTACAAAAGCTACTTGTAGCTCATTCTCTCTTCTTTGAGGGGATGTTTATGTCGCTAACTTGCAGGGCTTCGGCAACCATGTACCACTAGGACTAAGTTATTTTATTTTGTATGTTAAGTTGTGTATAAACGAGTCCGGTTTTATGTACTCTATGAGCATGATGATAACAGTCCTAGTGGTTATTCGCAAAAGCTACTTGTAGCTCATTCTCTCTTCTTTGAGGGGATGTTTCTGTCGCTAACTTGCAGGGCTTCGGCAACCCTATACCACTAGGACTAAGTTATTTTATTTTGTATGTTAAGTTGTGTATAAACGAGTCTGGTTTTATGTACTATGTGAGCATGATGATAACAGTCCTAGTGGTTATTCGCAAAATCTACTTGTAGCTCATTCTCTCTTCTTTGAGGGGATGTTTGTCGCTAACTTGCAGGACTTCGGCAACCCTGTACCACTAGGACTAAGTTATTTTATTTTGTATGTTAAGTTGTGTATAAACGAGTCTGGTTTTATGTACTCTGTGAGCATAATGATAACAGTCCTAGTGGTGATTTACAAGAGCTACTTATAGCTCATTCTCTCCTCTTTGAGAGGATGTTACTGTCGCTAACCTCATGGGCTTCGGCAACCCTACCACTAGGACTAAGTGATTTTATTTGATTCTTTTAAATATCAATTTTGAAGGGTAATATGTCATCCAAGTGATCAAGAAATGGTTGAAGTGTCCTCGTAAGTCTTTAGAATACGGACAAGGTGTGAAGTCATTCATAGAGTTTGCCAAGAATAATGGTGGTGGGAGTCATTTATTTTCATGCCCTTGTCGTCGTTGTATGAATGGTAAAGGCTTAGTTGCACTGAGTGAGATCTCATTTCATTTGCTCAAACATGGTATGCATGAGGTGTACACATTCTGGCGCTATCATGGGGAAAGTTCAGTACAAGCAGCACAATTAACACATAAGGATAATACTACAAATGAATGTGTAGCAGATAATGATGATGTTACAGCGAGGTTTGAATGAGAATATTACCACGAGATGTGGATGAGAATGTTAGGGAAGGGATGGATGAGAATGTAGAAGCGGTGTTGATGAGAATGTTACAAAGGTGTTGATGAGAATGTTACAACAGGGTTGGATGAGAATGTTGGAACCAGCAGGTGTGGTCAGAAAAAGAGATCAGCGGCTGAGAAGGCAAGAGAACCATTATATCCTTCATGTCCTAATGGAAAGTCAGTAATGTACGCTGCGATAATGATGAAGAACATAAAAACTCAGTATGGAATTTCGGACAATGGTGTTACCGCAATATTAGAATTGATGAAAGAGTTGCTTCCCGAAGGTAACACCCTGCCATGTAAGTATCTAGATATCAAGAAGATTATTAAAGAGGTGGGGATGGATTATGTGACTTATGATGCTTGTGTAAATGACTGTATACTTCATTGGAAGGATAATAGTTCATTGGTGAAGTGTCATGTATGTCAAGAACCTCGGTACGTAAGAGTTTTTAATGATGAGAGAAAACTTACACAAGTTGCGCAAAAGACTTTAAGGCATTTTCCGATAATTGCAAGTCTGAAAAGACTTACAGTATACCATGGATAGAAGAGGCAATGCTTTGGCATTCTAGAGCACGAGAGAGATGTTAATGTCATGCGTCATCCAAAGTGGATTCTCTGACTTGGAGGTGTGCGAATAATTTCGTCCCGAATTTGCTAAGGAAGCACGGAATGTTACTCTTGGGATAGAAACTGACGGCTTTAATCCAAATGGATGCTTTGGTCTGAATTACAGCTGTTGGCCGGTGATAATGTGTCCGTACAACCTTCCTCCTTAGATGTGTATGAAGCGCGAATTCTCCATGTTATGTTTGTTTATATCAGGTCCGAGAGCACCAGGTAAAGATATTGATGTTTACTTACGACCATTGATAGAGGAGTTGAAAGAGTTATGGAAAGATGGTGTTATGACATTCGACAGCTTCACGAACTCTGATTTTCTTTTGAAGGCAAGGTTGTTATGGGCCATTCATGATTTTTCGGCATTGGGTACTCTAGCTGGATATGTGACTCATGGTTATTATGCGTGTCCCACCTGTGGTGAAGAAACAGTTTCAGAGTGGCTGCCGTATAGTAAGAAGATATGTTATATGGGACACCGAAGATGGCTGCCATCCCAACACAAGTACAGATTTGACAAAACAAATTTCAGTGGAGGGGTAGAAGATGGTAAAGCTCCATGGCCACTAACAGGATTGCAAGTTCAAGAGATTGTGAAAGATATGAAAAGTAAACATGGTAAGGGTAAACCACCATCAAAGAAACGTAAAAGAGGAGCAGAAGCGGATAGTTTGCAACAGGGTGCCGATGAAGATGTTTCTGACAACTCTCTATTTTCTCGAAAGTCTATACTTCATGATTTGCCGAATTGGGGATCGAACGCAGTCCGTCATTGTACAGATGTTATGCATACATAAAAGAACATAACTGAGCATATTGTTAACACTCTCATGGGTAATAGTAAGTCAAAAGATGGTGTAAATGCACGTAAAGATATGGAAGCTATGGGTATTAAAAAGCGGTTATGGGTGAAAGAGGATAGTGCAAATGGTAAAACAACAATGGAAGATGGATCGTTTTCCTTAACTAAAGATGAAAAAGTATCTTTTTGTACAGTGCTGAAGAACTTAAGGGTGCCTTCTAGCTTCTGTTCCAATCTTCGCAACCTGCGTGAGCATTAGTCCACCGGAGCTGAAGAATTTCAAGTCACATGATTACCATATAATGATGCAATCTCTGTTTCCATTGCTAGTTCATACTGCGACTTCATTACCTAAAGATCTCATGAGTTTTCTTCTCCGTATTAGTATATTTTTCAACATTTTGTGCGCAAATGTTATCAACAGAGATGAACTTCTACAAGAGAAAGCTAGTCTGGTGGAAGCAATGTGCGTAATGGAAAAGTATTTTCCTCCATCTTTTTTTGTTATTAGTATCCACCTGATGATTCATCTGGCCGATGAAGCTTTAATCTGCGGTCCGGTCAGATTTAGGTGGATGTACCCCTTTGAGGGGTAAATACAACCCCTTACTTTCTTGTTTAATTTTTAAGTTGAGAATTACTATTATTGAACTATTAATCATCCTTGCGGATCTGTTAACTTTTCTTGTAGGTTAATGAAAGGTACATTGAGGGGTGCATTGCAAGAGGGTATGCGCTGCGAGAAGCTATCTTATACCTTATGGAGGACGTGTCAGATGATGGTGGTGGTACTCATAAACATACTCGGCAGGCTTTTTTGGATGATGACTATGATGGTGCCGATGAGATGCCTCTTAGTTACGGAATGAGTATTACTCGACTCGAGCACAATTTGAACATTCTTAATGGATCCTATCTAAGTATGTTTGAATAGATAATCGGCAAAGGTAACTTTTACTTAACTCTTTTATGTTTATTCAAGTCTGAATTTTGTTTAGTCATCCTCGCGAAATGAAAATATTCATGTTAGAGGGATGTAGCATGATGGTGACTTAGTGCATTTTAGTAGAATGTTTTTGTTAGTTAACATTGAGTTGTTGTCTGATTATTATGTTTGCATCATATGATAGTCTTTGAATTGGTATTGGCTATAGGAAGTATGATTCTTATGTTAACGGTGACATGTCTAATGGTCAGACCTCAAAGAGTTTTCATCTATGGTTGCGATGAGGTATTGTGTTACCCTAAAGCTTTTAGTAGTGGTTTGAATACAACTTGTTATGGTTTTGGTTGTGATACGACTCTGCCATGTTGTATAACGAGTTATTAAAAGCCAAAGAAAGCGATTCAACACTATGGAGACTCGTGCAAGGACCACTCTTCAAGGCACAATCATATAAGAAATACCAAGTAAATGGGTTTACTTTTAGTAAACAAGAATCTGGGGTGAAGAATGTATCACGGAATAGCGGTGTGTCAATGAAAGCTGTTACAAGACTGCAAGCGAAGTCGGCCGAGGAAGCAGAAATAACTTATTACGGCGTCATTAAAGATATAATCAACTTGAACTATTTGGAATTTGAAGAAACTGTTTTTTATTGTGATTGGGTTAGTGTTGGAGATAAGAATGCTTGCAAAGTTGATGCAGTTTCAAAGGTTGTAAATGTCAACTTGTCGAAAATGAAAAGCATAAATAGAGTGGTGGATGAGCCGTTTATCCTTGCATCTCAAGCTACTCAAGTGTTCTACTCAAAGGATCTTACTGAAGAGGGATGGTCTTTGGTGTTGCACTCACGACAGGGGTTAACGTCTTCAGTAGATAAATTTGAAGTTCCTACATCTTTTCAGTCAGTTCTTACTGACAATGAGAATTTGAAAAAGTTGCTCATTACTGATTCATTTTGAACTGAAACAGTTGCGATGTGTTTTACCTTACCCAATAATATATACAATGACGCCGCTTTTAGCTCTCTTTTCGTGAATTGTTTGGTTTTATTTGTTTGATCACTTATTTTTTGAGGTGTTAGGTAGCTTTCTTTTGTTAACGTGGATGCTCTCTTTTAGCTCTGTTTGGTTTTCCCTATTTTGATGTTTGAATTTCACGGGGTATGGCAGCGTAGAGAGGTCAATGAATATGGACAACCAGTTTCCAAGAACGCAACAACATTAGGTCACCGAAGAGGCGCCTTGGCTCGTACACATGTGCCTATTTCATATAAAAGCTGGGATGTTATTGCTACAAAGTATAAGGATGATATTTGGAAAACCCTGAAGGTACAATTCTTACCCGAGACATGATTTTTCTTCGCTCGTCATTTAACTTCTTTTATCATTATTGCAAATAAGTAAGGCATTAATTTGTTCTATCTTTCCAAGCTGAATTTGATGTACCTGAGACATCAAAGGAAAATATTTTGAAGGCCGGTTCTGGTCCATGGAGGAGATTGAAGAGTGAGTTACGCCATGCCTACTATGACCATGTCCCTACTCATGAAGAAAGGATTCTAAATGTTCCACCAAATGTCAAAGAATAGGATTGGATAAAATTTTGCGAAATGAAAGAGAAGAAAAGGCAAAGCAAAGTAGAATTGAGCATAAGAGGAAAAGACAATAATATGGCTACACACATTGTAGTGGTTGCAAATCTCATGCTATGGTGAGAGCTGAACTGGTACGTATATTCGCAACTTACCTCAAACTTTGTTATATTCACAACTTAGCTGTAACTCAATTATATTCACAACTTACCTCAACATCCTTATGGAAAACTATATGATTTTACATTGTATTTGTAAATTTAGGAGGCCGCAAATCCTGATGCATTGATCACTCCTGAGGATGTGTGGGTTAAAGCTCATACACAAGAAGGTGGTTCTATTTTACCTAGCGCGGTGCCATTCGCTGTGAGTCGGTTTACTTTTCAGTTATTTCAACTCTTTTAAAAATATGTACTAGATATTTAAGATATTAGAATTTACTTGGTTGTTATGCTCGACACTACAGGAGAAGCTCAAGAAGGCCCAAGATGAGATCAAAGAAAAACATGATGTAGGTCTTCCAGTAGAAGAACCTAGTGTAATGACTAAAGCTTTTGGGAAAGATTCTAGAGGACGGGTTCGTTCTGTTGGTCCTATATCTCGTACGCAAATCAATCTTTCTGCTCCAGCGCGTCACAAGGTAAATGAACTAAAAGCGAAGGAGGGTGGTCTTGGTGGGATGGTGGAAGAAATAGGTGGCAAGGTGTGTGTTCTGATTGATGGCTTTGTGAAGTTGTGTGGTGTAGTGGAAGAAATCAAATCTGCAATTCCAGTATCAGTTGGCTCAAACGTTCCCAGCACCTCAAGAGTTGTAGCCTCGCATACTCCATGCAATGTTTCTGCTTCACCTCAAACAGGTTCACATGCTGCAACAAGTTTTCTGTTGGGAATATTGTATCACCAGCTGCGACAAGTTCACCTGCTAGGAATTCTGCATCACCAGCTTCATCAAGAGCACATGGTGGACCGCTTTATTCGTTACTGAACTTAGAGAATGAAGTAGTTACAACTGGTGAGCTCTGTACTGGTGCTTTAGCAGATCAGTTTCACGGAGATCTTATACCTATACATCTTGCCAAGGTATGTATCGATGATATTCTCATGCCAGATGCAATCACTTGGAAAGCTAACAAGTATGCAGCAACCTTCAGAGATGTCGGAATCGGAGGATACGTGCTTCATCCAAAGATGTGCCTCTCAAACAAAGACACACAGTCCCTTTCTTTTTGAGCTAATCGATCTCAGCCTTTTTGAGTATCGCCTAATATCTGCCTTGACTTATACAGATCTTTTTGTTATACTTGTGCAGTTCAAACTTTTGTACGTATGCTGACTGATGCGCATACTCCTAGGATCTTTTTTTTGATTTTTTTGGAAGTTCACACTTTTGTACGTATGCTAACTGATGCGCATAGTCTTATATGCAGTTGTGCATAAAAGAGCTTTACCTGAAGCAACTTTTTTTGGTCCAATGTAACTTTTTTCTATATATGTGAACACAAACCGTCTTATGAATGGATATTTTCTTTCAGTTCATCATTTTTTTTTGATATATATGTAGGTGGTTTTTGTTATGTTATATGTAAATGCACAGGGACTTCACACAAGGTCAGTTGAAGCAGTAGTAACCAGTCGGGGAAATATCAATCCCTGGTAAGTACTTCACTTGGTTATTATACTTAAACTATTAAGTTTAAATTTGTGGCTTTGACACTCGGTTTATACTTGTGAGGTATTTTGGTGCGAAGTGGATTGCAGTTTGTACCTACACATCCACTTGTGTACCTTCTAGATTATCGGGTAAGTACTTCACTGGGAATATCGTGTTGCAATTGTATATCTTTGACTTTCTTTAGGACTTGTCATAATAATCCTGCCTGTTGTATTTTGCAGGATTGCCTACATGAGTTTTACGATGCCCAAGCTTTCAACAAAGCAAACTGCAAAGGATATAATGAACTAGTTGTTGTTATTTGAATGATGTAGAACAAAGGAGCTTCACGCTTTGTAAGTTCCATGTATTCAAGTTTTGTAAAGAAGTTTGTATTTGTATGTATTCCTTTAGAAAGTTTCTTTGAGAAATTTGGTACTTAGAGAAATTTGGTACTTAGAGAAATTTGATACTTGGAGAAATTTCAGTTTCTTTGTTATATGTTCAGTTTCTTTGTTATATGAACCTGGGATGAATTGAATGAATGTGATTATGAATTGAATGAATGTTCTTTTGCATAGATTGAAGAAATTGTTGTTGAGTGTGGTCATGAATGTATTGAATTTAGAATTCGATTTATTTAAAAGGAAAATTATTGCTAGGTCAGCCTTGACTGGTCAAAATTGGTCAATATTGACCAATTTTGTAATTTTTTTGCTGTTACAAAAAAGTTCATAATGACTCCGAGCTGTTATAACATCATTACAAAAAAATTCCCTTTTTTTGTTACCAAAAAAATTTGTGCTATGGCTCGATCCGTTACGAGGGCCGTTACAAAAAATTGTAAACGTGCCACAAAGTCGTTACAAAAAAATGTAACACCCACTTTTGCAACAGGCGAGGGCCGTTATAACCCGTTTTAGTAACGGCCTGGTTCTGTTTCTAATCCCAGAATTTGGTGTAGTGTCCTTGCTGCAGGGTAGAGAGGGTGGTGGGTTTGAGTCGCGCCCAGTCCATTTGTTTCTTCCCTGGCTCCCACCAACAGTTTGGAATTGCTCTCTCTTCTCTCTGTTAGTGTTGGGTCTTACTTTGCGTGCTGCCTCAGATACGGTACTAACTGTGTAGCGCCAAGCAGGGTCTATGGGTATTTCTTCTATGCAGTCGGCGATCCTCTCAGCTGCTTCTTCTAGCTCAATGAAGGTATGGAATATGAAATTGATCAAACTTCCCTTGAAATCTGGGATCATTCCTCACACACAAATTTCAACGAGCATTCCCTCATTGATGTCTTTCCTATTTCTTCTCTCATCCGTTGTCTGCTCTTGCTCAAGTCTATTGCCATGATTTTCCTCTTGGCTGAATAGAATTACCCGAGAAAAAGTGTGGATATAGTTGGCCAGGAATCTACACTTTCTGCTTTTAAGTTGTCATATCAGGTGAATGTTGTGCCTGTGAGCGATTTGGGGAATTCTTTTAGGCACAATTTTCCATCAGAGGCTCTATCATTCATTGCTGATAGGAATCGGCTTAGATTCTCTCGCGCGTTCTCTTTTTTCGTCATATGTCTTGAATTTCAAAGAAGTGTAGTCCTCGGGGTATTGGTATTCTTGGATGTTCGCCGGGTATGGACTACTTACGCGACAGTGATTGTCTTGTTTTACCACATGATAATTTTGCTCCAAGTATTTCGCCATTTCTTCCTGTGACATCGCCATTGTCTTGTCGCTTTCGTGCTCTTCGCCTTTTGTCATTTCTTCGGGAGTGTTTTTTCCTGCTATTGCTTCTTGTGTTATCCAGTGTTCAAGCTCTTGTCTTCTTCGTGAGTGCTCATCTAGTTCCTTTTGCAGGTTTTGGTAGCTGGTGACATGGGTTTTGGTAGTTGGATCACTCGCGTGTTCTTCTCTTGTGTCGCTACTATCTTTGTGTTTTGGGATCCATGTCCCGCCGCTTGTTTGATAGTGTCCTGGGCCAGCGTTTCTTCTTCGTTGTCATCGTCCTCCATTGTCACCTCATCGAGGTTGATTGGTCGCTTGGTTGCTTGGTTTCCCATCGCGCCTAAGCTAGCGCTTTCTAAGTGTGTCATGGTGAGTTAGGCACGAGCCTCCGAGTGTGGTCGCCAAATGTTGAAGGGTGATTTTACTTTTTGGTTCTACCCGTCCTAGCTACACCAAGTGACCTCACTTTACTAGGGATGGTAAGAGAGAGAGAGTTGTCTTTCCATTGTACCTTGTCCTTTCTTATATAGACTTTCCCAAAAGTCCCTCTTTTTATGTCATCATGACACATGTCCTAAACCTCCTTAATTAGCTCTAATGTCATTTCTTAGCATAACCTCCTCCTTATTTATTTATTTATCCCTTCCTTATCCTTTTTTCCTCATAGGTCTTTTCTTATTGGACTTGAGCTTAGTCCCCAAGTACCCATATCTCATACTAGGCTTACCTCTCCTCTTAAGGGCACCCCGAACCCATTAAGGGGTATTATTTTTCATGTATCAACAATGATATTTCCCAATGCTAAGGCTTTGCTCATATTTCTACAGACTGTCCTATTAAGGACGTTTGACGGAAGAAAATACAATAAAAGTAGTTTGCCTGAATGGGAACTGTGACAAAATATGAAATAGCTTCAACATCATTTCTAAAAGGATTCAATATAAATTGTAGTTGAGTCTGGTGTAGAATTGGATGAGCAAGTGCAGAAGGGAAATGTTGTTCATCAAACACAACATGCCTAGAGATATATATCTTTTGAGTTGAGTTTTCATAACACATATAACCCTTATGTAAGGGGCTATAACCCAGAAAAGTACACTTAGAGAACTTGGGACTCAACTTATCTTTCTTGTAAGCATCCAAATGAGGGTAACAAGTACATCCAAAAACCTTGAAGAAAGAATAATCATGTGGTTTGTTAGAAAGAACCTCAAAGGGAGTAGTGTAATTGAGAAGCCTAGAGGGTATTGTATTTATAAGATAAGTGGCTATGAGAAATTAATCAAACCAAAAATATTCGGGTAGACAAGCTTGAAAGGCAAATGTATATATTACCAACTAAAGTTATGTGATGATACTTTCTTTCAGCTAATTCATTATGTTGAGAATTATATGGACATGAACAAGAAATGTTGATCCCTCATTTGTCAAAAAATTGCTTGAACGGACCCTTCATAAGTTTATAAGCACCATCACACTAAAACTATTTGATAGTGGTAGAAAACATATTTTTATTCATAGTCTTGATGCGTTGAAAACAAGTCAAGCTTTCAGTTCTGTCATTCATAAGGAAAATCCAGTGAAACCTGTTACAATCATCCACAAAGAAAATTTAATATATGTAGCCCAATGTAGAAAGTTGAAGAGATAGTCCACAAATGTCACAATGAACCAATTCTAAAGGTGTTAATGCAAATCTATCTGAATATATGAATACTAATTTCCTACTCTTACCAAGCTGGCAAGAGTGACACAATGAGTCAAAATCACCAAGAACAAATGAAATGTGATTTGAGGTATCTAGTTTGTTTACAATATTATGAGCAGGGTGACCCAATTTTAGATAGATTAATAAGTAAAGAAGCATCATATGTCATGTGACTTGTTGTTGCCGAATCAGTAACCAATTGTGGGAAAGAGGAATGTTCTCGATGGGTGAGAGGTATTGAGCCGAAAAGAAGAATTGATTGAGGGTTTCTCTATGAAGTACTATTCTTGAAGCAGTACCTATAGAACCATTTACCAAATTTAATGACTATATTTTCTTTTGCATATTTGGATCTCAACAATGAAGTAATCAATCCATTGAGAAGGGTTCTATCAGGTCTAGATGGTTTATCAATAGGTTTAGAAGATCCAGATCCATATGTAAAAGTTCTATTTGAGAGAATACATAGTTTGTGACTGAGCCTTAGGCTATGGATGTCTCCAGATGTTGATTTTTGAGTCATTGCTCATGGGTTAAGAGTTTGGCCTTTAAGTCAGCAAAAGAGATAGGGTTTCACGTTTGTGAATATCAATCGAAAAGTTTGTCATAGTCTCTCCCCAACTCATTGAAAACATACATAACAATACAATGATTGGGCAACTCTTTCATTTGTAGTCATGAAGCCTAATGAATCAAAAATACTTTTAACCTCTTAAACAAAATCATCTATAATACGAGCTCCTCTTTTGATGGTCTATAGTTGGCCTCTAAGAATAGATCTACGAGCTGATAACTAATTTGATAACTCCTTTGCAAGTGATAGGTGTAGAATACATCATATTTACTATCTGTAGTTTATGCTTTCTTTGCTATTTTTCTTGTAAATTATGTACTTTACGCTTGTTTTGAGTTTTGTAGCTACTTTGGAGTCGTACGGAAGAAATGAAGAAGAAATTACTCTATTTGAGCCAAAAGGACAAAATTGTCATCTCATGGGCTGGGACACTATCCTGGAGCCCACCAAGGTTAAGGGGTTGCCAATCAAGATAGCCCTTTATCTAACGAGTAGGGTGGTCCCTATCACGGGGTGCAAATATCCGCCCAATACTTATACCCTAAATCGGCCGAGAAGATATTATCTTCTCCTCTTTCCTCTCTTTCATCCGAGAAAAGAAAAGCCATGTTGCTAATAAAACCGAGAGAGGGATTGAATTTGAGAGAAGATCGATGATGGTTGGGGCTGAAATCGAATCAAGAATAGAGATGAGTTCGAATTGATCAGGCCGTTGTTTAACTCGAGAGGCAAAATTGAATCGAAATAGAGAGATTGCCGAAAAGCATTGAAAGTAGAGGATTTGAATCGAGCAGTTAATGAAGTATATGTTTATGCTCGAAATACTGAGAATGGGTGAGAATCTTAAATTCATGAAGAATGATGGTTAGGGTTTGAGGACTGAAATTGATAAATGAATTGAAGATGGGTTCGATCTGCCAGAGATGATGTTGCTCTGAATATGAAGATGAGTTTGACTCTGGTGATTGAAACAACAGTAAAGAAATTAGGGTTCGATTCGAGTCTGTAATTAGAGATGGATCTTTGGTTATAACTCAATTCCTGTAGTTGTGATGAAGGAATTGAAGGAGATGCAGTGGCGGATGGAAGCTACAACAGATGAAGAATTTGCGTGTGCTGCTGTTGGAAATTGGTGATGGAATTGATGGATTCAAGAGTAACAGCGAGACAGAGAGATGGGTTTGATGAATTAGGCGAAGAATGATGGTGAAATGAAGTTGTTTCTGTTAAACCATGAATTAAAGGAAAAGGGTATGAAGAATCGATGATGTTTAGATTAAAATTAATCTCAAAAGAAGATGTTGGTGCTATTGACAGAACTACGAAATTGGGTTGAATGAATGGAGAACTAGATGTATGTTAGGATTCTTAACAGAGAATACCAAAATTGAGGCCCTGAACTTGGCCAGAAATGTCCAGTAACAAAACAAACTCCTGGGCGATTTTCTATTCCGACGTGTCGACTCGGTGTCGGCGATGATCGATCCAGACGAGTCCGATGACTGATCCTTCTGAATGACTCAGTGAATAAGTCGAATCATCCTGACTCAGAAGCTGACTAGAAGCTAACTCACTCTCTGCCTTGACCCATTTACTGACGGTTTGACCCGTTTGACCATTACTTGGACTTTTGCCGTGACGAATATTCGGCTTCGTTTTAAAAGATTATACCAATGGGGCGATGACTTTTCCTATTGAATTTGGTGATCCCGAACTCTTCAGCGACCAAAATTGCAGAATTATGTGTGAGTCTCTCTCATGGGTGTGAAGACTTGGGTTTGGAATTGGATGAAGAATTGGGCTTGAATTTGGAAAGAGGAGATGGAAGATTTGAGAAAGACTTGGACTTGGAAGTTGAGCTATAAAGGGAAAAGGGATTCTATTCCTTGGAAGATTTGGAGAGCATTGAAGCCTATAAATATAGAAGTTCTCTACTTTTCTATACACACTTCTACACACCTTTTTACACACACAACACTTCTCTTTTCTTTATTCTTTGTGCGAACTCCTTAACATGAGTAGCTAATTTTCTTATTGATTGAGGATGAATTCTAGTTCTTAACATGTTTTGAGTTTTGTTTTAAATCTACTTTGAAGTTTTTCACATGATTATCGCTTGTTTTTACTAATAGGAATATTTATACATTCATGATTGATTGATAGATAGATTGTTTGGGTGGCCAACTAGATTGATTTGTTAATTGATCTAAAGCTAGTGAAAGTTAGGGGATAAGTAATCGCTTCTTGACTCTTACATAAGTAGCAAACACGAGACCTTTATGAGGGATTCCGTGGAGCAAATGTGTGTGAAAACAACGCTAGAAAGTGGACCAAGCGAACCGAGTTTAACTACTAGTACTAAACCTAAATTCATAAATCTTAATGCATTCAGGAATTACATCTTGTAAGCGTAACCTCAAGGTGGTTCTTTTGAATAGAATATGATAACTAAGCGGACTTGTTACTCGCTGAAATAAGGGATTTTGGGGTTAGCTAAGTTAACCTCGCTATCCTACTTTGGTGATAATCGTGACTAATAACATGTGGATGAAAAACATAACTTGAATCATTATTTTGCAAACGAAGAAGGATTCTTGATCTTGTCTCTCTTATTGATTTCAACTTTATTTTTAAATTGCTTTGTTTATTTTCTTTTGCTTTATAAAACAAACCCCCCTTTTGTGACAATTAAACAACTAAAAACTCTTGCTCCTCGGGGGAACGAACTTGACTACACTATATTACTTGTTAACTAGGTGAAAAATATTGATTAATTTGTTGTGGTTACGACACTCATCAGCAAGATACACTTCAGCAGCAGTAGTACATCCCAAAACAAAACCAGATAGAGAACTAGAGAAAGTAGTGTCGAGGCAGCTGTTAAAACATCTATCCCACTTTCTCCATTTAAGAAAAGATGGATTTAGTGTGTCGGTATCTCCATCTTTGATAAAATATGATTGTGGTTTAATCGTACTGGTCAACATAACCAAATAGATTTATACTTATAAACATAGACTCTATCCGATTTTTGCAAATGAGAAAGTTTGATTCATCAAGTTTGAAAAGAGATAAAGTGAGTGATATTCTCGGGAACAAAAATGAAGTAGTAGTTTTATAGTGATGTGACAACTTTAACTCATGATGTGATACAAAGATCGAGATTTGATGTACCGTAATAAGATATCAGATGAATAAGTGAAGATAAGGTGAGAGGAGAAAATTGTGGTTGAGAAGTAGTTTGGGTAAAGTAAAGGATGAAGTAAAGTTGTGGTTGTAATGTATTTTGAGTTGAAGTGAAGGTATAGGCGGAAGCAATAACTAAGAGCAAACCTTGAATAGTTTGTCTTAGAGGATCGGACAACCCTCGTGATACCATGACAGAAGTAAAGTAAAGATGGAAAAGTTGTTATAGTAACGTGAAGAGTTACAGAGGATGTTGTTCAATTTACAGGAAAAACAAGAGTAAAAAACATAAGAACTACTGACCTAGAACAAGTAAAAATAATACAATAATAAAGATAGAGAGGAGTTGCAGATAACACTGAAAAAGTGGGGGTACAATAACCACACCCAATATTTCGCTTAGCAATCTGTATGGACAAACTCCAATATACTTTCTAGAGAATCAACTAGATAGTCAGACTCAATCTAGATAAAAAAATATATCAAAGAGTTTATATCTCAATCTCTCGATTTGATCTTTACTCAACCAAATAGAAATCATGAGTCTTTATCAAAGAGAGATAACTTGGATGGTACCAAAGACAAATATCCAAGAGTCAATCAATTTAAATCAATAACCAAAAGGTCGGATATTCTAATTGATTGAACAATGCACAACCTGTGATATTTCAATTATATAAACAAATATAATGCGGAATAAATAACACAGACACCACCGGAATTTTGTTAACGAGGAAACCGTAAATGCAGAAAAACACGGACCTAGTCCAGATTGAACACACATTGTATTAAGTCGCATGCATACACTAGCCTACTCCAAATTAACTTCGGTCCTGGACTGTAGTTGAACCCCAATAAATCTCACACTAATTCAAGGTACGCTTATGCTCATACGTCTCTCGATCCCAACAGATGCTACGTACTTGATTCCCTTAGTTGATCTCACCCACAACTAAGAGTTGGTACGACCCAAAGTCTAAGACTTTAATAAACAAATATGTATCATGTTTAAAAGTCTACTTTAATAGATAAATCCGTCTCCCACGAATATATCTACGAGTTTTTGTTCCGTCTTTTGCTAAATCAAGGTGAACAGAACCAATTGATAACCCGACTTATATTCCCGAAGAATTTAGTATTATCAATCACCTCACAATAATCTTAATCGACGCAAACAAAAAGATATTGCGGAATCGCAAACGATGAGACGAAGTGTTTGTGATTTCTTTTCTATCTTGCCTATCGGAGATATAAATCTCAATCCAATTATTCCAATTGTACTCGTACGATAGAAACATCAAGATCAGATCACACAACTACAAGAAAAGTAGTATCGGCCCGCTTCACAATCCCAATGAAGTCTTTAAGTCGTTAACCCGGTTTAGAGAAGAAAACCCAAGGTTAAAGGAGAATCGACTCTAGCTTACAACTAGTATCACACGTAAGGTGTGGGGATTAGGTTTCATTGCTATAGTTTTCCCTTATATAGTCTTCCAAATCAGGGTTTGCAATCAATGTTATCTTAGTAACAAAGCATTCAATATTCACCGTTAGATGAAAACCTGATTAGATTCAAGCTAATATTTCTCAACCGTTGGATCGAAACCTTAGCTTGTTACACACAAATGAAATGTCCAATTTTAGGTTTATGTAACCGTTCCCAAACATTGACATTTGTTGGTTCAACAATAGTTAACCAAATGGTTAGCCATATGAGAAATTTCATATCAACCATATTCTTCTTCACCATAACTAGTTCAAATGACTCAAATGAACTAGTTAGAGAGTTGTTCAATTGCTTAGATCTTATGTAACTACACAAGACACAATCGAAGCAAAAACGGTTTGATTCACTCGAATTGGTTCATGAATTTTATAGCCACGGTTTGCAAAAGCATTCCTTAGTTTATATAAACATGAGTTCAAGAACAACCGATTTTAGATATAACCTACTCAAGTTCGCAGACTGGGTTCGCGGAATAAAGCTCACGGAAGGAGTTCACAAACTCGGCTTGAAATTTCGGGTCGAGAACATCCGCCGGTTCGCGGACTTGGCTCACGTCACATTCCGTTTCTCTTGATCAACAAAGTTCGCAAACTTTGGTTCAAGGAATAAGTACTTATACATATATGTGTTTCCACAACAATGCTTATATCCTACCAATGGTTATGTAATCTAAACTCTCATTTTAATCATTGAAACATTCTCAGGGGACGTTATATAGTCGTTATTCACAGACCATTTTTCGTCAGAGCAATTTTCAAAGTGATTGAAACATAAAATGATATTCGTCACTAGGTAAAGATAAATTTGGCTAAAGCGAAAGCTTACCAACACATATTTCGAGAAATAGATAGGCAAACCATTAGATAGAACTGTATGATTCTTGTGTGAGCCATTTTGGCTAGATTCTTAGAGTTCTCGTATGATTAACAGTTAGTTATTAACAACGATCGATTCAAAGGATGAACCAGTGGATCGTGGATCTCGAGGTAGGCATGGCTTGTCATCAAAAGAGGTGGGAATTTACATTTAACTCTTTTGAAGCCATTATTGTTTCTTTTACAAAGATTTATGTTTATAAACTCATGCATCGTCTGTTTATGCATTCCATGCATTGTTTAATTTGTGTTATGATTGTTCTGTTGATTCTTTTAATCTTTCCATGGTTTGGAAAGGGCTTGTAATGTTTGAATGTCAATATGAATTTTTATGGGAGATAAGAATTTCCACCTGTGGTATATAGGATACGCTCCTTCACATTTATACCTAGAGCTTCTATGATATATTGGTTGGCAGTTGCGAAGTTCGGAATTGTCGACATCCATACATACGATTAGGTGTGGATTTGCGAGTTTGGAATTGCACAACCATATTATACATTGTTTGAAGAAGGAGTTAGTCCATATACATGTTTTTTTTGTTACGTTGACTTGGTCACTTTTAATGTTTTGAAAACATGTATTGTTTTCCATGTCTTGCCATGATTTCTTGAAAGTTAAATGTTATTTCTATTGGGAACCCCTTTTAGGGATGATGTGCTCACCCATTCCCACTTTCGCTTTGAGACAGATCGTGAGTTGGGCAAAATGAAAGCTTCAAGGGTTGAGTTCGTTAGTTGATTAACTTCTGCTAGGTTTATTATGTTGTATATTTTATTTGTAAACCAAATGACTAATGTATATGTATCATTTGAGAGGAGTTCTTGTATATATATTTCAGAGAGGAGTTAAGTCTTGGGTTTAGTTTTGTAGCAGATTTCTTAATTGAATGTTTAAGTATATGATTTAGATCCTTAGTGCCTCTTTAATTAGTTAATCTCTTGGATTAGTCAGCTGCTAGCTTTGGGGGCGCTACAAGTTAATATTGAAGAATCATTTGTCATATGACTTGTTGCACCAGAATCTTGATTCCAAACTGGACCAGTCCGATCTGCACCCCAATGACCAGTATGAGGAGGATATTCTACAGAAGTATCAGGTTGTGCAACATTGGTAGAAGTATGTAAACCAGTATTTGCAGTAGAGTCCATGGATTAAAAGTTGGGGTTGAAATTTTCATTCCAGCAAAGGATTTATGAACATTGGATGTAGAATTCTTTTTGGTTGCAGCATATCTAAATCTACATCTATTTGAAAAATGTCCCAGCTTATTACAGATTTGACAAGAAATAGTGGAATAGTCCACTCTCTGATGTGGATTGAATTCCCCTCTTTGAATTAAAGATCCACTATTACTATGATAAGATGATGAGTTACCAGAACTTTTAGAGACATTAGAAGTTTGATGATTTCCATAGTTGGAGGAAGAACTACCACTTGAATGCTGAGAATTAGCAAATTTACTCACATAAAAAGTTGAATTGGTTGGATCAACAACTAAGGGAGAGAAGTATCATAGTCTTGATCTTTTAGCCACTGTTCATGGTGAATTAATCGAGGTCTAAGTTCAGAAAAGGCTAAAGGAGTTTCACGATTCTGAATAGTAATGACAAAATGAGCAATTCTCTCCTTAAACCAGATAAAGTATACATCACTAAATCCTCTTCGCTTCATCGTTCTCCAATCTCACCAATGAATCGTAAATTGATTTAATCTTGTGAAGAAACTCAAAGATTGTAGAATTACCTCTCTTAATGGTGTGAAGCCGAGATCTCATTGAGACTTTCTTGCAAAGAACCGTTGTAGATGAAGTCGATGTGTCCATGTGATGTAAAGAGATGAAGCCGATGTGTTTCGACATGATGCTTAATTCCTTTGGACACGAAAAGCCACGGTTCAGCATTTGTTTTTTTTTTTTTTTTTTTGCTTGATCGGCATCATTATAAATTAAAAACAATATCGTTATTTTTCAATCACCAAAGGATGGACCTACTAATTTCGCATACAAAGACCTCTAATGGTAGTGCAAGTGATTACATTAGAATCCCGCCAATAGTTTGACTAAACCATTTAAACAATGGGGATGAAAGTAGGATTTTTGAAGGTACATATGGGGTTTCTTTCTTTTTTTGGAAAGGATAAAATTCATTCAACTATAAGAGTGATGAGCTAGCACTAATAGATCTTGTGATTTTTGAAGGTACATATGGGCTTTTAAGTAGTTTCTAATGCTTGAAACCTTTTATTTGAAGGTTCAGAGTGACTCCTATGTGAGCTTGCTTTTTTTTTTTTTTTTTTTTTAAGTAAATTTAGTATCACTATTCGTGACACTTTTTTATGAAATATGCCATTTTCGCCTCAGAGAAAATAACATTTAAACAATCAATATCAAAGATATACAAAGATTAACACCGCAAAGTGCCAAGAATTTTTTTCATGGTATAGCATCACTTTAGCTTTTTTAGCTTTTTGTTATATTGTTTCTGGTTTAATATTTAGTTCAAAACCAACACCACTGCCAAGACATGGAGAAATTGAAGAAGAAATAGATACTTTACGACCACCAGTTAAACTAGGTGAGACTATATATTGAAGAAGCTTTAAAAGTTCATGAGGGTTCTGATAAAAAAAAAATACTTAAGGGCCAAGGAAAGGACACATCTATGATGTTACTTAGATTCAGAGCGGGATTTTTTATGGACATGGTGGCTATTACGCTTTGTTCACTGATAAAGATGCTAATAGAACTCTTGCAAATATAACCTTGGAAGATGAGGATCTAACTGGTGGTATCACCATCCTTGGCCCCTGAAAATGCGGGGGTCTAACAACCACACCCAAAAATCTCGTTTTGGTAACTGAGAGGACTTACTCCAATATACTTTCTAGAGAATCAACTAGATAGTCAGACTCAATCTAGAGAAAAGTATATCAAAGAGTTTATATCTCTAACTCTTAATTCAATCTGCAATCAGCAAATAGAAATCTGCGAGCCCGATCGAATATAAGAGGAGTAACTTGAACGGTACCAAAAACCAATGTTCAAGGATCAAACAATTTCAATCAACAACCAAAGGTTGGATTTTCGAATTGATCGATTCAACGCACAACCTATGATATTTCAATTATATAACAAAATATAATGCGGAAAAGAAATAACACGGATACCGTAATTTTGTTAACGAGGAAAACCGCAAATGCGTAAAACCAAAGGGACCTAGTCTAGTTTGAACACCATACTGTATTAAGCCGCTACAGACACTAACCTACTACCAATGAACTTAGGACTGGACTGTAGTTGAACCCTAATCAATATCACAGTGATTCAAGGTACAGTTGTGTTCCTTACGTATCTGATCCCAAAGGGGATACTACGCACTTGATTCCCTTAGCTGATCTCACCTACAACCAAGAGTTGCTACGACCCAAAGTCGAAGACTTGATAAACAAATCTGTCTCACACAGAAAATTCTATAGAATGAATAAATCTGTCTTCCACAGAAATACCCAAGAGTTTTTGTTCCGTCTTTTGATAAATCAAGGTGAATAGGAACCAATTGATAACCCGGACTTATATTCTCGAAGAACAGCCTAGTATTACCAATCACCTCACAATAATCTAAATCGTATGATGGCGAAACTAGATATTGTGGAATCACAAACGATGAGACGAATGTGTTTGTGATTACTTTTTATCTTGCCTATCGGAGATCAAATCTCGAGCAAATCTTAGAGAAGATAGTACTCAAATGATAGAATTGGGCAAGTTCAGAACACGTAACTACAGAGAAAATAGTTGGGTCTGGCTTCACAATCCCAATGAAGTCTTTGAAGTCGTCAACCTACTGGGTCTCGATAGAAACCTAAGGTTAAAGGAGAATCGACTCTAGTTGATGCAACTAGTAACACACAAGAGGTGTGAGGATTAGGTTTCCTAGTTGCTAGAGTTTTCCTATATATAGTTTTCAAATTTGCAATCCAAGTTACCTTGGTAACAAAGCATTCAATATTCACAGTTAGATGAAAAACCTGATTCAACCAAGCTAATATCTTTCAACCATTAGATTGAACTTAGCTTGTTACAGACAAATGAAATGTACCCTCATTTAGGTTTATGTAACCGTACTCAAACGTGTATACTATGTTGGCTCAACAATATTTAACCTAAGTTAGTCATATGATTATGCTCATATCAACCTTATTCATCTTAACCATAACTAGTTCAAATGACTCAAATGAAACTAGCTAGTTAAAGAGTCGTTCAATTGCTATATTCTCATATAAATATACAAGAACACAATTGAAGCAAAATCGGTTTGATTCACTCAAATCAGTTCATGAACATTATACCCACGGTTTGCAAAGATTGCATTCCTTATTTTATAAATGTTTAAGTTCATGTACAACCGATTTTAGAAAGTAACCAACTCAAGTATGCAAATGTGTACGCATACTTAAGTAGTCGGACCGAGTTTGGTTACAACAGTACGCGTACCGGTGTGCATACTAATTCACACTTCCAAACTCCTGCTGAAATTCAATTGGACGTGAGACTTTTGCCGTGAGACTTGTACGCATCCAACATCCAACCGCACGATGCACGGGTACGCATACTTCAGTTCCGGTTTTGGACTTATACACAAATGTGAGCACACACTATGTTTATATCCAAACATGGTTACTTGATTCTAAACTCTTTATTTCAATCATTGAAACTTTCTTAGAGGATGACATAGCCGTTTTCATACACTATTAGCATCAAAGCAATTTTCAAGATATTGAAATAATCATAACGAAACATTCCAAGTCTACACCAAATGATTGTATCACACAAACCACGTAAGATATTACTCGGAAATTTCACATGATCATATTCTGACATTCGTCAAGAATATAAGATGAACTTGGTCGAAGCGAAAGCTTGCCAACACATATTTCGAGAAATATGTAAGCGAGATAAACTCAGATCGAAATCTAAAATATGTATAATAGAAAACTATATCGTAATACGACTTATGTCTCAATATAGGAGATAGAGTAGAAATAGACTTTCCAAGTGATAGATGAGTTTCAGTCTCCACATACCTTTTGTTGATGAAGTTCCACAAGCTCTCCTTAGTTGTTCTTCGTCTTCAAATTATGAATGCCGTGAAGTCTAAGGCTCAACTACACAATCTATGTCCTAGTCCGAGACATCTATAAATATGCTAGAAATCAAGACTTATAGTTTTGATCACTAACATTGACTGATACGTATTGATCTTTGTACCTTGGTGACTATTATTATAGAGGTGGAATTCAGAATAATAATAGACGAAAACTAGAAAACATAACAAACTAGAAACCAGATTCGAAGAAAATATCTTCTCTAGATTATGAACAAGAAAATCATTACAATTCTCTCTTTATTACGCTCACAATCTCTCTAAACAGTGGATGAACCTTAAACTGTTTTGCTAAGCTTGCTTTTACAATAATTAATATTGCCTCACAAACTTTTCTTCAGGTGTGTCTTTATTACAGACCGCACTCTATATCTAAGTGTGTATGTATCACAAACCACACTCTAGATGTCTTAGCTATGAGCTAAACATCTCTATTTATAGCTTTAACGGTTTCCCAAACCTTCTAGGAATCTATTTCCTTATCTAGGAATAATTCCTTTTCTAGGTATATTTCCTTATCTAAGAATAACCTTGTCTAGGAAAATTCCTAATCTAGGAATAATTCCTTTCTAAGTATATATTTCCTTATCTAGAAATATTACCTTGTCTCTGGGAAATATTCCCTTACTATGTATATTTCTTATCTAGGAATATTACCTTGTCTAGGAATATTCCTTATCTAAGAAATACGGCTTAAATCAGTAATTCCTCATAAATTACAATTTTATCCTCAATTCCTTTCACCCTCCTGAACCATCTCTCTTTGCTGGAAACTTGACCTTGACGTCTAATTTGAAAAGCATCCATATCTCCTCGTCTTGTCTTAGTCACTCTTCGTTCCATGATGCAGTCTTCCTTGAGCGATTCTTCTTCTTCTTCAAAAACACCAGATGGAGACGTAATCTTTTTCTTCGCCTTCCGCTTGGGTGTATGAGAATGAATACCTTCAGTCGATTCCTTAAGGGTAACTTGAACCGACTGCGTGTATGTTTGTAGCTCAGCTACCTTTTCTTCCATAATTTGTGGTTCGCTATGCTTAGGATCATCAACTGACTTTCCCATCTTTGATTCCCTTGTTCTCCTAACGTCTTCTAGATTCTTGAGCACCTCACCAAGTTTTACTTAGAGAGACCTAGTGAAAACCATAAACCACAGGAATCTTCCCTAAAAGAACGAACCTTGCTCTGATACCAACTTGATACGTATTGATCTCTGTACCTTGGTGACTATTATTATAGAGGCGGAATTCAGAATAATAATAGACGAAAACTAGAAAACAGAACACACTAGAAACCAGATTCGAAGAAAATATCTTCTCTAGATTATGAACAAGAAAATCATTACAAGTTCTCTCTTTGTTACGCTCACAATCTCTCTAAACAAAGTAGATGAACCTTAAACTATTTTGCTAAACTTGCTTTTACAATAATTAATATTGCCTCACAAACTTTTCTTCGGTGTGTCTCAGACATGGACCACACTCTAGATCTAAGTGTGTATGTATCACAAACCACACTCTAGATGTCTTAGCTCGAGATAAACATCTCTATTTATAGCTTTAACTAGGAATATATTTCCTTATCTAGGAAAATTCCTTTTCGGGGAATATATATTACCTTATCTAGGAAAATTCCTAATCTAGGAATAATTCCTTTTCTAAGTATATATTTCCTTGTCTAGGAAATATTCCCTTTCTAGGTATATTTCCTTATCTAGGAATATTACCTTGTCTAGGAATATTCCTTATCTAAGAATACTGCCTTAAATCAGTAATTCCTCATAAATTACAATTCTATCCTCAATTCGTTTTGAGGATCACTAGTTACCGGAGAGAGGAAGATACACATGTATCATTGACAAACATGCTTGAGATAGCAACACATGCGAGTTCGATCGAGCAGTGCTCTAACAACCCCTTTGAACTCTGAGGCTTCATAAGATTGGGAGAACAAATACATAAGCTATGAAAGGATAATAGTCCCACATCGCTAGAATCCGCTTAATTAACTTAAATATAGAAATCTGTTATAAGGGCTGATGAATCTATTAGAGGGGCTGCTATAATAAAACAAAATAGGGTCACTAGTAAATAATTTAAAAAAAAAACTTATCTAAACCGTAAAAAGTTACGGTCGTTTTTTTTCCTTAAACCAACCGTAACTCATTACATCCAACCGTAACTCATGTTTTTGGTTTTTCGAAACCAACCATAACTCATTAAATCCAACTGTAACTGATATATTTGGTTTTTCGGAACCAACCGTAAGTCACTAAATCCAACTGTAACTAGTTACGGTTGGCTTTTGAAAACCAAAAAACTAATTGTAACTAGTTACGGTTGGCTTCGAAAACCAAAATCCAACTGTAACTAGTTACGTTTGGCTTCTGAACACCAAAAATCAACCGTAACTGATTCTGAAATCGTTTTTTTCGAATTTGATTGAGAAAAAATAACATACTTCAATCTCATTTGCAATAGATTGATTTTGGGTCGTTGATTAGAATTAGAGAATTAGGTTTGTTTGTCTTTTTTTTTAGGTTTGCTTGATAGAAGGGTTATTGATGATGATTGTTTTTGAATTGTTGTTGATGATGATTGATTTGGGTTATTATTGAATTGTCGTTGATGATGATTGATTGTTGAATAGTTGTTAATGATAATTGATTTTTGGTTGTTGTTGATGATTAGAAGCAAAGATTTTTTTTTTTTTTTAGGTTTAATTGATGAAAGGTCACCCCATAATCAACTAACTAGACATTAGGATCATGGTGAAGCCCCTCTAATGGATTCAATAGCCCCTATAATAGGTTTCTAAATATAATATGGAAGGGTCGCTCCACTCATTGCCAATTGGTTTTGAGTTGGATGCCTGCAGACTTTAACATGAGCAAATCCATATCCGGTGATATTAATGAGCCACTTTCTTATATTTACGTTACATAACTGTACGTTTTACTCTGGTGCGTATGCACCTGGTTAAGGGCTTGTAAACTAGAACAAGTTAGGAAAAAATACATCATTAACTGCTGCTAATCATTCACTGTGATGAAAGGCGACGACAAGAAGGCTGAAGCACAAGAATGTTTCCAAACGATGAAAATTCCATGATTTAGAACTAGTGGTGCATGTAACTATTTGTTGTGTACCGGTTAAGCTTGGAATTGTAATTTAGTCTCCTAATAATGTGATTTTCCTGCGGATAATAAAGAAATGCTATGCGGGCGCACAAGTCACAACTAACAAACAGAGATAACAAGTCTCACATTCGAACAATTAAAAAAAATTAAAAAATACTCCAGCGCAGAATGAAGCTTATAAGTTTGTTAGGTCGACCGAGCGAAGCGAGGACTCTATATATGGTGACTTTATGTCAATGTGAAGCGTGACTTTTTTTTCCAATTGACATAAAAAAATTAAATTTGGTGTCACACCCCCGAAATTTCCAAACTATCACTCAAATATAAAAGGTATCAATGCTAATTTATCAAGGCTATATCTGTAAATAGGCAATCAAAGGATCCAGGGTCGAACCCCACTGAACCCACGATTTCACATTTATTTTTTATTTTTTCTCCAACTTCTCCCCTCTTCGTTCACTGTAGAAAGTAATGAAACCCAAACTTAAATTCTGAAATAGGCGCCAAGGCAACACCACCGCTATCGCCACAGACAACACCACCACCACAATAGAAATTCCACCACCGCCATAACAACGTCACCCATTATCACAACACCAGCAGAACAACACCACCTCCACACCACTGTGAGAGCACCACCACCACCACAACAGCAATTCCACCTCCGCCGTAACAACACTACCTTCACTATTAGTACCACTATCACACCATGACCCCCACCACCGTGAGACCAACTGCACCACCAGCAGCAGGCCACAACCGTGACAGATCAATTCATAACCATAGATTAAATTCATAGATTTAATTAAAAAATGATCAATTACAGCAATTTATACATCTATCAAGAAAAAAAAAAATCAAATATGGAAAAAAAGGCAGAGGTATACATTAAACAAATTACAGAGATTTCGGTCACGTCCCGGGTTAATCGCGGGTGTAGGAGATGATGAACCTGGTTGGGTGAAAAACGCACCCGATTCTGGCGGTAGATACGTACTAGAATTAGGCATCAACTTACTCTCACATCACCACCGATTGAGTTGGTTCTCAATCTCTTCCTCCCCATTATAACCTACTAAAAGACAATTAGTGTGACTGAACAAAAAGACTTGAAAAAGCTATCATTAGTGGTCGAGGATGTGAGGCAAAACTAACGAAGTGGTAGAGAAGACTGCACAACAAAGATGAGAGAAGGGAAGGGAGAAGGGAGAAAAACGAAAGGTTATCGTCTGTTTTGGTTAAATAAACGACCACATTTGTTATTTTAACACTTGTTGACCATGTATTAAGGGTATAACAAGAACTATACGTGGAGTGTTTTAAGTTTAGCGAGGATATAGCGCGTGGTTCATGGATAGTGAGATATATGATTTGCCGATGGAAGGGGGTCAATGGGACGAGTAACTGTCTGTCACAACAAATGCACAAACTAACCAAAATGAAACAAAAAATTGAGACAAGTAAATAGATGAAACAAAAACCATAGTGTAAAACAAAATTACAAGACCGTGGTACATAATAAAATCATCTAGAAACTTTTGTCATCAAACCTAAATGAGAAAGCAGGATAACCTCATTTTATCAATAGAAGGGATCGTAAATTCCGTAAACGGAATTGAGATATACGATTACATCTTCATTCCAAATTTGAATACTCATCTGCTTAAAGGCTTTTACCTAATGATAAACGGTGCAAAATAAAAAGATTTTGGTTAAAATTTAATCGGATCGAAATCGAATGAATATTCGGTCGGCCTTCTCACCGCGCGCGGTCATCTAGTTAGGAAGCTACAATGAGACTAAATAAAAGGGACTTGTGGTCTCTTTAACATTCACAAAATAAAAAAATTTAAAAAAAAATCATCACATTTGCTTGCATGACTCTCAAGTAGGAGGTCGGCGGATCGAGTCTCCGCTCACGAATTTGAAGATCTCATGAAATACTCCTCTTATGTAACCTTCCTAAATTGGGGCCTATGCCACTTAATTGGGGCCTATGGATTTTTTCATCCACCCCATAAAGAATGATAAGGGGTGTCTAAATTTGATGAAACTACCATTTTACCCTCTATCAAATATTAATACTACTAATTTGTCCCCATCAAATCCTAATCATAAAATTAAAAACTAAAATCAAAATCATAAAACTAAAATCATAAAATTTAAAAACTAAAATCAAAATCATGAAACTAAAGTCATAAAATTAAAAACTAAAATCAAAATCAAATTCATTTCCATCTCCACTTCAACTGATTCTTCTTCTTATCTTCTTCTCAACCCAATCCTATAAACTAGGTTTTAGTAACATAAAATTGCTCAAAAATTGAAAATTTTGAAATCAAATTTTTCCTATTTATCAGAATCGGTTAACGTTAATGTATATGTGATCCGATTGCAAATAGAAACATTTTATGTTCATGCCCACAAAGACCGATTGCCCTTGATATGTTTTCTGGTTCGAGAAATTTGAACCAGAATTGGATTACATTAGCATTTATAAAAACCGATTGTTGATGTATAATGTTAGAATCGGATTTTATATGTGTGGCGAGTAAACCGATTGTTGTTCTCAATTTTTCTGTATCTTTTTTTTGTTAGAATCGGATTACATGAGCATTCTTATAAACCGATTCTTGTTGTGCAATGTCAGGAATCGGTTTTTACATATGTATCGTGTAAACCGATTCTGGTTAACCCATTTTTTTTCGGTTAATACTCGATCATAAAATGAGTATGAAATCATACTCGATTTCATTTCGATTACAAATGAAAAATAAAATAGTTCCGTATGATTTTACCCAATTTGAAAACGAGTATAACTTTATACTCGAATCGAAAGCGAGTATAACTTCATACGCGAATTGAAAGCAAGTATAACATCTTAAACGATCTGAGATTGAGCATGAAGTCATACTCATTTTTAACTCGGGTATAAAATGAATTTTGATTTTATTTGATGTTTAACAACACATAATTCACAAGATAAAAAGAAAAATTTACCAAGAATCGGTTTATGTTCATGCCCATATAAACCGATTCGGATAATCGGTTGATACCAATGAAAACATATACCGATTCTGAGTTGGTGTTCTTCAAAAAAATTTCAAATTTTCAAATTTTTTTCATGTTCAGATGATTCATTAACACACGTTAATTTCACATCTAACACTATATTTTACCACTAATCACCGAATTAACACTAATTAATTAGAGGGTAAATTTGTCATTAAAAAATATTTGGTTAAGGGGTTTTTCATTTTACTTCAAAATATCTCTATTTTGTCACGTAGTGATAGGCCCCAATTAATCCTTATAGGCCCCAATTTAGCCAGGTTATGTAAATCTAGTTTAATTTAAATTGTTAATGTATCTTCTTTCCTATTAAAAAAAATCCCCAAAAAAATAAAAGTACTTTTGAAGGAGAAATAGAGAGAAAGATAAGAGAGGCACAAAGAGAAGGATTTTCCATTGATTAGCATCAGTAGTTTACATAGAACAATATCCCCTATATATATATACATGTAGGAAGTAAACCCTAGATACTATATTGGGCCGCACATCCATGGGCTACAAGCCCTACAACACTCCCCCTTGTGCGGTCCAGTAGAACTCTGTTTGTAGTGCTTCGAATGTAAGTCTTCAAATGTCGTTCTCTCCTTGATGACTTGTGCCGAAATCAATTGCCTTACTAAAACTTTGACAAGGAAAAACCCAGTGGGATAAAACCTTGGTACACCTCTTCACATGTAGTACTTCACATGTTGTCTCTTACCTTATATGTAGTTCATCACATGCAATACGATCTTCACAGATCGATGAGTCTAAGTTGATTGCCTCTTTAAAACTTCGCCAGGGAAACCCAGAGGGACAAAACCTGAACTAAAGATAAAGAGTACAATATTAAGCAAACTTAGAACATAGTTGGACTCGAATATGTTGCCTTATTAAAACCTTGACAAGGAAAACCCAATGGGATAAAACCTTGACGAAGGTAAAAGAGTACAACGTGACAAATGCAAGTAAAGGTGATCCATTGCAGATGATCACTTTGCTCCGTTGAAGTTGACTAGTTGTTTCACAACTCTTAAGGCAGAAAATCCTCGTGGGAAAGATAATAGCCTTAGTTGGGAAAATTACATTCCCGGTGTTTGTTGTTGTCTCATTAAAAACCTTGCCGAGTAACAAAACCTTGTGGGAAAAAGTAACCTCGGTGAAGGAAAATAGTTCAATACACCATTAAATTCTCCCCCTGATGTCAGACAATTTTCATTAGTCTAAGGCATTCAAAAGGAGTTTATCACACTTTACTTTTGTGAGTTGAATGTTTATAAGACCATGTTGTTGATTCTGGAAGTTACGTTGCTTAACAGATTATAGCATTTCATTTTTTGATTCAGATATTTTCAGTAATATCAACGCGATCTTTATGTCTTCAACGTTCAACACACTTGATGTTTTAGTGTTGTCTCGCTAAAAACCTTGTCGAGTAACAAAACCCTTCGGGAAAAACTATTCTCGATCGAAGGGAAAAAGAGTACAAAACATCTTCAATTTCAAAGTAAAATATGTCGACATCATATCCTTGGATCCCCCCCCTGATTACTTTCAGATTTGTTCTAGACTCATTTACTTTAGTCATGTACTTTTCGAAATTGAATATCGGTAATGACCTGGAAAATAGCCTACCGTATCTCCCCCTGATTACTTTCGTTTGAGAAGAGATTATTATTCCTTCATAATCAACAACTTTTGGATTGCACTTTCATTATCATTCCTATTTATGTCTTTTCAGGGATAAAACAATTATACGTCAATGGTTACTTTTAAGTACATGATTACATTCACTATACCATTCCAATGACGTTGTGTTGGCGCGGAGCTATATCTAGCTAACAAGTTCCCTGAGGATGTAAAATTTAATCGAGTACATTATTATACTAAGTAAAACAATGCGTCTATTGTACTTAGATAAGGGAATTTCATCTCCCAACACATCTTCGTCATCTTCCTTTAGACGAAATGGTCACATACTTACATTTGAAGCTCGACTAATCATGGGAGTGCTATCAGGATGCATGTCTTTGTTAAATTGCCTGACAACTTTAGACAAATGCAAATTGGTGGGGTAATATACCACAAGCTCAAGATTCGGTCGAGCTTTCCCCAGATTTTTCATCTCAAATTCGGATTTTAAATAGCTTTTAAGGTCTCTTATCACATCAAGAGTACCCATTACATCTTTACCATCGACATGGATAGATACAATTCCAAATCAGGAACTTTCTTGTGAATACGCAAGGAAAAATAACTTACTTGTCTATTCACTCCAAATCAAATAGTCACTTAGACGGGCATACCACATCCGCCTGATTGCTTCAATCTAAAAGTAAGCGTTCTATTTAAATGTAAACGCACTATGTGGTTTAGAGTCACTTGATTTGGGAAACAAAAGGCTATCAAGTACTTTTGTAAATATCTTTTATCTCTTGATTCTTTCAGAGATACGTAACAACCACATACATATGCTGCATTTCAAGTCCTTTTGAAATTACCAAGCTACCTAAGTAGTGGAACACTATAAAGTTCATTACAAGAGAACAATTCCAGGGATTTGTGAGATACCTCGCGCCACAAGGCGAGTCTTTATACTTTAAGAATGATTTCTTCTCATTATGCTTTGTGACAAATTAATCATGTATGTCCAATAGGATTTACACTTGGTTGGTTAGCACTACCACACCAAATACCTGTATATTTGTCAAAGAACCAAGTTCTCCTGGATTGTATAGGCCAAATATGCTATTTATTTGAAATTAATCAAAATAAAGCATGGTTTGATCTCATTGTGCTCCACTTCTTGAGCAACTATTTATGGATTATATCATCATTGTGCATGCATGATCCTTCCATTGACTCATGTGCATTCTCATAATCCGTCAGGATTTCATTGCTCTCTAGAATCATTTAAAACTTCGGAGCGTCCTCCCATTTGATTCATGGACATATTCAGAGACAATATTATGAGATGATTTATGATGATATAAATAAGTTGTGCCTTACTCACCTACTTCCTTTCTAGGTGAGCATTGATCGAACCTGGTGGTCTCTCCATCTTCCTTTATGGAGCCACGGCCTCAACTACACTTCCACCAAGTGTAGTTGCAACACCTTAGTCTATGGTGTACCCCATACCGAGGATTTTAACCTTGCAGAATATTTGCACTGGTATGTGTGATCTTGTCACTTTAGCGACGCGTTGTACATTACGAAAATCGATTATTCATTGTCACTTCACGTTTACATTTGTGGAGTACTAGAATCAAAATGAGAAACAGTGGGAACACACCCCGAAAATTCCTGACGTTCCTTTAGAAAATACTTTTTCTTATCTCCCCCTAACGACTGGAATATTGTCTCATTAAAATGACAACCCGGTAAGAGATATCCTGCCAAAGGTTTTAAAATGCGGATAATTGTTGAGAGTAAATGTCCAACAAAATTACTTAATCATTTTCGTGACCCATCATAGTACGATGTGGACTCGTAATGGCACATATATAGTGCAACCAAAAATGCGTAAAAACACGAATGTCATGCTTAAATCCAGTTACCAACTGGTACGCATAAAAGGTTGACTAATATTGGGTTATAAAAACAAATTAAGTAAGATGTGTGTAATATTGCATATCCCTAAAGCAATAAAAGATAGGTTGGTACGCATAACCTATTCCTTAGGCACCATCTCAGTAACCTTTGATGGTAGCCTCTCGCGAGACCATTGGGTATAAGATGCTCGCATTGATCCTATTAAACATGCAATATTCATCAAGTCCTTTTGATGTAAATTCTCTAGCATTAACAAGGGTGGTTAACCTTTGCACTTTTCATTGTGTAATATGTGCTAGGAGTTTTCAAACGCAAATTTCTTGGGAACTATAACTAGTCCAAAATGTCAAAACATTCACCAGATCCATCAGTCACTTTAATGGTCTGCATTCTGCATGAATATTTTTCTAAAGTTCACCTTGTTTTCTTTGTAATATGGAATTTTTACCATTTGCATCTTAGGATGGTCTCGATCCTGTTTTACTGAAGGCTTTGTAAAAAATGAGTGATATGCTTTTTTACCTAAAAGCATAATGGGAAGGGGGGTTATGCATCTAGTAATTTAGAAAACACTTATTGATAGATATGTCGTCAGTTTGCATTTTGTCAATCTTTTTCTCATTTTCGTTCACTCAAATAAAGTGATATTTGTATGAGTTCTTTCAAAACAATCATCATGTCACAACCAAAGTTTCTTTATGGTTATGCCAAAAGCCTGTATGAGTCATTTTCCAACATTTCATCGTCGGAGTCAATATGATTCAATAATCCAAATATTATAGTGAATTACATTGCACTAAATTGACTCATTAGTTTCTTTAAAATATATTTCCTTCCAAATATATTAGAGACTATAAAAGATGCAATCAATTACATTCTCATCATTTTGATGTTCCACATGATATCCATTTGCACGGGTTACTTGGGAATTCAACAAGGTGTGATTATCTCTTGGTACATTTAGAGATTTTGCGACGTCTTTGTTCTATCTTGAAGAAAGAAAATGAGCAGTGCTGCGCTCGATAAGGTAGTCAATTGGCCAGGCAAAGTTCTTGTTACCATTAAAGTTGATGTGAAAATTGGTTGTTACTATGATACACATACACATTATATTGTATTTATCAACACCTATGACCAAGGTGCATTTCCAACTCTTTTATTCATGATGGGAGCTAGAATTACATTTTAGCTGATCCCATGTTCAATTGATACCTATACTTTGGTGTCATTACTGTTGGGGAAAAAGAAAAATAATTATATATTTTTTTTTATGATATATATGTCCCTTTTCACATGCCTTATATGAGTCGGTACGTCTAACCCTCATTACTTTGGGGTTCTTTCCATTTTCAATTTTGCTACATTTAGCTTAATTTGAGAAATTTCTTTATCTCAATATGCCAAGAGAATCTCACTACACATGTCAACCACTTACTTTAGGTTGAATATATATTACTAAAGATAATTCTCTTGTTGTCATACTTCAATATATACCGGTTCGTTGGTATTATGGATGAAGTAGAGAAATGAAAATTTTATGACTCATATCATCTTTTGTGAGTTCTTCAACAAAAAATAGAATACATGTGATTTTATTTGAACGTATGTATTGAAACTGTTGACAGATTAATAGTCGAGTAAGTGGATACATTCCACGGAACATTCAAAAATTTTGGGAAAATATCAAGTATCCAATAATGGTGCTCAAGTAATTCTAAGCCCCAAATGAATACATTGGAATTGAGTTGATACAACCAATTAAACAAAATACGCCATTCAATTATATCCAATATCATATTCAAGAGAACAAATAGCATTAATACCAAAATTCTTAATGATTGAGATCAATAAAAATAATTTAAATTGACCGTTTATATGCTGTTGACTTATCTTAAGATAAAAATAAACAAAACTAGGCATATTCTAAAAAATAAATAAATAAGCCTAGCGAGTAAATAAGCCTAGCATATGAAAAATCGCGTTATAGTTACATACCTCAAAATTTGGTTCCCACCGTATATAGGCAAGAGAACCAGTTAAGATAAACTTAGTCGCGCACGTCCCAAAACCGTAGAGAACAAGACAGACATAAAGCTTACACTAAAAGCTGATCTCGATGGTAAGGAAATTCTCACGTATGAGAAATTAACAAGAATCTATATTAGGACTTCTTTAATTCCTAAGCCAAAAGAAAAATGGAGTGGGTCGACTGATAAGATTATCTCTCCATTTAAACGGCAAATGGATCGACAATGACAGGAAGTGCTAATATTTCACCAATTAATCATCTTTTAAGAGAAATGGACAAGAGAACTAATAACCTTTGGAGAGATTTAGCACTCGTGGGCTTCTGCAAAGAGGAAGTTATAAACTTTGGTCATCTCACCATGCAGAGCAACAAGCTAAGGAAAGAGGTACGGACCGGCAGTCCATGGAAAGAATGAAACCTTTGGGGGCAGGGAGATGCGACTTCATAACCAAAGAACAAAGAGCAAAACGTGAAAAAAACTAAAATTTGGGTTTAGTCCGTGTTGTAACGCACCTATTCCAATGATGGAGGGAGACTAAAATTTGGTCAAGCGCAACTTTGAGTTACGCCCAATGTGCGCAACTCCAAATCTCGTCCCATTTTTTTTTTTTTTTTTTTTTTTTTATTATTGTTGAAGCGCAACTCAAAGTTGCGCCCAATTTGTTTTTTTTTGATTATTATTTAGCGCAACTCAAAGTTGCGCCCAAATTTTTTTTTTTTTTTTTTTTATTATTGTTGGGCGCAACTCAAAGTTATGTATTTCATTGGGCGCAATTCCAAATTGCGCCCCATTTTTTTTTTTTTTTAATTGTTGGGGCGCAACTTTGAGTTACGCCATAAAAATGCGCAACTCCAATTTACGCCCGACTAAAGACCAGACTAAAGACTAAATATGGTCGGGTTTTGGTTATAGTCCTGTCTTTGGTCTTTACTCCGTCTCCATCAATATTCCTAAAAATGCATTTTTTACCAAAAAATTTGGTTATACTCCACGACTGTGGATGCTCTGACTGAGTTAAACAGGTCGTGTGGACCGGGTTAGATCGGACCGGAGTGGACTGGACCGGACTGGGTCAGGACAAGCTGGAACGTAACGGAATGAAACGTCATTCTCTTCTCCTTCTTTCTCCGTAGCAGAGACATGCTTTCAACCATAATCACCACCGCATGAACATAAACAAATCAAATATTATATTATATAATGTGATTGCATATGCATATAATAATTTACGTACACATACAAATATAAAATATAAAATTTGTTCAATCGATTGATCATGGGATTTGCATAAATATATTGGATTTATCCAAGATCAAAAACAGGGAGAAAAAAATAATAGGAGAAAATAGATCCAACTTATCTGATTTGATTCGATTCCAGTGATCCCATTGATTCCAACACACTGTATTTGATTGAAAGCAACAAAAAAAAATACAGATCCAAAACAATCCTTCATGGATTTGATAGCAACCCCAAAAAAATTCATTGTCGCAGCCTCGCAGGGTTAGAGCTCGTGCTGATAACGTTTTGAAGGAGAAATATAGAGAAAGATAAGAGAGGCACAAAGAGAAGGATTTTCCATTGATTGGCATAAGTAGTTTACATAGAACAATATCCTATATATATATATATACACACACTTTTTCCTACAAGCCCTACAACAAGCACCTATTTCTTAGGCCACTTTTTCCGACCAAACAACTGATTCACACTTGCATGATGATGTCAACGCTGATAAAACGTGCATATTTTTAACCTCTCTTCGGTTTGCATCTCTGATCATGATTTTATGGTTTTTGGGTTTTTCATCTGAAGATTCCAGTGATCATCGGCAAATTTAGGATTACAAACCACCTTTTGCATACGGATTTGAAGCGGAAGACGGATTTTGCTGGTAACCTTAACAAAATCTCTACTTGGATCTTCTCTGGAATCTTTCCTGGAGTCCACATTGTTGCTTCCTTTCACGAGAAACTGTGATGTGATCTTCTGTGTCGGGGCTAATACTGTATACGGCTACTGGCCATTATTGCAAAATCCATTAATCAAAGAACTGTTTTTTTTTTTTGGGATTACTCGAAAATGGTGGGGGACTACTCTCCATTTTTTGGGTGGACATTAGAAGTAATATTGAGTCACCCCTTATCTAAGTTTTTTTTAATAACAAACTTGCCCTTATTAATTAAATTAGTTAGTGTAATGATTAATTAGTGTTAGTGTAATGATTAATTAGTGATTAGTGAGGTTAGATTAATTAGTTGGGTGTTTTTAAAAGAATAATTTTTGAGAAGAAGGGTTTTTTTTCTTTTTTTTTTAAGATGATTGATTTGAAAATGAGGGTTTTGGGTACTTAGGTATACTTCAAATTTACTTAATCTTGCTTGAATTGGCATAAACTTTCGAAAAAATGAAAATTTTATAAACTGATTTCGGCTATGACAGTAGAGTTCGGCTACGAAATCTGAAGAACGGGTAGCCGAAGTCTTTAGCTAGTTTAGTTCGGCTAATGCTTCTGAAGACACAGGTACTCGAACTCATCTTTAATGGAGTTTTTGCTTTCAGAGAATAGTTCGGTTAGGAAATAAAAAAATTGCGAGGTAACCGAACTAAAAGTTCGGCTAGGAAAAAAATTTACGGCGTAACCGAACTTAAAGTTCGTCTAGGAATTTTTTTTTGCGACGTAACCGAACCAAAAGTTCGGCTAGGAAAAAAAAACTGCGACGTAACCGAACTTTTTTCTGAAAGCAAAAACTCCATTACAACTAAGTTCGGCAACCTGCGCCTAGAAACTTTTTTTTTCGAAATAGCCGAACTTTCCTTCATGTTCTTTGTTTCCATCAGGTTCGGTTAGTTCGACAAAATTGTTCCCAAAATTCCTAGCCGAAGTTCTCTCTGCGACTTCCATTTTCAACTCATTTTGACGATTACTTCTCATTTTTTCAACCAAAAACGAATGAAAAATAATGGGTTTGTTATAATTTTGATTTTGTTAATGATTTAAATTAAGCTATATATAGAGGTGGCGGCGGTGGTTTGAGGTGGTCGGTGGTGGTGGTAGCGAAGGTGGTAGGTGGTGGTCAGTGGTGGTGAGCGGCGGTGGTGAGCAGCGGTGGTGATGGGAGGAGGTAGTTATTAGGTTGGTTTTAAATTGACTTCGGTTAAGGGTAGGTTAGTCATTTCTACACTTTATGATACCCCTTATAAGTTATAACTATAGGGTAAATATTCCTATCACAAAGTAGTCCCCCACTATTTTTGAGTAGTCCCCAAAAAACGGTTCTAATCAAAGAACTATAAGTTATCACAACATGACTACAATGAATCCCATGTAATAATCTCCCTGTGCAAGTCTAGAGCAAGGCTGACTTTGCCAGTTCTACTAATGCCCACATGTAGAACATCATTCTCAACATTTCCTCAAACAGTAAGCGGGACCTTTCAGAAAGCTCAATGTATAGATATCAGGTCGGATTCTAGCAGTATTCATCATGTTATAAAGTTGAAAAGCAGCAGTACTCATCATGTTGTGTAGACTTGGGAGTTGGAACTTCTTTCATATCTATATGAAGCTTTTAGCTGCTAACCATAACCACTACGAGGATAGATGGATTATAGCTTACTGAGTAAGAAAAATATAAGAGAGGACTCAGAAGAAGAAGGATTAGGAATATCATGTAATAGCCCGTTAGTAGTTTAATAAATTATATGCTTCAAAAAAAAAAAAAATGCGGCCATACTAAAAATTTTATTGTCAAAAATTCTGAAGATCAAAGGACGAATACACTTCCAAATTCCAATCATTTATCATGGTCTTCTCTTCATAATACTACGGTTTGTCAAGAAACATATACAAAATACAAATTTGAAACCAAGAACTGGTCTTAAGATAAACTGCTGGGTGTAGTTAACCATGAGCAATTTAACCATGCGCGATCACAAGGATAACCAAAATCAACTCCACCCTTTCCAACTTCATCATCTTGAATATATTACTTCAGTTGGCAAGGCAGATACTGCCAGAACTTGGTTTTCTTGCTGGTAGGACTGGTAATGGAGCTTTGCCTTTGAGGATCCTAACTGCCTCCTTCATACTCTCTGCGAACAAGTCAGGAAGAGAAAGCCACCTAATCACACTGGAGTAAATAACAAAAACCCAAACATTATCAGGACATGCCGAATTTGGACAGAGCCGATTGGAACAAAGTTGAGAATGCTTCAGAGAGACTTTGATCATCGGCTTTCAACTTCATCTGTGCCTTCGATGTTGATGTATTAATGACACACTCCACCAGAAAAAATGTTGTCGCCTCCTCTGCTTTTTGAGCATAAAAGAAAAACTTGAAGTTTGGAGCTTGGCCACCAGAGGCAATGCAGTGGACTGAATGTGCTTGCATGTGTCTGAGGAGTACTTGTGGAGATGTCAGTGCTGCAATTCCTTGAGGGTTCATAGAGATTTCCTGCAGGCAAAAAATAATTGTAAGAAGAATATCTGAAAGATGTTTAAATGACATTCAACAGTCCAGTGAAAAAGAATTACAATTCTTGCCAAATGTTTCAAACTAAGATGGATCTCAAAGGCAACAGTATGAGGAGCGAGAATTTTACTCATTCATGAAATGATAAAACCTTCGTTCAGGAAAGAACTAGACACTTTCGATAAGCTAGGGTGTTTCAGTCTACAAGAACTTGGTTCAGAATTAAACGAGTTTTTGGAAACCCTTGTCATGGACCCAGTTTCAAACTGTTCAACCATAAGTTTCTCTCAGTAAAAACTAAGGCCTTGCTTGTCAGGTAAAAAATAGAACAAGAAACAAACTTTGCAAAACCTCAACATTGGACAAACACTAATGGATCGAGATGTGTCTCTAACACAGGAGCACTGAGAAGCAGGGATAGGAACAGAACATAACTTCGGAAATATAAGTTGAAGAGTGATACATTACAGGCAAGAAGATTATATCAATCCATTGAAGAAACGAACTACATAAAGCCAAAACATAAGGAAATGTGTAATAAACCTGAGTCAAAGATACTGGTAGCTGTGCCCATTTCCTCTGGAATGAGCTTGGTTCAAGAACTGCCCTTGCACTAAGATTCAATGAAGGAGGTGCAGGTGCAATTGCTGGACCTAAACCAAGAAGATCATCAATCGCGAAGGTAGGCTGTGGACTGCTGGAGTTTGATATTGTCAGTTGTGAAGTGGCCTGAGCTACAGAAGAAGCATCATATGAAGAAGTGTTGTATGCAGAACCATTACTGATAAGACCTTTACTTTCTTCCTTTTCTGAAGTACTTAGTAGAAGATCATTGTCACTAGCTTCAACTCGGTGTGCCGGCAATACATTATCTGCAGATTCTGCTCCCACTGACAAACTTCCAGGATCTTCTGAAAACTCAAACGGCCCCCTATGCTCTTTATCAGTAAACATATAGGAAGGCTGCAAGAAAATTAATATGTCAGTTCACAGAAGCTAAGATTCTAATTCTGTGAGTATTTAGATATGACTTCAGACTTTTAGTACACACAAAGTATAACAAAAAATCGAGATAACCCAGTAGAAAGAATCATTTTCAAAACTGATGAAACCCCACATAAAATAAGTAAGAACAAATTGTCTCCAAACAATGTGAAGGTTGATGCATATTAAAAGTGTACTCAGTTAACAGTGCAGTGGATCTGTTAACTTTTGAATGCCCTTCTAATTTAGTGGAGAACCTAGAGAGCACATGAAGTACTTCGATTTCTATATTGCCTCTGAGAACCATTAGGTAAAAAAGCAATGTGCTCTACAAACATGGTAATTTGTATTCTCAGGTTTATGACTATACATGCGCCTCACTTCTTCATAATCTAGAAGACTTTATAGGTTTTCTAGCAACATGCTTATTTACAAGAACGCTTATTGGGAACAGAATCATAGTACCTTCTGGTATACAACAGACAGGCTATTGAATTCGTCAAATATGCGATCTTTGATTTCACTGTTCTGAGTATCAGCAAAGACAGAAACCGCTTGCTTTGGAGGGTTAACCACACGTTCTGCTACAGATACATTGTTTTGCAAAAGTCTGTAGTAGAATAAAGCTCTATCATGAACATCCTGCAAACACACAACTGCTTAATAGAACACTCGTGCAAAGTAAGTTAATACAACGTACAAGTACATTAACTCGAACTCTTAACATGTTTTTCTGCTTTGAAAACATTAATGCAGATCAACATTTACCTGGTGAGAATCAGCAAGTCCTGCAGCCAATGCAGCTCCAAGAGTTTTCTGTGTCTCAGGTGGCCTTCTGAAGAAACATTTAAGAACTGCAGTAAGAAGGTGCAGTCGGACCTGTAAAAATATGACAGATTGATATTTAATCAAATGTATAAGAACGATAAGAAGAGCGAGTCGAAACAGAACAGATTAATCTCATGGTTCTGAGTTTCTTTCCCATGACTACCTATCCAGATTATAGAGTTATTAGAAGGTTGAGAGGGAAAAAAGTGGACGCAAATTATGTACATGACTGCTGGATACCAGTAGGCTGCCTCTCCAACTACTGAACTTCTCCAAGATCAGAACGACATGCAGACAAAAGAAGTTACAAGGGGCATGCTATAAGGATAACTTGAAGAAGAAGATAATTTTACCTCTGGAGAATGTTCTTCATCCCAATCTTCAATAAGGGTTTCCAGAACGTAGGAGCATCAAGCATGTCGTGAGAATACTCTCCCAGCATCCATATAAGAGAAGCCTTGGCCTTGGGTTCTTGGACATTTTTGCTGCTGATATTCCCAACAACTGCTATACAGTCCTGACTCCATTGAGGATATTTCCGTAGGAGATCTTTCACAAGCACCTGCAATTGCAAACAGCGTCAGATCTGCTAACAACAGTTGAGTTGTATTGTATAATGGATATTTACAACTGGTATTCAGAAAAAATAAATGTACCAGAGTTTCAGCAGTCACATAGTCCTTTTCCATCTCAAGAAACTGAAGAAGTCTGTCAACAATAGCATTAACATCATACTGCTGAAGTGCTATTTTCCCAACAGCTCGCACCGACTCTCTTGCAATGGGCACGTCAACATTTGCAACATATTCACATAACTCCGTCACTGAAATGGACTCAATAAAGTCATGCAACAGTAGTATATGAAAATCTATAGACTACGAGCATAGCTTGATGAAGGAAGGACTCATCAAAGAGAATAAACGAAAGAAATAAAGATATGCCAAAAAGATGGTTTATTTACCAATGTCATATGTGTTGCTCTCGTTTGCCACTGCAGTCAACATATCGAGCTTCAACTTCTTAACATAAGATGGCTCATTGTACTGGCAATAGAAATGCTTGTAGTCCGAAGAAAAAAGAATTGGTGCTCGCATAACCAAAAGATGTAAGTGGCTCAATACAGCATAAGATTGTTCTGGACTTCCAGAGCTCACTAGAGTGAGCAGAGGTGCTTTAATACGTTCATACACCTGCACTTCAAAGAAATACAATTAAATTCAGAAAGTAACAAGAGAATTGGTTGCTATCATGGGAGCAAGACAACCAGCTTCAGCCAGTCAATCAAAATCAACTGAACTAACGCCATAACAGGTGTTCAAAAAAAACACAACTTGCAGTACCCCCATTATACTCTAATAGTTCTCCTTAGTTTCGCAACAACTGATGGCTTTTATGCGTCCATTCTTTTTCACCGTCCAAAGGCTGACTCATTTTATTTACTGTAGATTTATTGTTTAAACTTTAAACTTTTTTAGCCTTCTGTTTCTGGTACACATGTTAGTTTACTTAAGTATATATGAGGGAGCATACGATGCTCATCTCACTTGTGAAGATGCTCCTCATTTAGTACGGAGATCCCCAATTGAATCTGTATCGGTACAGAAAGATTCCTTTTGATACTTTTCAAAGATCCCGTATTTGAAAGTTGAAATAGGTTAATCTACAAGATACTTATTTAACAATAAATGAAACAGAAAAAGAAAAGTGAATATTGTCATAAGCACCTGTTGGTGAACATCTGCCATAGACAGGGTCAAGTGCAGGAATAGCTTAGTAGTTGCTAAGACAACAGCACCATTTGCATGTTGAAGTCTATCCTCGAGGAGATTCATAATATCGAATATCTCATTGCTATCTGTGGGTACATATTTGGAGACCAAGTCAAGTACAAGACACTGTGCCCATTCACTGAATTCTCTGATCCTGCAAAACCAAGGGCGAAAAGGCTGATTAAAAGCATAACCCTTTTAACAAGTTACTGCAAATGATGCTTCATTTTGATTCATATGATTAATACGGAGTTGACAAATTTTACAGAAGCATGACTAGCATGACAGAACTATTTCTTGAGAAGAACATACTAAAGCTATGTAAAATAACAATACATTGATTAACAAGATAAACTGATGGAATTGAACGAGTGAATGTAAAGAACGAACCGGTTCAAGAGGTAATATACTACGGGCTTGCTAAGCAAACCTTCTCTCTCCCTAGAAGCTTCTTCAGAGTTACTTGCTTCCAAGCTCCAAATCTCTTGTAAAGCAGATAAACTATTTGCTACTACCTGGCAAAACATTATACCGAAACAACCAAATTAATAGGCATCCTCCGTGTATATTTGAAAACTAAAACACGTAAGGCTAATTTCAACAGAAATAGATATGATGGCAAACGTACTCTCTTTCAAGCAAAAGTGTAACTAGTTCATTACAAGAGGATTATGGGTATCATAAGGGATTGAATAAGTAAACCGATTGGTTATAACTGCCCAACTAAAACTGCACTGAAAGATCTGTATACAGTTGACCTTAACATTTACATGAGCTACATTTTCTAATTTCACAAACAGACAAGTGGAGAAACTAGCGTAACCTTTCAGTTAATGTTGTCAGGTCTGTCTGACTTCACTTTTTTTCTAACCTTTTGGCTTTTGAATAAAATTGGTTCGTGTAGCCAAAAAAAAAGACAATAAAAATGGAGAAACTCTATACAGGTTGAAAGTAATACAAGTGCTAAAGAGTCTATGTTCAGACCAAACCAAACAAGAAAGTTAAAACTGAATGCTCAGCCTTGTAAAACCAAACCTACTTTCTTCAACCTCTCCAACAGTTCACCCAAGTTACTAGCCCATTGACATCCCTTAATATCATTTCAATCAGATAAATCCTAGTTTGCCACATGCAAATACAATAGAACATGTTATTACTATCGGTTACTGTTTTCAACCACCAAGTTTATATTTCCTTACCATCCCTAATCCCCCTAACGCTATTCTCACTCAGTGAACTATTGTTTTCCATCAACAAGTTTACAGTATTCATTCCCATCACTAATCAACATTGTGCTAGAGTGAACGCCAATTTGGTGCATTCGTCCCATGTGGATGCCCCATTCATTGTTGGATGAGCAACCCATCGGGGTTACCGACTGGCATATACATGAATAGGCACCACAGAGCACCAAGTGCACGAGCATCCTAACATTTTGCTCTAATTCAACGAATTACCATTGCATATTAAACACAACAACTGTACAAAAAAAAAAATGAAAAAAGTCTAAGAATGAAGTGATGGATGGATACCTGAGAATCAGAATCATTAAGCAGCAACATCTTCAACGTAGACGGAAAATCAGCATCGATACAAGTAGATGGTGAAATATGATATAATTTCAAAACACCAACAGCAGCAACAGTTCTAACATAAGGATTCCCATCTTTCAAACCTAAACCCAACGGACCAACTAAATACTCAACCAAATTCGTAACTCTCAATGAACACAAACTCCTCAACGCTAATCCTCTTATCATTGGATCTTCATCTCTACAATCTTTCTGTAAGAAATTAATAGTTAATAATGCTAGATCTGGATTCCCTTTAGCATAATTACCAACATATAAATAACACATTTTCTTCAACACTATATCATGTGTTGCTGAACACATAACCATTTCACTGAATAATGATGATACATCAATTCCCACTGTCATGTATGATATCACTTTCTTGAATAACTCTCGTTTTGAATCGTCTGTTCCTGGTGCTCTACTTCCAGCTAGTTGTCGCAATTGTAGCTTCAAATCTGATACTTCTCCTTTCCTGCAAAGAGAAAAACGAGTCAATTAGGGCTTTTGTTGGAGTGAATTTGAGAATTTTGTTTGAACTTACCCAGAAGGTTGAGATGGAGATTGAGATTTCGATGCTTGTGGTGGAGGAGCCATTGTTTTTTTAGGGATTCAAAATTTGATCAATTAGGGATTTCGATCATCAACAGAAGAGTCTGAAAGAGAGACTGAGACTTCCAACTTCTGAGACCTGGCTGACTGCGAGCTTTACAATGGTCGTCCGACTCAGCCCATTGGTGATTCTCTCAACAACCATGTAATCGTATGCGTATGGCGTAAATTAGTATGTGTAATCAAAGATGGCTACTACGGGGACACTTATTTTTGATAAGGGGTCTTGTGGTAGCGAACACTGCCTGGCAATTAGAAGCTGAAGCAGGTTTGCAAGGAAGATAATTTTTTGCTTCCAGAAATCATTCACAAGTTTAGCTATAACTAACTTTTAACTTTTCAGCTTAATTTAGTAGAGAAGTTACTTTTCATGTGGTATCCATACACCCTATAGGCGGAGTGTTGCGGTTGGTTAGACATTTTGTTATGAATCCCTGATTCTTCCCATTCTGATAAGGTTGTATCGGATTTTCAGATGGCTGCTACAAAAATGAACTAATTTCTGCTATATACAAGACCAAATAAGAATTTGACGAAGGATTTTGCTACTAAATGAAACCAAGAAAAAAAAGAGAAAAAAAAAACTCCTCTATATCTCCTAAAAGAAAACTAGTTGTCACGCTCACAAATACGGGGAAATCCATCAATGGAGCCCTGATGATTCTCTTTATGCCCCTTAAAATGATCTTTGACGTTCTTTTCTTCTTTTCATTTCTCTCTTTGGTAGATCTTTAGTTTTCTATATTGGGTATATTCTTATTTAGATTCTTTGATTGTCTGATTGGTTTTATCTTCTTTTTTTTATTATTCTCGCATGCTCATTTGTTTCCAATTGGTTGCTAAGTACTGGAATAAGTAGTTATTAGTTTGAACTTTATGTTTCATCGGTTGTTGGTTTTGAGTCACTGATACAATTTGATTATCAGAGAAAATAACTCAACTTTGCTGGATAGTATGACTAATCAATCTCAATTAGCTTTCTTAAGCGATTTGGGGGTTGTGAGTTTGTAAAATCAATTTGATTAATTCATCGATTAGGTAAAAATAATCTTTTCGGGATTTGTCTAAAATCCTAGTCTGTTGTTAGAGTCAATAGAACTAGAATTAACCCTCGAATTTCCTCTTTCTTGTTAGTTGTTAATTTTTGGATGATAATCTGATGTGACTCAATAATGTTGTAGAAAGTGGTAGTAAGGTTGTCGTTCACTCGGACTTGATGAGATTGATTTTTAATAATTAATAAAAGAAAATAATAAAAATACAGAATATATACAATTTATGTCACAAGATGGAGAGATGTGTTGGGACTCGTGGATTCGGCCAAACTCATAACAAAAGGTTCAATTTATTTATTCTCAACAATTAAAGCTCAATAAACAAAATAACACAGACTCTTATTTTTGCCAAGGTAGACTCTCAAAATATTAATTGTATCCCTAAGCATAGATTATCTAAACAAAGCATAACCTATCTAATTGAATAACAACCAATTTAATCAAATCATAATTCTATTTTAATTAGTGCAAAAGTCAAATAAAGAATTAATTAAAATTACCCATGTATGAAATTTGTCTTCCTCCGTCGTCCCAGTGATGGGTTCTAGCTCATCATGTTGGAAACACGCTCAAAATCCATTTTTATTGCTCAAAGGAGGTGTACAAATGATGAAAAGGGAAAATGATGAAAATCAAGTGTTTGCAACGATTATAAGTGTTGCAAATACTGTTACAAGGAATGATAAAACCGTTACTTCTTTTAAGTCTCGCCCCCTCCGTATTACGACCCTCGACTAAGTGTCGTAGACACTGTAGAAGAACGACTGCCTCTGGTGGTCCGTTCTTCGTGTTCTTGGTGCAGCAGCAGCAGCAGCAGAGAATAATTCTGCAACTCGATTTTTCTTGGCTCTGTGGCGTTCTAATTTCTCCCAAACTCTCCGTCTCCGTTCTATGGCCTCCCAGCACCTATTTATAACCTTTTTGGAGCAAGAATAACTCCTCATTAATCCCGTAAATCTTCCATTACTCTGAAAGCAAAAATATTGTTCTCGGAAAATATTCTTTCCATTTTTTTGTAGCAAAGACGCGCCCGCATCTCGTTATTTTCTTCCTTATTTACCTTCTACACTCGTCCGGCAACATCACACACACTCCAAACACGAGCAAGGCACGTCTCAAAGCTCACAACGACCCATGCAAACCCGTGCTTTCTCGCTTTCTTCTAGCGAGTTATCTAGCCAAATTTAGGTCACTAATCGACCCATACCAACCCCGTTATGCTCTAACAGGTATCCCTATCAATCTCGGCCATTGAGTCTCACTAAAACTCACTCAAAAATCCGACCAAAATCTCGCCAATGAAGGAAACAAGTTTTCCCGCCAAAACTGGATTTTCAAACGAAGGAGAAGGTCACCCCTTATCCAACATTGGGGTGCGAATATCAATTGGGTGCCCCTTAGTAATTGGGTTACCCCTTATCCAAAGTGGGAGTCCGAATATCAAATGTCCTCCGTGGTTGTTCCGCGCAACTTTTTGAGCCGAATTTTCCAAAAAAAATACATAAAAACACAATATTAGTACAAAAATCGAGTTCCAACAATACCAACACTGAGGACAATTCAGACACAAAAAATGTGTCTATCAAATACCCCCAAACTTATTATTTGCTAGTCCGCGAGCAAATTTATTCTAGAAAATAAAAATCATTTGAACCCCTAGGTGGCCCTAGTATGAGTGTTGTCTCCTGAGGGTTTACCAGAGGTGTACCCACAAAACCTTTACCTGCACCCTAACTATCTACGTTAACTTTGGAAGGCACTAAAGAATCTCCTTGGTTGGCATACTTATTGACTACAGGAGGAAGTACCCTGATGCGAAATTCCAATTGTTGTACACGAGTTTGCACTCAAGCATACTAAAATTCATATATAAGTCACAAGAGCTCTACTCGATAGTCGCACTATGGACATCAATACCCGTAGCCAAAACTAATCACATGGATAGATCAAGAAGATGGATATAGAGAAAACATAGATGGTTTTGATGTTTACTAAGTGAACGGTGTTTCCCATATCTCGTCTCAAGGCCTCCGCCAAAATGAACTTATCCTAATGGACCGAGATACTAGTTCGACTAATATCAACACACCGGCATATACAAGGGAACCAAAGTGGTCGATAATCCTAACTCTAGGTCAACACAACGGCATATACAAGGGTTCCAGTGGTCGACTTTATTGAATTTATTCCGGTTGGTCTGATGGTCTGGTCTCAATTTCTTCTTCTTCTTTTTTTTTTTTTCACTTTTTTTTTTTTCAATTTTTCTCTTCTTTTTTTTTTTGTATCTCAATCACTCTAATTCACCCTAGCCTTGGTAACAACTTGATTCGTGGGCCCCACCTAATCACTTAGAGAAACATAGTTTACAAAGAACAAAACAAAATAAAAACAGAAGTGAAAAGGACTCAACGAGATATGGTGAAACTATCATGTTATTTCTAACACCTGAGCTTTGTGCTTTTATGAATAGACTCTTTAGATGTTGCCATCTAATCAGATTGGTTCCTCAACTCCTACAACCAAAATGCTTCCATCCACTTAGATTGGTTAGTGCCGACCTTAATAAACTTAAATTTCTAGGCTCTGGAGTTTATTTATTGCAACTAAAAACTAACAAGAAGTTTCTTCCCCACCCCCAAACTTAAATCTAACATTGTCCTCAATGTTCTAAAGATGAAATTAAAAGCATGAACAATGAGAAACTGTCACCACTTGAAGAAAAGAGTAAGGAAAGATATTACCGTGTTGCAAGAGCATGGGTTACCTCCCAAGAAGTGTTAAGTTTAAAGTCTTCAGCCAGACATCAGAAGGAATTAGTCACCTCATAGAATCATAAAGTAATAGCCTAATAATTGTGGATCCCCAAAACCAAATAGGGCTATCACAAGTAAAAGGAATCGCAACATCCCAAGAAAATTAGCAAATAAAACACACCCTTGTCTAGTTTCCTGTTTAAGACAACTACATCTAGTTGTGGTTCAGGCTCAGGTTCTATAACTGGATCTAGATAACATATTTTCATAGGTTGCATTTCCTCAAAAGTTGAATCCGAATGTTTAGGTTCTAGAGTCCTGGAAAACTCAAATAAAAGCTTAGAAGCACATAATAATAACCTAAATAATTGCGGATCCTCGAAGTCAATCGACTTGACTCATACAGTTGACACACGTAGTGGTCATTCTTAAGCAAATGTGTCGACCCTAATCTGCTAAAGTAATTAGGTTTAGTCTCAAAACTTAATAATTGACACATCTTATACGTTCCCACAATTGGAAGGAAGGTTTTTGGTGGGAAAACAAAGTCAATCGTGGTATCATAGCCTCGGGTTAACCACATCAACCAGAGGATGGGTTTCTAACAACCGAACTTCTTTATGGACACAACTAGGTTCGTGAAAAAGTGTATGAAGATAATCTTTTAAAATGGTTGAGGCACATATGTCAAGTCCCAAGTTAGGGACTTTTCTAAGAGTTAAAGCACATGGAGAATGATAATCACCCCCAAACTTAGAGTTTTCAAAGTGTCTCTAGAAAGACTAGTCACAACTTCCCTAATTTCAAGGTCATCTGATTCCTGAAAATGGTCAATTGATTCTTCTAAGTCAGTTACATCCTCACTCATATCTACGAGTTCATTTTCTTTTTCTAAGTCTATTGTTTCTAAATCGCTAGACTCAAAATATACTGCTCCTCTAAACCATCATTGGCTTCGTAATCAAAAGGAAATACTACATCGTCTAAAAACGGGGGTATCTCTAGTCAAATCCTCATCCTTTTGAATAGGTGAATAATTATTAAAATTATTTGGATTTGAACTAGAAATATTATCATCATTAAGCTCAATTGGAGTAACAAATTCCTGATCGCTATGCCTACTGATTTCAAATTCTTCATCAACACTATCCTCATCATAATCATAACATGAAAATGGTTGAACCTCATCTAAATTAGTGTTACCAAATCTAACCTCGTCATCTTGATTATAAATATCCTCATTTTCATGGGGTATTATTGGAAACACAAGTATTGGGAATTAAGATTATTTCGAGCAAGTTTTTCGACAATCCTATTTGTACTTTCAAGAAATTGCTTAAGAGTCTCTTCTAAAGACATCCTAGTTGACTCGCTCTAGGGACTCATCCGGAATATTTAAGGTTTCCTTCACAAATAAGGAATGACTCTTGAAAGCCTCTTCTAGAGAAATAGATGAATTGTTTTGCTCATAAGACCGATGCACGTGTGGATAGTAATTGGGCTCACCATGGTGTGACCCATAACCTTCAAAAGGTTGGCGTTCCCAACCACTATTCACACTATGGTCATAGTAGTAATGTCCATATTGTTCGTTGGATATTCGTTGTATTGGCTATACCAGTTTGACATCCTAACCGCAAGGGAATTCTACACAAACACAAACAAGGTCGACTCGACCAAAACAAACCTATTGATTTCTAGCAAACAAAAAGCATGATGGCTCCACTTAGATTGTTTCTAGACCAGCTTCTAATCTTTCGAAAAGGAACTCGTTATAACTGAGCAAACCCTCTCGGGAATCAATCCGAGTTTAAGTGAGTTGAATAGAGGCGAGGGAAGCCGCGTGGAGCTTTGATACCTGTGGCCTCACCGCATTACAAGGCGGCGCAGTCACGCATTCAACTCACGTAAAACCATCATGAACTTCGAAGTATGCTCAAAAGAGTAACCAATATTTTTCGAACGACTTTCCTATTAAGCTCGTTACCCTATAGGTCTCGTTCTAGTCAAAATTTTAGGCTTAGGTTCGCGTTTGGTTTAGTTTTCCTAAGGCGGGCAAGAAGAGCGTGATGAAATCCGAACCCTTATCTTGTATGGCCAGGCCTTGCCCTTTACTAGGAAATTAAAACAAACTTTGGATTCGGCCTCGACATATATTCACACGAAATCATCCAAGAAACCCGCCGATTGGGGATTCGCGGGTGTTTAGAATTCTTACCTCCCATTCCAGACGGGGATGAACCGTTGAAGTCGACTCGGCCACGACTCCTATGTCGTGTACGAACCCGAGGGGCCGAGGTGATATCGTAATCACCGTCCTTCCCCGTGCGCTTTATATTTAAATTACCCTTCCTTAGGGTTTTAAAAAAAAAATGTCCAAAAGTCCAAAAATAAAGTCCAAAATTAAGAAGTCCAAAAAAATAAAAATAAAAATTACAAAAATAATTACCTAATTACAGTTTCTAAAAATAAATAAAAAAAAAATTAATTACACTATATACAAAATTTTCTTCTTCACTCCTTTTGGATTCCTCTTTTCTTTCCTTCTTTAGCTTCGCTTTTGTTTTCAACGCTTTCTCCCTTTTTCTTGAGCTCAATTCCAAATCTGAAAACAAACAGGAAATACCAAAAGGCGTAAAAAAGAACAAAAAATAAATAAAAAAATAAAACCTAAAAACAAATCTATACACAAGTCCGCGTCGGCGGCGCCAAAAATTGATGTGACTCAATAATGTTGTAGAAAGTGGTAGTAAGGTTGTCGTTCACTCGGACTTGATGAGATTGATTTTTAAGAATTAATAAAAGAAAATAATAAAAAATACAGAATATATACAATTTATGTCACAAGATGGAGAGATGTGCTGGGACTCAGGATTCGGCCAAACTCATAACAAAAGGTTCAATTTATTTATTCTCAACAATTAAAGCTCAATAAACAAAATAACACAGACTCTTATTTTTGCCAAGGTAGACTCTCAAAAGATTAATTGTATCCCTAAGCATAGATTATCTAAACAAAGCATAACCTATCTAATTGAATAACAACCAATTTAATCAAATCATAATTCTATTTTAATTAGTGCAAAAGTCAAATAAAGAATTAATTAAAATTACCCATGTATGAAATTTGTCTTCCTCCGTCGTCCCAGTGATGGGTTCTAGCTCATCATGTTGGAAACACGCTCAAAATCCATTTTTATTGCTCAAAGGAGGTGTACAAATGATGAAAAGGAGAAAATGATGAAAATCAAGTGTTTGCAACGATTATAAGTGTTGCAAATACTGTTACAAGGAATGATAAAACCGTTACTTCTTTTAAGTCTGCCCCCCCTCCGTATTACGACCCTCGACTAAGTGTCGTAGACACTGTAGAAGAACGACCGCCTCTGGTGGTCCGTTCTTCGTGTTCTTGGTGCAGCAGCAGCAGCAGAGAATAATTCTGCAACTCGATTTTTCTTGGCTCTGTAGCGTTCTAATTTCTCCCAAACTCTCCGTCTCCGTTCTATGGACTCCCAGCACCTATTTATAACCTTTTGGAGCAAGAATAACTCCTCATTAATCCCTAAATCTTCCATTACTCGCAAAAAAAATATTGTTCTCGGAAAATATTCTTTCCATTTTTTGTAGCAGCACGCGCCTGCATCTGTTATTTTCTTCCTTATTTACCTTCTACACTCGTTTGGCAACATCACACACACTCCAAACACGAGCAATGCACGTCTCAAAGCTCACAGCGACCCATGCAAACCCGTGCTTCTCTGCTTTCTTCTAGCGAGTTATCTAGCCAAATTTAGGTCACTAATCGACCCATACCAACCCCGTTATGCTCTAACAGGTATCCCTATCAATCTCAAGCCATTGAGTCTCACTAAAACTCACTCAAAAATCCGACCAAAATCGCCGTTGAAGGAAACAAGTTTTCCCGCCAAAACCGGATTTTCAAACGAAGGAGAAGGTCACCCTTATCCAACATTTTGGGGGTGCGAATATCAATTGGGTGCCCCTTAGTAATTGGGTTACCCCTTATCCAAAGTGGGAGTCCGAATATCAAATGTCCTCCGGGGTTGTTCCACGCAACTTTTTGAGCCGAATTTTCCAAAAATATTTATTTCCAAAAATACCTAAAAATACATAAAAACACAATATTAGTACAAAAATCGAGTTCCAACAATACCAACACTGAGGACAATTCAGACACAAAAAATGTGTCTATCATAATCCTCGGTTTAATCTTCAAACTTGGTCCCCTTGGTAGAAGTTATTAAGTAATCTCTGATTGGTTCTTGTCATAGAGCAATTCATAATTGAGTTTTAGTTAATCCTTTCTCTAATTAGTACATCTATAATGCTTTAAACTGAGAACAAACTAATATCAATTAAACTATAGATGACTTTAGCTTCATACATGCATCTAATTCTTAACAACTTAGAACCAACTTACATACTATTTCAAATACTAGTTTATTTTAATAATAGATTGGAAATTAGGTTATTCCATGGATGTTGCTCTATATTATGCTTGGTGAAGCTCCTGATACTCTAGCTAGACATGCTCCACATACACACCCTCAAACCATAAAAGGATTTGACATCCTCCCTCTTGATTTCCTATCCCTGGATCTTCTATTCCTTCAGGTAGAAATAGATGGAAAAGACCCTCACTACAGTCCACTAACCTTTGTACCTCCAATGGTTGCATAAACAATTGAATCCCATGGTATGTAGATGAATAATAATGGATGCGATGAAGTTGTCTTCTCCTACAACACATGGTTCTTGTTTCGGTTACTTAGGAATCTCTATGAATTAGTTGGTGATTGTATGACATTTTGATGTTGTTGTTAGTCTAGTGGTTAGTGTTCTTCCATGTGTATGATTTTTTCTCTTTAGTTGATGGATTAGTTTTCTTTTAGGTGTTGTATTATCCTCCCTGATTTTTTTATACGTCAGATTAACATGGTTACTAGCATTATTAAAGGCACTAACCCACCCTGACTTTTTTCTATGGGCTCTTCAATTTCTCGGTCATGGGTATTGAATGTGGTTCATACCATTCTAGAGTCTTATGTCTTTATTTTTTTTTCTATAGGTGTGTTTCATTTATTGAGAAGTAGATTCTTTGATCTGTCTTCTATTCGCCTGTGTGTTTCTCTTGCTTTTCTCTCCTTTATGGTTCTTGAATGGCTTTTTTCCCACTTAATGTCCATTCGTTTCTCTTGAATGGGTTGTGAAATTTTAGCTTTTTCTCCTTGCTGGATATGATTGTTAAGCCTAGAGTATTTCTCAACTATCCTCTTAAATATGTTGTTTAATAGCTAATCTCTCAATAGATAGTAGTCTTATTCCAACCAAAATTTTTGTTTCATACTGAATTCAATAGATAGTAGTCTTATTCCAACCAAAAATTTTGTTTCATATTGAATTCATTGGCCTTGAACCAAGAAGCAAAAGTAAGCCTAGTTATAGTTCAAGCGTACCTTAAGCAATTTTTCAATCACAATTTAATGTCCTGTCTTGTTTACTTACCCATTGGATATTAGCCGTTAGCACTAATCATTTTGGATATCTTTCTCATCCCATATTTTATAAACACTCAAGAACAACTCAACATAATTGAGCTCAGAGAATTAGGTTTTAGAATCTTAGCGAGAGCTGGTTGTTTTAATGGTTAACTCCACTCTTCTATGTATTTACTTTGAAAGTATTTATATCCTCCTTTCCCTCCTTCCTTTTATGTTCTTTCGGCATTCTTCTACTTTATCTCCTTTATTTTTTTTATTATTTTTATTTGCAGGAGAATTTAATCTGGTTAGTTGTAATATGATATCTAAGTTTTCCAACATGAGTTAACTCCGAGAAATCAATCTTTGGAATGCACCCATCTACTCTCACCAAAATACCTTCTCCAACTATTGCACCCATCTACTCTCACCAAAATACCTTCTCCAACTATTGTGAAAGGTAAAAATTGTACCTAGCTAGATTGTTCACAACTTCTTCCGACTCGCTTCTGGATTTTAGCAAAGTGCTTCAATTTATGTGGGAGGGACATAATAAGTTCAGCATCTTGCTTATGCGTCATAACTACAAGATTAGTTTCGAAAAGGACGAAACATAAACTTGGGTTTTCATGACCAACTATTGGGTCATATATGGTGATATCATTATTATCACTCAATGGTTTTTGTCAATCTATATCCTTTATTGTGACTTGCGTTTTATTACTACATGGTTTTCCATCCATGACTTGCGTTTTATTTGACTTGGAATTTCAGCTTCATAATCACCATTCTTTATGCTTAAACAAGATTATAAGAACCCGTATGCTGAAAACAAACCATAACCCTAGTATGATCATACTCAAGAACATCTTTATGGGTACACAAAACAAACATATAGTTACTTATATTAGATGAATATAGTCTACATAACAGCACAACAACATGAAACACAACAATAACATGATACACAATATTACAAGTCAAGAAGCAAGAATTAGAAGCAAATTGAACATAAAACATGACTTAGCTTCTACTTTTATTTCCTCTCATTTCTTAGATGGATTAATTAATGAAAACTGATATGTATAAGAGGCTAGAAGAGAGCTTAGTCATAGCATATGTGTCAACCAAGCTGTCCATCATCAGTTGGTTGACACCTCACTAGGTGAGTCATAGGACAGCTAAGCAGCTGAAGTGTAATCCTACTTAGCACTAATCAAAATTAAACAAAACAGGATTAGCTTAAGCATAAACAAAATTACCTTAAACAAAACAACATTTGTTGTTAAACCAACATTAAGTCTAACATTTTTATTACTATATGGTTTTCCATCCATGATCCTCGGCCTCATATATGAAAAACGAGGCAGTGGTCCCCCAAATAGCTTCCAAGATAAGAATGATTTTGTGCAAAAGATCAGATAGTTGTTTTCTTTTAGAGGATGGTACAGTAAGAATACAAGTTATGATCAATATAAAGAGACCTCTGCTGAAATAAGTTATAGTATATCAGTTGGCGGTTCTCCTAAAATTGTGGTTAACTTTGTAAGATTAGTTTTGACAAAGACGAAACTTCGATTTTTTCACCGTATCAACCAATGTATAGTTCTCCATAATGGAGAACTTGATGACGTTTATGATTTTCATCTTGTCTCTCTTTCTCATGTTTGAGGTAAGCTTAGATAGTTGGCTTATTGGTCATACTGACCCTAGCCTCGTAATGAAAATTTTGAGAACCTTTTTGAACATGAACCAGTAACGATCTTTAGTGCTAAAACCTCTCAAATCTTGTTATAGATGGTGATTTTTCCTTTCTTTCTCCGGTGATTCATTATTACATGATGCAATTGCCTCTCCGTTCTTTTTGGCTAAACATGGTCATGACTCAAGAAACCTTAGCAGTCCTTTTTTTTTTTCGATTATGAAGCAGTGTCTGACCTTGGAGAAAACCCATCATCTAAATCCCAAGAAGATGGGATTGTTATCATTTGGGGTCTATTTACCCTTTTAGATTTGACTGGTCACTCGATCTATCAGTCTATTCCAAAAGATTATTTCTTCATTTTGGTAGACGACTTAGATTCGGACAAGTCCAGTGAAAACTCTAACTCTCCTCCTCCTCCTCCGACAATTAATCAATATGGGTCGAATTCTAAAGGTGAAAAAGAGCAACATCTGGAGAACTTAAGAATGAAATTGACCAATGCGATAGCAAAGAACCAATCAACAGCGAAGCAGGAGAAAGACTTCATGGTAAACCACTGCCAAATTAATCACCCATTTTATTTTTATGATAATTTTTCAACAATCCTCTATAAATTCTCAAGTTTATGATTTAATCTCGTAGTATCTAGAGAATTGTTAAATTAGGTTAATGTTTTATTTAGGTTCATAACAAAGTAAGTCATTGTTTTAGACAAATATAGTGCAAGAAATTAAAATTTTATGGTGGAAATTATTTAGTACCACTTAAACAACGGAGTCAAGATGAATCAATTATTAATATGGACTAGGAGATCATCTATAACAAATTATCTAGTTTATATTTCTCCATTGTATCTTCCTCATAGGACAAGCACTCAAATTTCTAAGTAATATGCTAGGAGTGCAATTGTTTGTCCAATTTTTTGATACTGCAAGTTTCCATTTGCTTATTGTTCTTGATGTTTTATTTACTTCGTGTTATTTATTTTTGCTCTCTTTACCTTTCCATTTTTGAATATTGATGCACCTATTAATCCTTATTGACCTATTAACAGTTGTTTATCACTAAAAGAGGTAGAATATTATTTAAATATTATTTATTTTGTTGTTAGTTAGATCATAGTAGATTGGTAACTTAAATTAGGTATAGATTTTAACATTTAAGGATAGGTATATGCGTATTTTGGTCTTATTGAATCACAATAGGTTAATTGATAGACTTCCTAGTCATTTAGATTAGTGCAGTTTCTCCTTTTCTAGCATTTTGTTGGAACTAAAATCTTGTATAGTTCTATACTATCCCCTTCTCTGGCCTGGAGCTTTATCTCCCACTCTTTTCCTTTTGCTGAGAGATACTTTGGTATCTCTGATTATTCTAATCCTTCTATGGTTGATCTTTCCTTTGTCCTCTCTTCATCTTTAGAGTATATGGACATCATATCTCGCAATTGCCAGGGTATAGGCTCTAAAACCATAAAGTCTTTAATGTCATCGAACCTTGTGGATTCAAAAAATGCACTTTAGTTTGTCCTATTGATATCTTTGGGGACTTGGTCTTGTATGGTCTATGAAATGACAAGGTACCGAGTACACCAAAATCTTTTTGTATCAACCTACTCTGAACACACCTTGTGTAAGCTTACAAAAACAATAACTGCCAAAAGATTACTACAACAAGGTGCAACTTGGTTTATAGTATAAGTTCAAAACTAAACCAACTATGGGGTCGATACCAAGTGGATTAACGTGCATGTGCTATTACTTAATTATAACTATGGTAATAATTAATATGAGGAAAGTAAAGTAATGGCACGACACACAAGATTTTGTTAACGAGGAAAACTACTTGGCAGTAAAACCCAAGGACCTAGTCCAGTTTTAAATACTCTCATAATTAAGCCGCTATAAAAATTGGCTACCGCAACTTTGTATAGTTGAGTCAAGTAAACTACTTTTAGTTACTCAGTTCCTTCAGTATCCCTGCGCCTACAACCTATTTGGTCTACGCATATGTAAATCCCAAGATAGAGTCCACTATCTCAAGTCGCTTCACCTATTGTGAAGACTTCTTCTCTCAACTTCTTTGGATCGTAACCCAGACCTGTTCCACTAACCACCTTATCGTATATCTCCCAAATCCGGCAATGGTCATAGATGAAGTTTGAGTATAAAGGATCTTCCATTTATTAAATATAAACTCTTTGGTGATAGATCAATCCAAGATAAAGATTATAGAAATAATTTATCTCAGTGAACAACCTCTATCCAAGCAACTCTATGTGGAGAAGCAACTGGATATTTTATTCTATCTTTCAACAAGTATGACGTCTATCGAGATAAATTGCTTGTTTGGATCCCATAGAATAAAGTGTGCATGAAGTATCACAAAGATCAAAAACAAAAAAGAACAATTATTCAAGTCTTAAATTTTCAATCTTCAAAGTAACAGCTGCACAAACAACTTGATTCTACTAATGACCAATACATACAGAACGGGGTCTGTTAATGTTGATTAATCTAGAGTTCTATCTACAGATCTTGAATCATGAAATCTCTAAAAGCCAATCCTCAAACAAAACTTTAGTGGCCTTATATCAGAAGAGAAAGACCATGGAATAATCAAGTTTCATCTATCAAGGATAACTACGCCGTTAGTCAATTAAATTAATAATCGAAAGCTAAAAGAAAAATATGATTTAGTTTCCCACCAATGTTACTACTAAAAGCTTCTTAATCCGAAAGAATACTTTAAAGGAAGGAAATGCAAGAGATTTCACCTAATTAGGTTATTCTCCTCTATTAACTAGTTGGCTTCCCACACAAATGGTTAGGTAATGTGTCAAGGGATGAGTTTGTAAGAATACAAGCTCCACTATTTATAGTGTTATGAATACTGCTAGTTTGGAAAACAAGTTATTACCAAATCTGAAAATCCTTAAGATATGCAATAAATGTATATTTTCGGTTTTACAAATTCCAAGTGTAATCCAACTAATAAACCGAAATCACTCTTAATTGACAGCTAATATTTGCTAGCATACAATCATATATTTTACTAATATAGTAATTAAAGATATGCAAACCTCTGGGATATGGTAACACACAAATTCAATATATCTAAAAGATATAGAATTTTTCAAGATCTTGCCCTGAGTATTAGAGGAAAATATTTGATCATTAAGATATATGAGTTTAGCACATGTTCAAATTACTATGTCGTATGTGAACATTCCAATTTCGAACCGTGTACATGTTTACAAAAACCCGATGATAACAAGCCTATCGAAAAAATGTATAACACTGTGTGTACCCTAATATTTTCACACTAATATCAGCTAAAAGCGGCCCATTTTCATTGGCCCAGTTCCACCTATCTACTTCCAAAACCCTAGGAAAAGGTTCTGGAACATTCTAAGATGCATTGTATAAATACATGGGAGATAAACCTTAAAAAGGTATGCCTCAAAACCTAAAAACTCATGTAGAAAACTCTATGCTAACTTGAGCGTCGGAGGGTTTTTGCAGGTACCCCATTCAATTTATCAGGAGGAGAAGATCGAGCATCAACTTCAATTGAGATTGTTTGTGGTGAAGATCAATTTTTGCCCAAACATCTTTGGCGCCGACTAAGGGGAACGTTGTTCTTGTACAAAAAGAAAACGCCAAGCTCATATCACGGATATGCTGCAGGCTAATGATATCACTTGCTCACTTTGATTTTTCCTTTCTTATCCTCCATCGCATCTCCACTGGTTTTCCCATCCGTTTCCTTTTTATCTATATATTTTGATAACATGGATAAGTGTGAGTCTCCTGTACATTTGCATTAATACCCTCGTTTCAACAAATCTTCAATCTAATCAAAACCCTTCCAAATCAAATCAAATCTATACTTTTTCTAAACCTAATTTTTCCCCGAAATCAAAAATCAAATCATTCAACCTCTCGATTTTGGTGGATTATCATCGTGTATAAACTAGTTTGTGTGAATTTTATTTTTATCTCGAAATTATTTGATAAAGTTAGGGTTTTGGATTTTGAGCTAACTAGTATCTCGAAAAAGTTAGGGTTTTTGATTGTGGTGTTTTTTTTTTTTGTAATATGTAGATTGAAGTCTTGGGGGTATGTTTTGTTTCAGTTGAAGATGAATTTTTTGTGAATGACTCAGTTGTGTGTTGGAATGACGAGAGAAGAACTCATTGACTGCCTTGGAACTATCGCTCAGAGAGGAACGTCTAAATTCTTGAAAGATTTAAAGGTCTTTTGTTACTAAAGCTCTCATGTTTTTAACCATGATAATTAGTAATCTATGTTTTGGTGTAGGTTAAGTTTCTTTGTCAGATTACCTTGTGGAATCTTATGTGAAAATAAGGATTCTCGTGTGCATAATGGTTTGATTGGGCGCTTCGGTGTTGGATTTTACTCACCTTTCCTTGTTGCCGACTGTGGTATGTTTTTTGTATAGTTGATTTCATTGCACTCATATTCATAGAAGGTTTCGGGGATTCACTGTTGTTGATTTTCTGATATTCTTGAACCGAAAATAGGTGGTTGTATCAACAAAAAGCCCAAAATCGATAAACAATACGTCCTGGGAAGCATTAGCCGATACTAGCTCTTATGTCATTAGGAAGACACGGATCCGTAAAAGATAATTACTCGTGGAACACAAATTACCTTGCACCTCGTGGTATTTACAATCTTCCTCGTATACTTAATTTAAGATTCGGGTATTTACTAATTCTTTTTTGTAGGAGGACGACAAGTATGAATTTGCGAGCCAATAAGAATCCAAGGCCTGGTGAAGAACTACTGCAGTTCGTCTCATTCCCCATTTACGCAAGGAAAGAGAAGTCGAGGACTGTTGAAGTGGAATTTCTTTACAAGTAGAGGAAGAAGAGCCAAAAGAGGGTGAGGAACCAAAACCAAAGGTAATGGTTTTGTATTTTTAAATCAATGCATGATGTATTCTCTCGTTTGAACAATATTGAAGCTATCAATCTTGTTTCAGATGAAAAGAAGACGAAGACCGTGAATCGAAAAATATTTTGACTGGGATTTAGCAAATGAAACAAAACCAATTTGGGTAAGTTCACTACTGATCACTTTGATCAATAAATAGTTACTGTTATAGTTCTCATTTTTTTTTATTCATGTGTAGATGCGGAACACAAAGGAAGTTGAGAAAGAAGAGTATCAGGAATTCTACAAGAAGACGTTTAATGAGTTTTTAGGAAAGAAGAGTATCAGGAATACTACAAGAAGACGTTTAATGAGTTTTTGAAACCTCTTGCATACACCAGTTCAACACTGAGGTATGTGGTCGCATTTAGGTTTCCTTTTATCTTTACTTTATGTTTTTTTTTTCTATTTTGAAGTCTAAGTCATTCTCGATTTCCCCTTGACGGTTAACAAAGTGAGGTGGAGTTCAGGAGTGTTTTACATTCCTGGCATGGCTCCTCTTAACAATGAGAACGTTGTTAATGAAAAAACAAAGAACATTCGTCTATATGTGAAAAGAGTGTTCATCTCGGTTGATTTTGATGGTCAGCTGGTAAGTATTTTTGTTTAGTTTTTCTATCTTTTGTCAGTATTTTTTCCTAGCACAAATATCTACATTATGGTTACCGACCTGATACTCTGTTCGCAGTTCCCAAGGTATTTGAGATTTGTAAAGGGTGTGCTGGACTCAAAGGACCTTCCTCTTAATGTTTCTCGTGAGATACTTCAAGAAAGCAGAATTGTAAGTTAGATGTTGGTTTATCTATTTTTAATGAAGAATTCGTTCTCTTATGTTTGGTACTTTTAAGAATGACTATTTATACATCTCGGGAATGCCATAGATTAATAAAAAAAAGGACGCCTCCTTCAAGATCGTCACCGAGTATGCTAAGTCTAGTCGCTCTTCTTGCAAGAAATGCACTGTGGAAATTCCTGCTAAGTCGTTGAGATTAGGTTCAATTAGCAAAGAACGAGGGCATGACATGATAAGATGGTATCATCCAGCTTGATTTCCTGCTGATTCGCAGCCCAGATGTGTTGATGAGATTGATGTTTTTCATCACTTGAGGTTTCTGTGGCTTAGAGTTATGACTGTTTTCTAAGTTCACATTTAAGTTTTTGTACATTTTTTTTCCCGCTTTCATCTTTGCAAAGTTTTATATGTTTGCTTTTGGTTTCAGATTGTTGACCAAGAAGCACTGCAGAAGGTAATGGATGGATGTGATCAGTTGCCTAAAGAGGTGAGGACTTGATCTAAAGTGTTGCAATCTTCTAGTCTTACATTATCTTGGGACCTTTTAGAATTTGAACCAGTTAAATTAGTTATCTTGCCTTATGAGTTTGCATCCCACTAAACCAATTCTGCATGGACATGTTGTGGACCTTGTGGTCGAAGGAAGCGATGGTCAAAGCTTGAGAGAATTTGAAGTGCGGAATTGTTTGTAAATGAATCTATATGTATGATGGCGTTAATTTTTGTTTTTGATTTTCATCTATCTTATCATTTTATTCATCAGGTTCGTAAAACAAATGAAACTATGTTGGACGAAGGCAAGGAAGGAAGTTCCAAGGTAGCTTTCTCTACTTCCGATGTACAGAAACAGTACAAGGTTTGTGATATGAAGTCTGAGATCCTATTTTCACTGTAATGTTCTTAAAGATTTGTGCTAGTTTTAGACTCCAATGTCAGGACTCCAACAATTAATGAGATCATTGGGATGGATTATTTTGAATGTTTTGGTTCTTATAATTATTTTATATATTGTGGGTTATACATGGGGTGCCTTTGAAATTAAGAATTAAATGGTAAGAGTCGTAAGACTTGGTGTCGTGCTTTTTGGGTAAGCTCTTGACAGGTGGTGTTAAATCTCATTTTATCGTATTAATTTTAAGACTTGGAGGTTTTGTTCCTTTTTTACTAAGATGCTCATTGAGGCAAGACATCATTTAACCTACAACAAGGGCCCGATACGGAGTGTATGTTTCAGGGACAAGTAAATACGTCACTAGAACTCTATTTGTGTGGTAATCCTTTTACTAGCTAACTTGTTGTCTTACGTATATTAGAATTGTGTTCTAATATCTTCTGTAGTTAGCTAGCGATCACTTAATTTATTTAGATTGATTTTGAATGGCCTGTTAATGGATTGCTAGTCTTAGGTTTGTTGTTGCTATTTTGTTTGTATTCAGTCTTTTAAGCTCTAGTACACGGTTCGAGTGTCGTGTTGATAAAAAGGGTCTTGGCTCTTATATATAATGTATTGTATATTCCTGATTTTATAGTTTTTTGGTGGTTCAAGTATGGCAAGACATCCATTAAGATCCTATCTTGATCACGTTGCTTACCTCTTCCAAATGACGGACCCACTTCCCAAACAAGAACGTTTCGGTGGTTCAGGTATGGCAAGACATCCAGCGTGGTTTCTGGTGTTGTTTGAGAATTACCTAGCTAATTCATTGTTTTTTTCTTTCGTACTGGCACACTGGGAAAGTGACGGAGAAATGAATTTACTTGGTTCCGAGAGAGAGAATACAGTTTTTGACGTGTCTCCTCCATCGATATTGGTATTTGTTGAGCATCATCACATTACAGTAACACCAAAATTCCAGGTGTGTTTCGTAATTTTAATTGCTTTCGACGTAATATTTAGATATGTCATATCTGTCATGGCAGCGTTTGACCTTTGTTGTTCGCTCAGGTCATTGAGTTTTCCGTTGTGGCCGCGTGATTCACTATGGGGTAGCAGTTGATGGTATTACAATTACAGTGGATGGCCAAGAAAGAGCAACATTTTGGTAGAATGGTCACTCTGTTTTTTCAATTTAGTGTTCACATTTTTTTAGTTGGCAATTCTATATTTTTGGTTTGTCTACAAGGATGTCTTATATACATATATGTATACAATATTTACTATGAACTAATGTTTTTATATATTACAAAATGTAAACAATCAAGATTATTTTTCTATAAATTTTTTGACTTGTTAGTTTTAAACTTGGATTCTTGTGGATTCGATGATCAACCATATGTTTGTGATGGTCTATAATATGTTCATTGAGATTATTTCGAATGGTATACGCTTGCAAGTGCGTAATCGTTGTATATTCGTGTTGAAACTATCGAATTACATGCGTGCGGCATCTTTTTTACCTGAAAATAATTTTGCAACATCCGTTGCACAAATCCACCAAAAATAAGCAACGGATATAACTTAAACCAAACAAATAAAACGTTGACAAAAAACCAAAACGGACCCACATAAGTGTTATTCTATTAATTATAACTGTTGCACAAATTAGTATATCCGTTGATGAAATCGTGCTTACATTTACGATACTCTATAATCTTTGTTAGTGATTATGTGTAATAAGCCTGCAATACAAACAACTATAGCTTTCTTGTGATGTGCTAGGGTTTATGTCTTTGAAGCTTTTGAGAGGTCGCAATTTTTCTATTTGAGAGAATTCTCGACCCTGCATTCAGTTTGCAAAAGCCCAGTGAAGACAAATAATTGACGACCCACAGGAAACAACATCATAATAGCCAGAGGGATGTCATCCTAGCCTCTAGCTTGATCACATCAAAAGTTCAATGTCATCGATCATATGTTACACAAATTTACTCCATCAGCGAAATGTTAGTGGGGGCGAAAATCAGGTGTATAGATGCAAAAGTTTGAAGATCGAGCATCAACTTCAATTGAGATTGTTTGTGGTGAAGATCAATTTTTGCCCAAACAAACAGGTTTGTCAAACTCAACTTTACTTTTATAATGGATTACATTTGTTTAACCTTCAACGATTATGAGAAACTACCAATTTTATAATAACCGATAATAAGTACCGTTCGACACCGAATAAGGTAATCGATCTGCTCTCACTAGACTCTGATCTCCTGTAAATGCATTCCTCAAATAGGTTATGAGCATAACTAATATCAAGGGAGTCAGCAATTGTTAGAGATCAAGATATCATTTCAATACAACATTCATTTTAGAAATTTTACTTGGATACATTACTCTAATCCAAATCATGCTCGGATCTCAGCGAGATGTAGTAGTGGTTGTACCTAGCTCTTATTTCAGACTTAATCACTAGATTAATTCCATGTAAATACCGTGTATAAATGAATAATTCCTTATTGGTTTCTTTAAAGTAGTGAATATTTAGATAATAATAGATAAGGCCTTCTTTACAAATTATAAGCGTAAATTTGTAGTACTTCTATTGAGATTATGAAAAACGTTTAGAATATTCCGAAAACAATTGACATTTCAATTTAAGAAAAACGTTACCCTAAAACAGTACTTAAAAGACAAGACACAATAAATAAATAATAAATAACAAGCAAGTACATTATATCCCGATAGGAAAACTATGTATATATATATATATATACATAAGAAAACTAAGAAAATATACTTAAATTTCCCTTATAAGCTTTTACAAAAGATCTCAATTTTTACATCATAGCACATCATTTTCACAAATTCTTTGACTTTTGAATATGTCTTGGTGCACAATAATCATTTGAATGAAGTACATTTTCATGATAAAATCTAGTTAATGTTTTCAAATGTTTATACTTTGATTAGTTTTTTTTTGCTTTGATGAAAATATATTTATTTACTTTCTTTCATTAGTTGATTAAAATAGTTTATTTATTTTTTCTTTTTTTTTTCTTTTGATAAACATGAATTTTACTAAGAAGAGGAATTTACATCGAATAGTTGACGAAGGCAATATATTTTTTCATTCATAATCTTATATGATGAAAAAAAAAAAACTTTTATTTACTTTCTTTCATTAGTTGATTAAGACAATTTGTTTTTCAGCCATAATTTTATATTGAACTCGTAACTACAAAATAGGCTTGGAATATATAAATAAGGCTGCAAGCCGGTACAGTCCGGGTTTCTTAAGAACCCGGTACTTGTACTTCCTACCGACCGGTCCCTATTTGAGTACTTGTACATGTACCTGTACATGTATTCGTACCTGTAAGACCGGTTCAACGCAAGTCCGGTATAAGTTTGGTTTTCTGTTTGTCTTCATCAACTTTGGTTGTAGATGGTGTACCTTGAGTTGAATTTGATGTATCCATCTAACAACACTCAACAAACATTGGACATTCATTCAACAAGTATTGAAGTACCACAAACAATAGGGATGAATGAATCTAATTTGCAGTCAATACAAAATGAGACAACAAATATCACACCATACCTATCAGTGAGAAACAACACCAAGAAAGATGCAAAAGAAAAAGAAAAATTAAATAAAGACCACAATTCAGGATAGTCACTGACATATATGCATAGAAACACATAAGTTTACACAATCATATCTGAATTTATATTTTCATACGTTCTTAGGAAACCAAAACAACTTAGAAGTTTACATAATCATCTCAGCAAGTGACCTAATGTTTTAAATATAATCATCATACAAGAGAGGTATATAATCATATCAACATGATAAGAGAGGTATATAATACTATCAACATATAAGAGAGGTATATAATCATATCAACATGATAAGTAATGACAAAAGAGACAGAACTTTATAATAGAGAAGAACTAAGATAACCAAGATAAGATTCTAGATAACAAAGATCTATATCATGTAAAAGATAGTCTGACATGGATTCATGAATCCCAAGTGAAGTCTTGATAGTCGTAATCTAATTATATTTCTCTAGGAAACCTAGGTTTACGGAGGACAACCCTTGCAACAACACGCAAGAATTGAGAACCTTACCAGAGAGTCCTCTATCTGTAACGATGAGTAAGGCTAGGTAGCTTAAAGTTCAAGCAACTATTACTTGCATTCAAATAAAGTTCATGAACTGGTTTCCTTGTTTACAAATTACTTTGATCCCAAGTAACCTCTTACTGCTTAAAATAACTTTTTACTTTGGTCCCAAGTAAACATGTTTCCTTAGTTAGAATAACAACAAAATTCTTTCCTTTGATAAAAGCCACGAGAATGAAAACCAATTACTTTCGGAAAAAAAAGTACTTTCAAAGTTTAGATTCTACTCAATTAGGAAAAGAATTAACTTACTCAAAATACCATGGGACCAAGAAATAAAATCATTTAGTGCACAAGAAGTTTTCCTTGTAATACAAAAAATAATGCAAACACACATATTTGTCGATTAAGGACAGTACACATTATGGTTCATGAGTTCAACTAGTATGGTCCGTGAACCATCAAGAAAATTGTAGTTTAATAACTAATGAACTCCTCATGTTTCGGGAACTAAAAAACAAGGTTAGTGAACTCAAGTACATCTCGGAGTCAACAAAACTTTCCTTGGATTGCATAGTCCGAGAATTAGAAAAGTGATTCGCGAACTCTAGGCAAATTTGTATGTTAACAAAAAACATCCCAAGTTGCACAGTTCATGAACTCTAAGGAAAATTGGATGTCAGCAGGAAAATTTTCAAATAACAAGGTTCGCGAACTAGAAATGGTGGTTCGAGTAAAGAACTTCTTGTGAAAGCATAGTTTATTGAACAAACTAGTTATTATCAATTCGACACTTGTCAAGGGAAATATAAAAAGATGGAAAGAAATTTCTCAAGTAATCTTTTTCTTTTTTAAAAGAAAAAACCGACTCATTAAACAAGCAAGCAGTTACTTTTTTTTTTAAAAAAGAATACTTCTGAAATTTCTCAAGTAATCAGATTCACTGGAATAAGGTTGTTGTTTTCTCAAACTCAAGGAAAATCACTACCTGGCATCAATAGAAGATAAATGCAACATTTATCGGAATCATATAAAATTGGATTTTGGATATCCCCCACCAATACCATGGTCGAGCTTTATCACATAAGTGATTGTACTAACCAATTTTATGTATCATATCCCATTAAATCAACAATTGATATCTAAAAAAGTTGTAATTAATAGCCATCAAAACTTATGAACAAAGATTTAACCACTCATAACGAAGAGGAAAACACAAAAGAAGAATGAAAAACCCGAAGAGAAAACAATAGTTTGTAATAGGAAAGCGAAAAAACGTTTCATAAAATAAATAAATAGTTGACTCTAAGAAACAACAACGCTCGTAGAGCATAGAGAAAGCAACCTCATCCATTGCAAACTGTCGTCAAAAACTTTTTGCATAATTTATGTCGCAATTATTATATTTTCCTTTCTTAATCTATATATTACCTCCATTTTTGGAAAAGAGTTACTATCATTTAATTTATTCAATTTGGCATAAGTATATGCCAAATTGAAAAAGTGATAGTACCTCTTTTCCAGAAACGGAAAAAGTATGTTTTTAAAATAGAAAAACTATGACTTATTATTGAAAACATCACATCAAAGTCTGATTTATAGAAAATATAGTTGAAGCATCTGAAACATTTCACATTTTTTTATTTTGGTATAAATTGTAGGAGAATATCGGATCTGATAATTCTTCATAGACATATTAAAAGAAGAAAACTATGAAGGAGAAGACTTAAATTTCCACATGAAAAAAATATCTCAACTCCTGCATCATGAACATCCTTTTCACAAATTCTTTGATTTTTTGAATATATATGTCTTGGCTCACATTAAACAATTTGAATAAAATACATTTCCATCCAAATATAAAAACTACATATGTTTTCAAATGTTTTTAATTCATTAGTTGATTAAGAGTTTGTCTTTTCATAATTTTCAATATAATTGAACTCGTAACTATGAAGTAGACTCGAAATACACAAACCAGTATAAAATTCATTTCCAAAATATCTTCTTATATAAGTTGTTGTCAATTCCATGGATCCATGGATGCCAAAAATCATTAGATGTTAAATACTAGACTTTAAGCTTAAGATTGAGCCAGCGTACAAGAGCTGGGTTGGTAGTAGAGCCTCAGCCTCTTGATCACATGACCATGGGTCCATGTCCACCAACACACACCCATGACCCATTTGAGTTAATGGCTTCATGTCGGGACTTGGGGCAGTTAGGGTGCGTAATCCACACGGTGCAACCATTTACATTTACGGGAAAACGCAAGTAACGTAAATATTCGCGTTTTTATGGAAACAATCAAACAAAAACAAAACTCTCTTTATTTCTCTTTTTTTTTTCCTTCTCTGAAAAAGAAATCCACAGAGACAAAATCAGAAAGAAAAATGAGAGATTGAAGAAATTTTAACCTAACACTCTTTTACTGATTCAAGTTTCAGATTCCCGCACTCAAATGGTGAATTAGGTTTAGATTTTCTTTGTTTTGATTTGATTTGGTTCGGAATTTGATTTGATCGATCAAAGAAAATGGTGAATTTGTGAAGAAGGAGAGTGGAGAGATGAGTACAGGGAAGCAACAGACAGTTCGAGACCTTATCGATGAAGCAAAGAAACGGATTGTTTTGGTGGCTGTATGTGTTGTTGGATTGTCTTATCTCATGTCTCGTAAGTAATTTTTTTTTTCTTACAAATTTCTCGATTCTTTTTAGGTGTGATTCTAATTTAGGGATATGAAATGTGGAAATTGTAACCTAGTTTATGCTCTTATTCAGTATTTGTAGGTTTATGCACTATTAAATGGGAGATGTGATTGTGATTGTAATTGAGTAAGTAGTTTTTAGTGTCTTTAACCTAAGTAAGATCTAGAGTTTTTCAGCTTCATGTCCTTAGTAGTGACGAAAATATGAACAACTATAGTGTGTGTTATAAGGAACACAGGGCGAATTATGAGTATGAATATGGGCGTTTGAGATATGTAGGGTTGGTTGTTGATTACTAGTAAGTTTCATTACTAGCTACTGCATTACTTCTTAGAGGTTCTCAAGTACATTTAAGTTTGTTAGTTATCTCTTTTTTTTGTGATTATGGTACATTTTTCATGTTTTAAGTAGATTAAAGAACAAACGCTTTGTTACTTGTTTTGAATTTAAGAGTGAAAAAGGGTAGTATCAGTGATCAAGAGTATAGAGAGCTGTGAGTATGCAATGTGCATTTGGGGTACAACCTGTGCATTCGGGATATGCGGGGTTACTTGTTCACTTTTAGATAGTTTCACTCACTGTATGAACCTAAAGGTTCTCAAGATCGTTGAAGCTTGCTAGTTTTGTCTTACCTTACGGTTGTTTGTCATTCATTTTTTGTATTGAGTAGGTGAACAAAGCAAATGCTACTTTCTTACTTGTTTTGAATGTAAGGATGAAGAACAGATGCGTTAATAATAGCCTTTTTGTTATCATTTATTTGAACCCCCACAAGTTTTTGGTAAATGGGAATGCAAATGCTTTTACTAAGATCAATGCTATATCACAGAAGTGCTTAAAAAGCAAGGAGAACTTAAGTTTGAAACAAGCAGAAAGCACTGTTAACCCTCTGTTCCAATACTGAGCCACTGTCAAAGCACGAGGTCTGTCAGTGTCTAGATTTTGTAATTTGGTCTTGGCATACCTGGAAATAGCTCTTACAGTGATTTTTCTTTGCCGGTTCATCTAAACAGTCTTATATCGCCAAGCATCTTGCATTCAAAACTACGGTTTAGCCTACAGGTTTTGTTATCATATTTGAAGGTTGCTCTTTGGTCATGAGACTCATGACATTCCTATATTTCCTTTTCAGTTACCAGCTCCTCAGTTTGGGTTAATTTACCTGCTGCTGCCTCTTTAATTTTTCTTCTCCGCTACCTATCGGTGGACATTGACATGAAAAGAAGAGCAGTGGCATACAAGAGCAAACCACCTGTGGTCGGTCATGATTTAAAGGAACCTTTTGTAGCCGCAAAAGCTGTTTCCCATGAAAAGAACAATTGGCGGAGGAAGGTGAATTCTCCCGGAGTTGAGGCTGCAATCGATCAGTTTAGCAAACACTTAATCTCTGAGTGGGTGACTGATCTCTGGTATTCCCGTTTAACACCTGATAAGGATGGTCCAGAGGAGCTGGTGCAAATTATAAATGGCGTTTTTGGAGAGATTTCATGCCGTGCAAGGGAAATTAATCTTATCGACCTTCTAACTAGGTATCTGCCTTAATCTGTGATTTTGTATGATATACATTTTTGATCTGCCCACACTCTGAAAATTTATGTTGAAGGATTTAATTAACCTTGGATAATACAGGGATATTATCAATCTTATCATTACCCACTTGGAAGTTTTTCGTACAAGTCAAGCCAAGATTGAGAAACAGAAGCATGGAAAATTAACTATTGACCGTCTTGATATGGAGTTAAAGTTGGTTCTGGCTGCCGAGAACAAGTTACATCCTGCTTTATTTTCTGCCGAAGCTGAGCACAAGGTTTTGGAATATTATGAAGTCACCTAACTTACTACCATCAAATAGAGTTCTTTTGACTTGGACCAGCTTAACCTTTGTGGTTATGATGCTATTCTACTTTATACATTTGCAGGTTTTACAACATTTGATGGAAGGGCTCATCAGTTACACCTTCAGACATGAAGATCTGCAGTGTTCTTTCTTCCGTTATATTGTCAGAGAGCTGCTTTCTTGTGCAGTGATGCGACCTGTCATGAACATGGTTAATCCGAGGTGTTTATTGGTTATTTTATTTTTCCTTACTTGTTGTATATGTTCCTGTTTCCTTACCCAGTTTTCTTCATATTGTATGGCAGGTTTATTAATGAACGAATCGAATCTTTGGTTCTTTCTTCCAAAAATAAGGCTAACAAAGGAGCTACTCCTACAACGCAGGAGGCATCACATGACAAGCCAAATGAGGCGTCAAGGACTTCTTCCAGTCAGTTTGTAGGGTTACAAGATCGTTCAATCAGTGGAGTTGAACTCGTGCAGTTTAAGCATGAGAACTCCAGAGTTAACACCAGTGAACCTGTGAAGAAAAATGCGAATGGATCAACTAATCAGAAGGACCCCTTACTTTCTGTTGATCCTAGATCGTCCCGTTCATGGAGTTCGTTGCCATCAGATTTTCCAACTGATCACAGCGGAGATATCCAACGACAACAATCCGACGGAGAATGGGGTCAGGTGCTAGATAAGATTTCTCACAGAAAGACTCAAGCTCTTGCTCCAGAACATTTTGAAAATATGTGGACTAGAGGGAGGAATTATAACGTGAAAGGAAGTGATAACCAATCAAATAAACAAGGTCCGCAAAATTTGTTGTCAGCGAGTCATGCTATGGATCACTCCAAGGTGTTACCTAAGAGCAGTATTAGAGAAGGAAATATTAAGATTGGTCATGCGGAAAAGACCACTTATCTCCCTCCGTTCGATAGAAATTTCTTGGTTGAAAAACATCTTGTCCATGCTGGTGGAAGCAACTTAACTCACCCTCCAGTTACAGCAAATCATGATGAGCTCGAGCAAAGTACGACGTGCTTGGAGGAATCTGAATTGGAGAGTGATAGCACTAGTCCAACAGAAGATGATGAAAACAGCAATGTGACAGGCCTTGATTCTCCTGGGATTAAAGTGTGGGATAGCAAAAATAAGAGAAATGGTGGTGTTCCATTTATTCACCATCCTCTTGAAAGTTTCGAAGGGAACAAAGTGAAGAAGAGTGGTAAAGGGAATGCACAGTTCAAGAAAGTAAATAGAAGCCATTCGACTAGGAAGAGATCTAGGCTGAGCAACCAGAAGGTTCAGACTTGGCAAGAGATTGAAAGAACATCTTTCTTATTGGGAGATGGAAATGATATCTTAAATACATCGAAAGATGTTAGAGTGGAGGAATCAAGTGATGATTCTGAATTGGAAAGCTGGGGTAGAGCTTATAGTGGGGCATCTGCTTCTTCATCTCTGGCATCTTTTTCTGGATCTCGCTATTTATCCCAGAGTTCTCCTGGAACCCCTGCCCTGGCTGATCCATTCTTAAGGTTAAGATGTGAGGTATTAATTAAAAAACCCAAATTGTACTTCTGCTTGAAATTATCTAGCTGTTGCCGTTTCTGATAATTCTGATACATTTGAAGGATGTGAGCTTATTCTCTGTTACAGGTATTCGGTGCTAATATTGTGAAGAGCGATTCTAGAACATTTGCTGTGTATTCAATATCTGTTATAGATGCAGACAACAAAAGCTGGTCAATTAAAAGAAGGTGCTAAAGATAGTGGAGTAATATTTTCTGTTTATTTTTCGCTTCTATGGTGTCTATAAGTCCATGAAATCGGGCACTGATTTATTTAAATGTGCTCTATCACTGTTACTCTATTAGGATAATGGTAGATGATTGTGTAGCTTCTAAAACCTATTTTGTTCCTCGTTTTAATAGGTTTCGTCATTTTGAGGAGCTACATCGGCGGTTAAAAGATTATCCTGAGTATAATCTTAGTTTGCCTCCTAAACATTTTCTGTCTTCAGGTTTGGAGATGACTGTGGTGCAGGAAAGGTGTTCATTGCTCGATAAGTATTTAAAGGTGATGAGCTGACATAATTCGCTTTGTGTTTCATCTCTCTAGTTAGGAAGTTTGGAGATGTTGTTAAAAAAATCCAGGAAAGAAAATTGAAGTTAGGAACAAGATTTGTATGTTAATATTTTGGTCTGTAATGATGCTCCGACCTTATGAAATATCAAGGATGCATATATGCCTGTGCTTTCCTGTCGCTCTTACATCTGCAGGGGAATATGTGACTTGCGTAATAGCTCATATCAACACTTCATTATGACACTCTCGCCATTTTGAATAGATGATAAGTAGATTTATGCATTGTCATTATTGTTCTTGATGCCACAGCATTGCTTAGTGTTACTCCAGAATTTTATAATCTTATTTTTTGATGTTGTATTTATTATATTGCTGTTTTTCAGAAGCTATTACAACTTCCAACTGTATCTGGATCAATAGATGTTTGGGATTTCCTTAGTGTTGACTCGCAGGTTAACTTATTTTCCTTTTACTCATTAACCTATTCTTCTTGGGTACAGCCTCTAATTTTGTATGCATTATGTAGTGCAGACGTACCTATTCTCAGATTATCTTTCTGTTGTCCAAACATTATCTGGTGAGTGATTTTCTCATCAAAGTTCTGGGTGCCTTGCTTTTTATTAATCAATTCGCATATTCTCTCTTTTTGACTAATTAATCACTGTTCCTTCTGCTATACCATCCCCAAGTTGTCCAAGATGATAAACAACATGAGAAGAGTGCAAAGGGTCAGCATGTAATTAAGCCTGTAGATGATCTCTTATCCTCCAGAGCTCAGAACCAGGGCACGAATAGTAAGGAAAACGTGTTGCGGAAGAAGCAGAATCTGATATCTGATAATTCGAGCCTGAAAGTGAATAACGTAACACACTCCACTGTAACAGCCTCCGGTAAAGGTGGAAACATTTTGGAGGAGTCAGGGACTGATTCAGATGGTAAATTTATTACAAAAAGGGCAAAACCATTAAAAGATAGTGGAAGTGATGGCTCAACTGATACGGCTAAGTTGCTTCTTGATGCTGTTACAGATCCAACTCTACCCTTGGAGGTATAGAAGCTGGTTAATTGATTGGTTCCTCCCAGTTTTTATCAGTCACTTCTGTTTTCTTTCAGCTGATGCTTTTTATGGTCTGAGACCTCGTTACTCTGGTAACACTTTCTTATTAAATGCAGTGGATGCCTCCAAATCTAAGTGCCCCAATATTGGATTTGGTGGATACTATTTTCCAGCTTCAGGATGGTGGATGGATCAGGTATATACTAATTTAGTATTTTATGATATTGTCATAGTTAAACATCCTTTAGCTAGTGATTTTTGAGGTTTTGCAATCATGGTTTGAAGTGGAAACTATGCTTTGATCCTCCGGTACTTAGTTGAGTTGACTGTATTTGATTAAATGGTTACCTGAAACAGTTCAAACGTTGCTCGTCCCCAAGACAATACAGGTTGAGTTTGTCTGCGTTGACTCATATATGGCCACATCCCACATGTGAGCAATAGGAACCAGTTTGAAGCCATGATGGAATGAGTGTAACTCTGAGTATAAGCTGATTGCATGTAGCATCTCAGTCTCTCATGGGTTTCATGTCTCATGTATCAGGGGCAAGCTATCTCAGTAGTTCCCAGATCATTATTATGTTTATAAATTGCCTTGATGATTTTTCTAGTCAAGACAGATTCTTCATAACAGTATCGTTAATGTCATAGGCGACAGGCGTTCTGGGTGGTGAAACAAGTATTGCAGCTAGGGATGGGTGATGCCTTTGATGACTGGCTAATTGAGAAAATCCAGCTTTTACGAAGAGGTTCAGTAATCGCTTCTGCAGTCAAGCGGCTTGAGCAGGTGATGGAGTTTTTGTTGCTCTTTATTTGGTAAGATCTGCTATTCTCTAGGTTGCTTTTCCTGATCTGGTTTCTCAGTTAAACAGATTCTTTGGCCTGATGGGATTTTCTTAACCAAACACCCAAAGCGTCAACGACCACCTCAAGCTGTGAGTCAGCCGCAAAGTCCACAATCTGCGGGACAATCTCCAAAGATGTCTTCCCCTAGACCGGGGGGTGAACAAAAACTACCCGAGAACAACAATTTGTTGACAGATGAACAGCAACAAGAAGAAGCTGTTCGACGTGCAAAGTTTGTTTATGAGCTAATGATAGGTAATCATGGTTATAAATGTCATCATGGTTATTCTGGTTATCATATTTTTATCTATTCCGGTGTGGACCACATATCGAGGCACTACTGCCTTTGATGCATATCCTTCCGGCTTGTGATTTCTTCCAGTGTTTTTGTATATAAGTAAGATTAGACCATCTGCATGACTCCTTCGTGATAAATCTTGACTATTCCAGCCAATGTTGAATTCTGTTTGGAAACATAAAAAGATGAAGCAACCTGGAAACTTGAGACTATCGTTCTAAACAGTTTTCCAGTTGTCTTGGAATTCTACCTTGTCTGATGATGATTTAGCCTGTTCTAAAACTGAAATCGATTGGACAGAGACTCTGTATACATTTTGCACAGAGTTCTCAGATGAAAACCTTGTGGTATTTCTACACAGTAATACATTTTGTTCTGTTATTATCTTTTCTTTGGAGTTTCAATATGATAACACTCATTTCCAGTCCCGAGCATCTTTTGTCCTCTCTTTTTTTTCAATTAATCCTATTCCAATCTGTCGTCATTTTGCAGATAAAGCACCAGCGACTGTGGTAAGTCTTTTTGGCCGCAAGGAGTACGAAAATTGTGTGAAGGATCTATATTTCTTTTCTCAGGTAACTGACTTATGTCAAAGCACAGAAACTTTGATTTCTAAGAGGCATGGACCCCTTTTATACAACATTATAAAAAGACCTCCTTTCTGTGTCTTATGTCTTGTTTTCATTCTTTTATGATCAGATAACAGTTCCTTATGTCTGTTTTATGGCCGTTTTTGGTGCAGTCTTCTGTTTGTTTAAAGCAGTTAGTTTACGACCTTCTTGAGATGCTTCTAGTATCGACATTTCCAGAGCTGGATGATGTGATCAAGCAGTTGCATGAAGAAAAACACAAGTTTGGACAATTTGATGCCTCAAAGTAGAGATAATGTGCATGATTTTGTTTTCACACCAAGGATTTACAATTAGCAAGGCGGAGATATTAAACCGTGATATCTCCCCAGGTACACAGATTTTGTCGAGAAATATAGTCTTTTTCTTTTCTTTTTCTGCTGTTTGCAGTATCCATATTCCACAATGATATAATGGTTTGATTTGATTGGTATCTAACCATATAGGGAGGGGACAGTCTCTGATATGAGAATCGGTAATTCCCTTTTTGATGTATAGGGTGTTGGGGAATTTATTTTGAGGAAAATACGTAGAATTTTAGATTCAATGAGTTTGTATTCAGTTTACCCTTTTTTTTTTTGGATTCTGGTATATTACATCTACACGTCTGGTTCGATAATGCTTGTATAAAGTGGGAAGGAGAGCACTTGAAGCTCTGTTCTCTTTTCTTTTAGTTTTTTTTTTTTACTTCGATCTGAAATTCATAGTATTGAAGCTGGAAATGAGAGTAGTTGAAGGTCTTTGGCATTTCTTTCTTTCTTTCCTTGATCTTAAAATTTCTAAATATTGAATTGTCCTTTAATTGATGATGGGAGTTGTGTTCTCTTGCCTACGGGTTGTGCAAGGCTTGGTCAGGCCGGCGTAAAAACTATGTCCAATTTTCGGGAGTTAACTTGTTCTCCTACCCAACCCCAGTACTTGTTACTGGAAATGGGTTTTGGTCTTTGGTCCTTGGGTTTTGGACTTGAATACATAAGCCCAAATATGATTGAAATAAGCCCATTTTAACCCATTTTAAGGCCGGTTCCTATGGGCATGGCTAACTCACATTTTTGCCACTTTTGCACTCACTATGGGCATGGCAAATTTGCAACTTAGCCAGGCCAGGTTAAGTCTCGACCGCTTGGATAAGACTACACCGTTCGGTGTTGTTTAGACCGCCAGCGACTTATATTAGGTCGGCAGGTCTAGTCTTCACCGCCACATAGAATCTGATCTAACGGCCATAAATCTTTTCCCCTACAAATGCCAAATTCCTCTTCCATTTTAACTCACACCTTCTCTTCTATACTCTTCACATTTGTTAATCTAAAACAAATTTCATCATCCAACTCTTTCATTCACTCGTATTGTGTAGTTTTTTTTAAGATGTCTCAATCTAATTCTCAATTAACTATAAGCAAGAAGATTAGGGGTGCAAAATTTACCTTAGCCGAAGATGAAAGCATTTGCAGAAATTATGTGTTCTTTACACAAGATAGTGTCGATGGTGCCCAACAACAATCTACCAAGTTGTGGGATAACATATTTGCTAAATTTCGTGATGAAAGTATGAACATCAACGATCGTGATGCAAATGGATTGTACGGTCGCTTCGTTGTAATCAACGCCCAAGTTGCCTTGTATGTTGCTGCTATAATGCAAGCTGCTCGTGCTCGAGCGAGCGGTCTTGTCGATGTTGATGTCGAACGAAAGTGTCGAAATGATTGGCACCACAAACATGGGAAAAATTTTGGTCATGAAAGTTGTTATCATGTTTTGAAAGTGTTTCCTAAATATAATCCAGAAGTGTTAGCAAACAAGCAGAATGTACCTGCAAGTTCACCATACACTTCTTCTCCTTCAACGCCAGTTTCACAACCATCTCAAACATCTCACCCCCCTCCGGAGAATCCATTTTCTTCACCAGAAACCACAACAAACAACAATTCCAACTTGAATGTCAATGCTGCACGTAAGAGAAAATTATTAAGAAGAAACACTACAAGAGCAGCGAGAAAAGCTGCCCAAGAAAGAGAAGCAAATGAAGGTTTTTTGGATACTTTAATAGATCATCAGAAGACCGTCGAAAAACAAAGAGCAGTAGACCGGCAGTTCTTTACTAGGGAGATGAAAAAACATCGACAAACTCAAGAGAAATTTGTTTCAGACTATGACAAGAATAAGATTCTAAATGCAAACACCTCAACAATGACCCCCAGACAATTGATGGTATGGGAGATGGAGATTGACAGTGAAAAAGTGGGGGTACAACAACCTCACCCAATAATTCGCTTAGCAATCTGTATGGACTAAATCCAATATACTTTTAATAGAGTCAACTAGATAGTCAGACTCAATCTTAATAAAAAGTATATCAAAGAGTTATATCTTAATTTCTCGATTCAATACTTACTCAAGCAAATAGAAATCTGTGAGTCTAATTGAATACAAGAGAAATTAACTTGAATGGTACCAAAGACCAATGTTCAAGTATCAATCAATTTCAATCAACAACCAAAGGTCGGATTTCCCAATTGATTCATTCAACGCACAACTTGTGATATTTCAATTATATAACAAAATATAATGCGAAAAAGAAATAACACAGACACCAGAAGTTTTGTTAACGAGGAAACGGTAAATGCAGAAAAACCCCGGGACCTAGTCCAGATTGAACACACACTGTATTAAGCCGCTACAAACACTAGCCTACTACAAACTAACTTCGGTCTGGACTTTAGTTGAACCCCAATCAATCTCACCCCGATCCAAGGTACGGTTGCGCTCCTTACGTCTCTGATCCCAGCAGGATACTACGCACTTGATTCCCTTAGCTGATCTCACCCACAACTAAGAGTTGCTACGGCCCAAAGTCGAAGACTTTAATAAAAAAATCTGTATCACACAGAAAATTCTACAGGAATAGATAAATCTGTCTCCCACAGAAATACCTACGAGTTTTGTTCTGTCTTTTGATAAATCAAGGTGAACAGGAACCAATTGATAACTCGGACTTATATTCCCGAATAACAGCTTAGAATTATCAATCACCTCACAGTAGTCTTAATCGACTAGCGAAACAAAATATTGTGGAATCACAAACGATGAGACGAAGATGTTTGTGATTAATTTTATCTTGCCTATCAGAGAAATTAATCTCGAGTCAATTATTTAAATTGTACTCAATACGATAGAATCAGCAAGATCAGATCACGCAACTACAGAGAAAATAGTTGGGTCGGCTTCACAATCCCAATGAAGTCTTAAAGTCGTTAACCTACGTGGTCTCGGTAGAAACCTAAGGTTAAAGGAGAATCGACTCTAGCTTATACAACTAGTATCACACAGGAGGTGTGGGGATTAGGTTTCCCAGTTGCTAGAGTTCTCCTTTATATAGTCTTCCAAATCAGGGTTTGCAATCTAAGTTACCTTGGCAAAGCATTCAATATTCACCGTTAGATGAAAACCTGATTAGATTCAAGCTAATATCTTTCAACCGTTAGATCGAACTTAGCTTGTTATACACAAATGAAATGCGCGTTCATTTAGGTTTGTGTAACCGTACCTAAATGTGTACACCTAGTTGGTTCAACAGTAGTTAACCAAGTGGTTATCCATATGAGCACTTTCATATTAACCATATTCATCTTCACCGTAACTAGTTCAAATGACTCAAAAGAACTAGTTAGAGAGTTGTTCAATTGCTTAGATCTCATAGAAGTATAAAAGACACAATCGAAGCAAAAACGATCTTGATTCACTCAAATCAATTCATGAACTTTATAGCCACGGTTTGCAAATATGCATTCCTTAGTTTATATAAGTTTAAGTTCACGAATAAACCGTTTTTAGAAAATAACCTACTCAAGTATGCATACCTGTACGCATACTTAAGTACCCGGATTAAGTTTGTTTTCAGTTCACAAAATCCAGCAAAATTTCACGGGACGTGAACTTCCGACAGTACGCGTATAGGTACGCGGACTTTAGTTCCGGCTATCCTGAGCAGCAAAGTACGCATACTTTGGTTCAAGGATTTTGGACTTACACAAGTATGAGTTCACATACAATGTTTATATCCATTCAAGTTTATATATTCTAAACTCTCATTTCAATCATTGAAACATTCTTAGAGGATGTCAAATAGAGGTTACTCACACACTATTCTTCATCAAAGCAATTTTCAAGATATTGAAATAATCAACATGACTTTCGTCACTTGTAAAGATGAACTTGGCCAAAGCGAAAGCTTACCAACACATATTTCGAGAAATAGATAAGCGAGATAAACTCGGCTCGAAATAGCAAATGTGTATAATCGAAGTCTATATAGCAATACGACTTTTGTCTCAAGATAGGAGATAGAGTAGATAGACTTTTGAGTGATAGATAAGTTCAAGTCTCCACATACCTTTTAGTCGATGAAGTTCCACAAGTTCCTTGAGTAGTTCTTCGTCTTTGTATGATGATCGCCGTGGATTCTAGAGCTCAACTACACTTTCTATCCTAGTCCGAGACTTAGCTATAAGTAGACTAAAAAACAAGACTTATAGTTTTGGCAACTAAACTTGACAAACAAGCTTGAGATAGCAACGCTCGCGAGTTTGACCGAGCAGTGCTCTAACAGACAGGTTAGCAGAGGAGTTGGAAGAAAAACGAAATAAGAGAAATTTGGAAAAACAATTTGGAGGTCAAGCTGAAGATGAGGATGATGAAGACCACGATGAAGTAGTACCGCCTAATTAATTAATGTATCAGCTTTAATTTTAATGAAGATGTAGTAGTTCGGTTATGGTGAATGAAATTGTTCTAGTTTTTCATTACATTAAAACTTTGTAGTAGTTTTTTCATTACATTAAAACTTCAACTTGACAACATCCATTAAAACTAAACTTAAGACTAAAACTAAACTTAAGCCTAACATCCCGTACGAGTTATTAAAAACTCCTTAAGAATTTGGTAATGCGCTTCGTATTAAAAAAAATTTCATTTCCATCTTCGCCACTCGTCTCGAGTTCGTATTCCATATTCATCATTGATGTCACCTCTAAGATGATATCGATTGACAATCCTTCTCATAGCTATAAAATCCACAAGATCATTTTTGATAGTCATGAATCGGCAAAACAAAGCAGTTCGATCCCGATTATGAGGATTACCTGTCTCTGTGCAGAAGGCATCATAAATTTTACCCAAATAACTCATACTGGGTAAACCATTCATTCTTTGTTCTTCACCTCTCTTCGGGTAGTATATTACATAGTTTCTACAAAGAGACAAATCTTCATCTTCAGTAAATCTAGGATCATCCATAAATTTTACCCAGAAAGTAGAGAAGTTTTTAAGTGAAGGTGTGATTTTGAAATGGATGAAGTGGTATGTATTTATAAGGATTGTTGGCGATTGAGTCTAGGCCGCTAGCAATTGAGTCTAGACCGCTACTTCTAATGAAAACCGTAAAAAAAATTAAACTTAAACAACTTCAAAACAAAACTATGAAACAAACAATTAAACTTAAACAACTTCAAAACAAAACTATAAAATAAATAATTAAACTTAAACAACTAAACTTGACAACACTACTCAATTCGTCCTCCATCTCTTCCAAACTCGATCAACCCACATATTCACTCTGAGATCTTCCCTTAACCTGTTATACAGAGTTCTGTTCTCAATATGACTAGTCATTTGCGTATAATTCCTTGCAGGTAATCCTCTTGTTGGTTGAATCTCAGGCCTTAAGTCTTCAGCTTGATGGTTAGTCTAATTCTTATTACGACGGGTTTCCTGAATTACCATGTTATGCATAATGATGCAAGTCAACATAGTCTTATGTATTTCACGAGCACTTAGACCACGATAAGACCCACAAATGATGGCGAACTTCCGCTCCATAATTCCAAAAGCCCGTTCCACATCCTTTTTCAATTTCATTTGTCTACTATTGAAATATGAGTATGAACGACCCATTTCACCGGCAGGTGGCTGACAGTAACATTGAACTAAATTTGATCATTTAGGATAAATTCCATCTGCAAGATAATAACCATGAGTGTAGTGATGCCCGTTGATAGTGAAATTTACCTGAGGACTGATTCCATACTTTAAATCTTCAAACAAAAGCGATTTGTGTAAAACGTTTATATCGTTTTGAGATCCCGGGAGACCCAAAAAAAGTGTGCCATATCCAAAAATCATAAGAAGCAGCAGGCTCAAGGATAATTGTTGGTTTTGCGTAGTGACCCTTATACTGACCGGCCCAATAAGTAGGGCATCCGTTCCATACCCAAAGCATGCATTCAAGACTACCCAGCATTCCTAGAAATCCCCTTTCCTGATTTTGCTTTAATATTTCTCTAACATCCGTATCAGTTGGTTTTCATAAATAGGTTGGACCAAAATGATTAATCATTGCTTCGCAAAACAACGAAAGATACTTGTATGCGGTTATTTTGCCGATACGGGGTACTCATCATTAGAATCTGGAGGTCTGCCATATCCTAGAATCCTTAAGGCCTAAGTAACCTTTTGTTCAGGGCTAAGACCTATAATATTCAGTGCATCATACTGATAATTAAATTGACGTTCTACTTGACAAAGCTCACCAATAATCTTTAGTACCAAATGTCGGGGCATGCGGAACCGGCCTTGGAAATTTTCATCAGAGAACACACAATCATGAAGAAAATAATCGTGCATCAGCTTCTTGTGCCATTCATCCCGAACCCGGTACATATATCTTCTTGTGAATACTTCTCTTGGCTCTGGATCTCTAGGTATATACCCCGATGAATATAGCTGCAACAAATTGTTGGTTAGTTCTCTATCTTCATCTGACTCATCATCAATTTGTTGCAACGCCTGAACGAATAATCGTTGTTGTTCTTCAAATCGATCCATATGAATACGCACCACTTCATTAGAAGAATCCATTGATTTGAAACTAAAAATTAAATAGAGGATTAAAGGTACAAAATAGTAGGATGATAGAGTTAATGAAAAAATGAGGAGTGATTAAATTGAATTGAATGAGGTGAATTTATAGGGAAATGTGGGGAGAAATAGCCCTTACATCATTATCTAATAAGCGACAAATTCTACACCGGCTGGTTTACAAAGACCGTTAGCGGTCCAGACTCCACCGCTAGCGGTGCAGTCTCTACCGTCCGGTTGAGACTCGACCGCTTAACTATTGTATGAAATACCATATGGTCCTAGAAATAATATATTAGAGAGAGTTTGGTCCAGTTGACCTAGTCAATTGTCTGTTTGGTCCATTTTTAAAATATATATTACTATTTGGTCCTAAAAATTATGGTTTGGTCCTAGGGTGACGCCATGGATGATGTAATTGTCATCTTGTAGTGGCAGAAATACCCTTTTGGGACCATTACATCATCCATGACGTCACCCTAGGACATATATACTCAATTATCAAAAGAGAAGAAATCATTTTAAGATTTACTTTCTCTCACCTCCATATTTTCAGATCTAGTTTCCCTCTCTCTGTTTTTTTCTTCTAATGCTGCATAAACTATGAAGATTTGTGTGAGTTTTAGGGTTTTGATTTTGCAGAGATGATTATTACGACTTGCAGAGATGATAAAGACGATGAGTATATGAAGATGATGAACAAGACGACGATTGCGACAAGATTTTTTGTTTTTCTTCTCTGTTTGATGTTGTTGATGTTGAAGATGATGATGAACACGATGAAGATGATGAAGACGACGATAGATTTATGTGTTTCATTGTCACTGCTGCTGCTACTGTTGAAGATGATGAATTTGATGAAGTTCATTGATTAAAATGAACTTTGTTTTCTTTCTTCTATGCTGCTGTTGAAGACGATGAATATGATGATGCTGCTACCGAAGACGATGAAGATGATTTTGATTTTGTTGATGACGATGATTTTGTTGTTGCGGTTGAACATGATGATGAAGACGATGAAGCAAAAGATTTATGTTTTTTTTTCTTCGTCGTTGCTGCTGCTAGTATTGATGATGATGAAGACGATGAAAGATTTGATGTTGTTGAAGATGATGATGCTGATGCAGTTCATTTTGAAAAATGAACACTGGTTTCATATAGGTTTTTATTAGGAGTTCATTTGAAAGAATGAACTCGGTTTTCTTATAGGTTTTATTAGGTGTTCATTTGAAAGAATGAACTCTGATTTTTTGTAATAACGATTTTTTTGTAGAATTTAATGAGGTGTAATAAAGTTCATAGAACATTTGTGAACATAATGAACTGCTACAACAAAACCTGATAGTTCATCGAACGGGAGTAACTGCTACAAAAAAAAAAAAAAAAAAGTAAGAATTAACGCGGAAGGGTATTTGTGTCCATTTAAATATTTTTAAATAATTATGGACCAAACATGAAACGTTTTTTCCCACTGGACAAACTATTGTGGTCCCAGATAAAAAAGGACCAAATGATATTTTCCCCTATTTTCCCATAGTGGCGCGACCAGTTTGCTAGGTCACCTGACATGGCAAATGGATGGGTTAGCCACCCCATAGGAACCGGCCTAAAATCCTGTTCTATAGTCATCTTTGAAAATAATGACTTGAGATTTGGGAATAGAGCCTAGAGGATGGCAGGATGTTGAGATGGTTGCTTGAATACTTTTCTTTAATAAAGATTGGGTTTAGAGCCCAAAGGTTATATTAAAATTTAAACCTTAAAAATGTTTACTACCTGCAAGTCCAGGTAGCTAGGAACCAGCATGTACAACTAAGAAAAGAAAGAGAAAAATCCCACATCCCGATGTTGACGAATTTCGAACTCATGTCGCTGGTATCATCACCCAACAACTTTACAACTGTACCAGAGTGACGTCTGTAAAAACATATTTGAAATGTACCGAGCAAAAACACACGGTGAAATGCAAAAACACCACCCAATCTCTTGGCTACTTATTACCATACTCCTGGGAGTACAATATCAGTATCTCTATCCGATACGTGCAAGCAAAATTCACACACAAAAAAATGAAAACCTAAACAAAATCAGAATTCACAAGTAAAAGCAAAAAAAAAAAAAAAAAAAAGATCTTTTTCTTTCTTCTCAGCATAGCTAACACAACAGCCTGAAGGCCCTGAACCACCACTCCGGAATTAGGGTTTCACTTGAAGAATTTCCAGAAAAATGGTCTGTTGTGGTGGTTCAGTGTCAATCTTATCTTCAACATCATCTTCATTTCCCGCCAACTCTAACACCATCAACAACGATTCATCATCATCATTTCTTGCTTCATCTTCGTCTTCTTTTGCATGTAGTAGTAATAATAGTAATAGATTCTTGAAATTTTCTAGAAATAAGAAACAATTTTTCTGTAAAATTCGATCTTCTTCTACTTCTTCTTCGGTGGTTGAAGATGGTGAGAAATTTGTTGGTAATAATTCAATTGCAGATTTTATGAGGTTTAGAAAAGGAAATGAGAAAAGCAGTGGTGAATTACAAACTGCTGTTGTTAGTTATAGAAAGAAATTTCCTTGGTCTTTATTGAAACCCTTTCTTCAGGTACCATACAATTACTCTAATTTATGGTAAAGTTTGGATCTTTTTTTATTTTTTTGTTTGATGTTTTGGTTTCATTTTTTTCAATTTGTAGGTTGATCTGGTTTCGACGATTCACATTGGCGATAAAGAGTATGTAATCTTACTTAAGTTTTGGTTTCTAGTTGGTTATTGTGTATTGGAGAATTTATGTAGATGATTGGGAAAAATTACTTGCAAAACTTGGAAATATACAGATTTTTTAGGAAGGATTTAGGTTTTGAGGACTGGTTTTGTGAGCTCACACTCCCTGGATTATGACTTCGTTGTCATAGTTCTGTGTTTTTGAAGTGTTGAGTTAGTAGGGTAAAGTATCTTGGTTAGGGGTCAATTTGGTTTCACATTCTATGTCGAAAGGAAAATTGGGAATTTCCACAATTTAGTAAACTGGTTTCTCTTTTAGAAATTATAATCGAGTGTGATTCCTTCAAATATATATGTAATTTAAATCTGTCTTTTTCGGGTTACAAAATTGATGGAAGTGTAAGATTTCTTAAAACTTGAAGTTTTGCTTGGTTTGTTAAAGTTAAACAACTCTAATGCTCTTGATGTTTATTTACTGTGCAGATACTTCGAGGCTCTTCAGAAGGATCTTGAATCTTATGACTGTGTGCTATATGAGATGGTAACCAGTAGAGAAAATTTAGAGAATAGAGGAAACCCAGCTGCTGCAAAAAGGCTAGCAGGACGTTCACGGGGATTCAATATTATTGGTTGCATTCAGCGTCAGATGGCTCGGATTCTTACCCTTGATTTCCAATTAGACTGTTTAAACTACGATGCTAGAAATTGGTACCACGCAGACCTCGACATTGAGACCTTTAAATTGCTTCAGGTATGGTTGTTCTTTTATTGATACTTTAGTTTAAGTATGGAATGACTACTGTTAACTTTTCTCTTTAGGACAGTTCTTTGGTTTTCACCAATAATATAGTTTTTCCAGTTGAATTGAGTTCTGAAATGTGTTAAGTGCACGATGAGAAATGTGCACATAGCACTATCAAGCTTGTTTTGCTTAGATGACCAACTTATGTGAATTTCCATTAGCTGGCATTTTAAAGAACTTGGTTGTTGCACTGTTTTTCAATTTTAATAAGAAGAAAAAAGAGAGTTGGATGGTTGCATTGGTGGCATTTCCGCTTATTCCACATTTAAGGAGAGTTCTATTTATCAGTGAATAACATTCACATTTGTTTTGATCCGTCTTGACTCTTTTTCAGCTTGAAAGAGGTGAAAGCTTCTTTACATTTGCTCGAGATATGACTGTCAAATCTACAAAAGCCTTTGTACAAGCAGCTGCTGTACCCAAGGGTCTAGATCCAGTGAGATCCAAACTCTTATGGGCTTCTCGAGTGTTACCTATGCCACTTGTCGGTCTTCTCCTTATTGGAAGTGTTTGTTATGACGAGGGAGATGAAGGTTCTGACTACCCAGAGCTGGAAGCTTTGTCTAGACTGGACATTGGTGGTGCATTGAAGATTTTCCTGGCCAAGCGGTTGACCTCTGAGTAAGTACCCGGCATTTCATTGAATTCAATCTTCATTTTTGTCTTATCAAGCAGAGATACTGTTCCCAACAGATTTCTCTTTATTGTCTACTTTAATGAGATTGTGCACAATGGCTGATTGGTAATATTTACATAACACCCTAATACCATATATCCCTTTCCAGTAAAAAAAAACAAAAACTGAAGAGTGCCATTAGATTGTTTGGCCTACTTCCGTTAGCATTTTGAGGAATTAAAGTTCAATCTATTTGAAGAAAACGTGGACTTTTGTTGTCGTAGGAGATGTCCTTTAACCAAGGAAAGTAAAAAGAAAAGAAAAAAACTAACTCTGAATTTCTTGCTAAAGGTTCTCACAAGTAACATCAGATGTAGAAGAGAGCTCTGTGATTATAGGAGAGAGGAACAGAGTAGCAACCTTGGCTTTGCAGAGGGCAATTGATGATGGGTGCAACAAGATTGCAGTATTATATGGGGGTGGGCACATGCCAGATCTGGGTAGGCGTTTAAGAGAGGATTTTGACATGGTTCCATCACAGGTAGAATGGGTAACAGCATGGTCTATAAGAAACAAAGAGCTCGACAGCGAGGCAATTCCATTTCTCAAGACATTGGCCGAAGTAACAGGTTGGCCACTGAACAGGTACCAAACCTTAGCTCTGCTCATATTTTCCTCAGTTCTTGCATTGGATCTCTGGTTTTGGGAGCTCTTTTTTGGGACAACAGTGGACTGGATATCTCACACTGTTTCAGAAATCAGCCAATTTGTTGAGAATTCAAAGCTGCTTTAGTCAATCTCAATTTGTGTAGATTTGCAGTTGTTATATTGTTAATTGGGGTCTGTAAATGCGTGTGTAAATAGTGTAAGCTCATTTCTTATTACAGACCTTCCATAAGCAATTAAGCTTTGCAGAACAGGCACAATCACACAGCCAAAGAATATTGCCAATATTTGAAATCTGTAAAGCTTCCTGATTTCTGTTTTTGTTTCAAACTTTCAACGTGGCTAGTGATTATTCACATTACAGTATAATCAAAGTTAGAAAAGTTGATCGAAACATTTCTGTGCTCATCTTAGTTTTCCGCAGCACCCAACGGTTCATACACAAATGTTTAGTGTCCCTTGATGGTATCCAAAGAGCTGACTCAAACATTTGAGTTTTTATTTAAAATCCTTGTTTACGTAGACCCCCTCCTCTCTTGACAGGTATAAGTAAATCCCATGCTTATATGTTCCATCCCTCCAGGTGCCAATCTGAAGAAGAAGCCATATAATACTAGTGCAAAAAACTAATTAATGAGAGAACCTGAACCTTGGAACTTCCTTTAATGGAGAGAAATACAAAACTAAACACAGGAACAGAACTTACAGGTAAAGACAAAATTAGTAATGTACAACATCAAACAAAATAGCTGAGTGACCTAAAATGGCCTCTCAATCTCAGTGGCACCACTATATAATGAATCCCTGAAAGCATCTCTTTAAGTACTTCAAATATACTGTATAAGTTTAGAACTGTTCTGTTATCAATTTCATCTACATGGTCATGGAAGCTTCACTAGAAGAGCAACTGCTGAGTAAGATCACCGCGCTTGAAGCTGTTGATGCCAGCCTTGTAGAAGAAATGCCAAAGTTATTACTTCATGGTACCAGTTTCGACTCTGGAATTGATTCAAGTAACCAGCTGCGTCACTCGAATTCAGCTAAGCAACCGACTTTGGCTAATCCAGAGAGAAAGGGTAGTCATGATCATCCAAACCTTCTAGAAGGAAGTGTAAACATCATGAATAAACAGTGTTTGAATATCTTGCAGTCAATGGGTCAGGCGCTTCATGTTTATGATCAGAATGGTCTGGTAACTTACTGGTGAGTTTTAATTCTGTTAGTCCTCATATCTGCGTTAAACAGGATTAATGGGTAAGTAGTTACTGAGGTTTAGTGAGTTATATTAACTAGAGCTTTCTTGTGTGATTTTATTACAGGAACCGTGCGGCTGAGCAGCTTTATGGTTACTCCAAGTCCGAAGCGCTTGGTCGGAGTATTATTCACCTCGTTGTTGAGGAGCCTGACTTTAATGTAGCAGACGAAATAATACGCAGAGGTCCCTTAGGGCAGCAGTGGACAGGACAGTTTCCAGTCAGGACTAAACAAGGGAGACAATTTCAAATTTATATAAACACTACTCCATTTTATGATGATTGCGGTGCTTTTGCTGGGGTTGTTTGTATATCAAGTGACTCTCAGTGCTTTCTAGAAATGCGAACACCATTTTCTACTGGAAAAAATCCTTCTTCTGTAGCCGCGTACCATGGCTTTTGTGAGCCACGTAAATGTGGTGTACCAACAACTACTGGTCTTCAGTATCGGCGGAAACCTTTTCAAGTTGTGATTGCTTCCAAAATATTGAATCTGGTAAGTTGAACTTCATATATTACTGTAGTTGTGCTGTTTCTTTATGATCTCTATTCTGTATTCCGTCTCTTCACTAATGGAGCCTTGAAACAGATATCAAGAATGACCAAAATAGTACAGTTAAAAATCAGAACTCAGAATAAAAATTTTAAATGGAAAACTCAGGATAGAAAGAACAGGTACTCCAATCAACAAGGTTCTTTAAAGACCGGGTCCTCTGGCCCAAGGGTGGATGACTTGAAAAACCTACCCCAGGGAGAACTCTTTGGAGGTTTTGATGTAGAGGATGAAGGAGAAGTTGTGTTCTGCAAAATGATAAAATCTAGGGTGAAGGGAATATTCTTGCCATGTGTACAAAATGGGCTTGCAGCAAGGACTGCCACCCTTGGTGTAGTGTCTCATGAACAAGGAAATGTTGTCAACCCGCAGAAAAGGTCTGACCAACAAGACCAGGTTCACCGTAGCCCATTTGGTAGAAATGAAGCCTCTAGCTCACCATCACCTACTTTTAATGCTGATCGAAGAAGCAATCTGGGTAAACATTGCAGCATCAGACCACGCCATGAATTCGACGTGGAAGCAGACTCTTTGAATTATGATATCTCGTGGGAAGACTTGACATTCGGTGAACAAGTAGGACGAGGTGCATAATATTTCCTTTTTCTAATTTCTTTTTACTTTATAGTGATATCTCAACTATTTGGTTCTTTTTCGCCAATCTTTAATTTCGGATTCATGTGTCTCAGGTTCATGTGCAGCTGTTTATCGGGGCTGTTGGTTTGGCTCGGTATGTTTAGGTTTCTTTCTGGTATCCCTGATGCTAGTTCACTTGAATGTAGTATGTATGTATGTCTCCCTTCAATAGCATTTTTCAGGTAAAAATCATATGAGATCAGGTAATGAGAAAGAGAATTAGCTGTAACCTGTGGGCCGATCTTAACCTGCCTGTTTCAACCACATTTTAGCCTGAATTGTGGCTAAACCATTTTAACTATATTGTGGGGCGTTCTAACCCATGATATGTTAACCACGCATTGGTTTAGGTCAAATCTGACTCTTTGCCTTGTTTTTATATATGTTGAAACAAGTTCTGAGATGTTCTAGAGGAATGTATATAGTATCCAGGGCTTTAACTTGATAAGTCCATTCTCTCGCAGGATGTTGCGGTAAAGGTATTTCCCAAATTTGAGTTCTCAGATGACTTGCTACCCTCGTTCAAGCAAGAGGTAGTTTTTGAACTGAAGTTGAATATTTATACCAAAGATAAAGATGTTTTCATTGTCATTCGTGTTACATAAAGAATTGTGTTGAATCAGTTATGCATTTTTTTTTTCGTAATTTCTCCCTAAAAGTACAATTAGCAGTGGTCTAAAAGTGTACTTTTCGGTAAAGGTAATACTTATGAAGAGACTCTGGCATCCAAATGTGTTACTCTTTATGGGAGCAGTGACTTCACCGCAGCATTTGTGCATTGTCACTGAGTTCCTTCAGCGGTTTGTGCTCCACTTTAAGTCGTTTTATATTACATTCTACTGAAGATGTTTGTTGTTGTTGTTTTCTAAATGTTAATTTTTGTTCAGTTACCTTCCATATAACCTGTTTACTGGGCTAACAATTGATCTTTTTGTTGCAGTGGAAGTTTGTTTCAGCTGCTTCGACGTAAGACTCCTCTAAAATGGAAACGACGTGTTCTCATGGCTTTGGACATTGTGAGTGCTATTGTGGCAGCAAATTCTACTTAATAACATGCTAGTTTTCTTGGAATTAGGTTGTGAAATTGAAATTTAATAATAATTATTACATTTCATTCTGATATTTCTAAAGGCACGAGGTATGAATTACCTTCATCATTACAAACCACCGATCATTCACCGTGATTTGAAGTCATCGAATTTGTTGGTTGACAAGAACTGGACCGTTAAGGTATGCATACATCTTTTTTCTTGAATGCACATTCATACCAATGCGAATGAAACATCTGCTCATCTTCTTAATTGTCTTCATTATTAGGTTGGTGATTTTGGTCTCTCACGTCTGAAGCATGCAACATTTTTGACTACAGAGATTGGGGAAGGAACGGTAATATATTTCACAACATCGCCTTTTTCTTTCTTGATTTTATAGTTTTGGATTGAGATGATTTTTATCATCTGAAAAATCCTATATGGTGTTGTTTATTGAATTATTTGCTTAGCCATTGAAGTTTCCTTGTTTTTTGGCAGCCACAATGGATGGCTCCAGAGGTTATCCGTAATGAGCCAGCAGATGAAAAGTAGGTTCAAATTCTCTCAGATGTTTCGCCAATGATTACTCCCATCTTCATGCTGTTAATTAATTACATGGGGAATCTTTCAGGTCTGATGTATATAGCTTTGGGGTAATCCTGTGGGAGCTTGGCACACTCAAAATCCCCTGGGATGACCTGAACCCAATGCAGGTATATTCTTTCATAATATTTGATGCCATGTTCATTAACCTTAATTTGTGCAAATGGATGATGATGTTACAGTTTTAGAGGTGAATTATGCAGGTGATTGCAGCTGTAGGATTCATGAACCAACAAATTGAGATCCCAAAAGACACCCACCCACAATGGGCATCTCTAATTGAGAATTGCTTGCACAGGTGCTCTTGTCCAGCAACATGTTTTCATTTTGAAGTCTGGTTTCTGTCAGTATAGTGTATTCTAGACATATTTGTATAAACTCCATCTTAACCCATTTTCTCTTTTTTTTTTTTCCTTTCTGCTACTTGATACTGTAGTGACCCAAAAAGACGGCCAACATTCCAGGAACTGCTGGAGAGGTTACAAATTCTCCAAAGGTATTATTTCACTCAAAAGCTCATCTGAATTTCGAGTTGCCAATTCAAGGGTGGTGGAGGTTAATATCAACATTGAAACTACGGATCTGAGTACGATTTCCTTGCAAGCATGAATGGTGATATATGTGTCCTGGATGAATTTCTGAACATCCTATATCACAGTACATTCATTTAGGAGTTAGTCGAGTCAACTCAATGAGTTGGTTGTAATGAGGATGGGTGGAAGTAAAAAAGAAGCTTGGGTGGTTTTCTGGGGGCGTCTGTTCTATATGCAAAATTTCGTCTTAATGTATAACCCTTCGTGGACTGAATTTCTGGGTGGCTTGCGAATTTTCATTTTTTATCCGGGTTATCTTATTAATTCAATCAAAATAATCAAACTAGATCAAAGAAAAGAAAAATTGAACACTAAGTTTTTCTAAGGGTTACTTTGTATTTTTTTTTTAATAAACTGAAAATTTATTAAAGACTAGGAGAAATCATACAACAGTAAGTTGTGTCCATGAAACAAGACCTTCAATAATTTTACATTTCAAACTTACATGAGAAGGAGAATTATCCAGAAAAGAGATTTTCGGCTTCCTTGCCCATTTAGCCAAATTATCTACTTTACCATTGAACTTTTGATTTATGTAATCTATTGTCCAACAAGGAAACTGACCCAAAAGAGTTTGCACATCACCTAGAATAGTCTTCGCTCCAGTCGCACGTATTTTCTTGTTCAAACACAGAAACACACCTTTACTATCGCTTTGAATATGTACTTGAGAAAGATGCAGTTCATATGCCCATTCTACAGCTTTTTTAACACCCAAAGCTTCTGCGCAGTCTGCACTTGTGGTGTCACCAACACACCTTTACTATCACTTTGAATATGTACTTGAGTTATCTGCATGTTCAAAAGAGGCATCAACATGAAATCCATTTTGCGGATGTCTAAATATATCGGTCCCAGTACTAGGACGTATATTCTGAGTCCCATGAAACGTATTCCCAGTAATAGGATGTATGTTCCACTCCCTGAAAGATTTTTGAATATTCTTTATACAATCCTGCGGGTTAGGTCGCACATTTTCAAAGATGACAGTGTTTCTATATTTCCAAATATGCCAGCAGATTATGCTATATAGTTTTTCACATCCTTTATGAGACTCAGCAAACCAAGATTGGAACTACTTCATAAAGTTATCAGTATAAACAGGAATATCCACATTTAGGCCAAACCACACAGCTTTAGTGAAATCACAAGAGATGAATAAATGGGCTGCAGATTCATGACATTCATTATTGCATAACACACAGAAAGGGTCTGATTTTGTAGTCCTAGCAAACAGTTTGGCGTAAGGGTTACTTTGTATTTGAGTCCCAAATATCTCCAATTCAGATACAGGTCAAACAGCTGATTTGCCTTGACCTCGTTGACCATTTATAAGAGTACATGAAATCCATATTAACGGCACTCTTGTTTTTTATTGATAAGAAAAAAATAATCATGGAACAAAAAATCAACTAGTGAAAGCTTGAACACCTCCGGTTTTTTTCTTTAGTTGTCGGTAATGACAGAAAAATCTTTTATCTTCTGTTTGTCGCTTTACATATTTTTTTCTTCTTCTTAGTCCGGTTCCTATGGGCATGGCAAACTCTCAAGTTTGCAATTTTTGCACCCACTATGGAGCTGGCTAACTGGCAAATAAATTGGTTAAGTGGCAAATTTGCCACTTAGCTAGGCCAGGTCGAGTCCCTACCGAGCGGTGGAGTTTACACCGGACGATCTAGTTTACACCGGGCGATCTAGTTTAGACCGCTGGTGGTTGAGAATCCACCGCTAAGTAGTTTTATAATATCTTAAAACAAAATAAATTGGTTAAGTGGCAAATTTGCCAGTTAGCCAGGCCAGGTCGAGTCCCTACCGAGCGGTGGAGTTTACACCGGACGATCTAGTTTACACCGGGCGATCTAGTTTAGACCGCTGGTGGTTGAGAATCCACCGCTAAGTTGTTGAGAATCCACCGCTAAGTAGTTTTATAATATCTTAAAACAAAATAAATTGGTTAAGTGGCAAATTTGCCACTTAGCCAGGCCAGGTCGAGTCCCTACCGAGCGGTGGAGATTACACCAGACGATCTAGTTTACACCGGGCGATCTAGTTTAGACCGCTAGTGGTTGAGAATCCACCGCTAAGTAGTTTTATAATATCTTAAAACATTATCTCTCCTATTTTTTCTTATTTTAATACTTACTTTTACTCCATACGGGTCCCACTACACAAATATATTTTAATACTTACCTACATATCTCCACTCCTTTAAAATACTAAGTCATATGAGATTCCACGTCGCACGGTGAGTATGACACCACCCTCAAATTAAATTAGATAAAAGCTTTCACACAGAGCAATTCTGGAGATGACAAGTGTCGGAACTCTATTGGTTGAGATATTAAAAGCTGGATTACACTCTATTTACACCCTATATTTAACTGGCCGTTTGTAACACCGTTAGTGAAAACGTGGGTATACAACACTTCTGTGAAGATTTACACCTAACTAATTACTTCCACTTAATTTACACCAAATACTTAACTAGATGTTACTCACGTCCGTTAGGTATACAATACATTCGTTTTTGACCGCGATCCCACTAGCTCATAAGTTTTCTGTTTCCATCTTCAAAACCAGGAACCGAAATCCAACAAATACTTATCGGAAACTTTAGGGTATTTTTTGTGAACTTTTTCGGTGATGACCATGGCTAAGTACCAAGATTCAAATCGATTGACTGGTGATGGTGCTGAGATATGGTATTCCTTCTTTTTGAGATTTTGGTGTTTTTAGATTTTATTGATTTGTTTCAGAAAAGTAATTTGTTCAATTTGTTTGATTTCGAATATATGCTATCTTCTGTTCAATCTGTTCATATGAAATTTTAATATAATTCCAGTTAGGGTTTTTTGAAATTCCAATTCTGAAACGAAAATTCCAATTCTTTTTAGTCAGCAGTTTGATTATGGAGAATTGAATGGAAACCCTAATTTTATTTTCCTCTTCTTCGAACTATCATCACCAGTAATTTAAATGGAAGCTTGGGTGTGATTCGAATTTGGTTTTGGCAGCAAGATGATACAATTTAATATGATGTTGGACATAATTTTTGTCTGCCGGAGAATGTCCTGGATACAAGGTGACGTATATGAATATTTCATGTGTTAGGAGATTTGTATTTTTGCAGGAATTGAATAAATTGTAGAGAAGGAGATCTGGAATGGATTATAAGTCAACAGTATTGTAGTATATCCTCACAACCAAAATGCGTACAAGATGTTTGTAGAAAGTCCTGAAAGAGTTTTTAGTGTTAGCTTAATTTCTAGAGACCACTTTTAGGTTTAAATGAATGTTTAGTTAATTTCTATTACTCATGCTCTGTGTGCCACAAATATGTATAGCATGAACCAAAAATCAAAAGAGAAACTGAAGTGTACAAATTTACGGAGCCTCTATAAAATCCAAGTTAGAGCCGTTTTTCTTATAGAAAAATCAACAAACAACTAAAGTTTACAAATTTTAGAAATACAATTTACATTTAAAAATAAAAGTCACAAATATAATGGGTTCACCGAAAGCAAATGATGTTAGAAAATCTACTTCTCCACCAAGATGGTTTGCAAATGGTACGGAAGGAGTTCTTTGGGAACTCTCTTTGAGGTAATGTATGATGTTCATGATATCTCAGTTCTTTTTTTTTTTTACGCTAATTTGTCTTTGAGTCTTGCCTGTTATTGTCAGCTTACTTTTGTCAACTACCCTGGAGGTCAAGAAAGGAGACTGCCAATTTTCTCCGCTAATCGTCCTTTTTTTCCCCTAGGTTTGTAAACATATAATCTCTTTACAAATGTCTCATTGATTTATAGCCTAGATTAATGGTTTGCGAGACAGAGAAAGTGAATGTCTTGGTAAGCATGGTTTCTGAACTTCATATATGCATGTTGACTGCTTATAGTGGCATGGAAAGAATTTGTTGGTTTCTAAGCTACTTACTCTTTCGTTGATTGGTTTCTAAGCTACTTACTCTTTCGCTGATTGGTTTCTAAGCTATTATTGATAATACTATACTATATAGTATTGATATTGGCAAACAAGTTATATATCATGTTTATCTATTTATCTTCTTATGCCAGAAGTTTTTTTTGTTGTTATGAACTTAGCCTGGAGCAGGTTTATTCTTTTAGTTCTTTTAATTATTTCTTAATTCTCTTTGGTAATCTAATAATGGATGTATTCAGGAGAACATCATCTTCAGTATCAGAGCAATCGCCTAAAAAGCCAAGATACTCAGGTCCAACAAGAAATAACAAAGAGGGAGGAGAGCTCGGACGTCGCCAAGATACTCATGTAACATGTTTCGGCACCAAAAACTACCTAAACCAACCTAATCAAACTTACAAGTACGTGTCATGTTAAAACAACATTGAAACCAGTCTACAGGTACAGGCGCACAACTCATCGATAAAAGCTGGCTTTGTCTCATTCTACAGTCATGTAAATATCGATCGTGACTCCCAAAACGTATATGTTATTGAATCTGTTTGATTTTCTCTCATTTTTGCAGTGGATACTCTTTTGTCTTCTTTTACAGTAAGATCCATGCTTGACCCATGCAACAAAACTTTGGCGTTGGAATGAAGCCTACAGTGGGATTGTGCAGTCCGTTTGTAAACCCAATTTCGTCAAGACAGGACATCATTGGGTAGGCATTCGCGCTAGAACATACCATTACTGCTGATGTACCATCTCCTTCAGCCATCGTTGATGCCTGTTGATGCCTAATTAGAAGCAGAAGAAAGAAATGCTTTGATTTGGCCTGTCATGATGGTTTATACCATATGTGATCTATGTGTCGGACTTAATATTTCATATTGAATAGTATAGGCAATGAATCTTACAAAGTCTTGAACCTTTAGGTAGTGTATCTACATTTTGGAACACATTTTCGGGTTCTTTTTTTTCTATTCACCATGACCTTATATTATATATCCCGATTTTTTTTTTAAAGCGCTTGAATATTAGCTGAGAATGACTGATCAAGTTCTTAAAATATTAATTGTTAAAATATTTTGATTTGATGAGAATCGATATATAGGTTATAAATCTAAACCCTTTTACAAATGCAATCAAAGTTTAATGCATTGCGTCGGGGTGGGGTAAGCCCGCCAAACCAAATCTAATACTCATTGAACCTGATGTATCGAGGGCGCGGTGAAGCCACGTTATACCAAACCAAAATATGGTTAAAAAAGATGGCTTTGTAATTTTCGTAAAATTTTGTAAGAGAATTGTATGCCTAAGCATTGGTAAAAAGGGGCGAAATTTTGTTGCTGGAAGGCATGGGATGTGATTTTGTAAGTATCATAATGTAAATTTCGTGATAAATTTGTTTTAATTTTATTTTTATTAGCAAATGAAGAAATAAGGAGACCGAAGGAACCTACAGAAGGGAAAGCATAGACCGTGCTGCTGGTAGCATTGAGACGGGGCGAGGCGAAGCCGAGCCATACCAAATCAAAAATCGTAAGCATGCAATGAGGGGTGGATAGGCAAAGTCGAGCCCCACCAAAACAAAAATCCTTAAGCATGCATCGGGTTGAAGAAATAGCCCGAGCCAAACATGCCTTTGGGACAGGGGGTGAGGCAAGACCAGAGCTGAGCAAATTAGAAATCCTAAACATGCATCGGGACAAGGCGAGGCGAAGCCGAGCCTCACCAAATCACACCAAACCAAAAATATGGTTAAAAATAAAAAAAATGATGATGGATGATTTTAGAGTCCGCCCGGTGCGTAGCACGGGCACAAAATCTTGTACAAATATACTTTTACTCCATACTTATTTTAATACTTACCTACATACACAAATAATATTTTTATTAACAAGGTCCCACTAAATATATTAAAATCTTATTAAGGTCCCACTAAATATATTAAAATCTTATAAATACCCCACCTACATACACAAATAGTATTTTTATTAACAAGGATCCCACTAAATATATTAAAATCGTATATTATTTTATCTTAGATTTGCCAGTTTTGCTTAATAGTGGAGAAACAGATTTGCCATGCCATGTGACATGGCAAAACTATTTTTATGCCATACCCCATAGGAACCGGCCTTACTCCGTAGAAATACTAACCTTACGGTCGTGTCCCCCAGTTTGTCTTGCTGATATAGCATTGGATTTGGATCCCACCCAACCTGAAAAACTGCCCTCCTGGTAGTCTACGGGTTGGGGGTTCCAGGGGCTGTGTCATGCGTGAGACAAATCGCGAGACTGGTAAGTGGAGCTTAGCTGCTTACTTTGTCAACTATATAAGTAGCATCTCCACGTTGTTTAGCAAGAAAAACTCAAAACTTAATTAATTATTCAGGTACCACTTAATCTTCAAATTAAATCAATTGCCACTTGATAAATATTCAGTAGTCGTTTGCATGTCTTCAGCATATGTGCCTCACACCATCGGACCAATACGAGGATTATATATTTTGTTTTGAAAATGATACGAGGATTATATACACGATTTCTTTTAAGTTTTGAGTCATTGCTAAAATTCTTTTCAATATATTGAGAAAAACGGTATATGCAGCAGAAATAAATTTTGAAGTTAAAATGTTTCGAGAACCAATATGGTTATTCCTGATCTTTTATATGGTATCTATATCATCGTTGTCATCATCAGCTGAATTTGCACAAGCAAAACCAGGTTGCCAATCAAAGTGTGGTGATGTTACCATTCCATACCCATTTGGTATAGGTAAGAACTGCTCCATGGTTGATGTAGATGCCAATATCAAATACAATATCATCTGTAATAGTTCTTATAATCCTCCTAAGCCCTTTATGAAAACAGCTGGTAATTACCTTGAGATTTTAAGTGTATCAGAGACAGAAGTTCGCATCAGAAATTCCTTCACTAAGTTCAAACGTCACTTCTACTGGAATGGTACAGCTAATTCAGAATCAGATATTAATTTACTACTTGCTCGAATATTCTTTCTCAGTGCAGTATTCGAATCAGAGAGAGAACCGCAACTTCTCAACTTGGATCATACCCCATTTATGGTCTCGTATACCAAAAACAAATTATATGGGATTGGGTGCGGCGTAGTAGCTGTTCTCATTGATCTTGTAGGGACAGCGGATCACATAAAGAAAGAGTGTCAATCAAGCTGTGAGAATATCAGAGAAGGATCTTGCGATGGCAGTGGGTGTTGCCAGACAACCGTTCCAACGAGGCTAAAGTCATTTAGTGTGGCTGTGAACGGAACTCCTAACGAGAGTACAGTTGGTCCTTTCTCGAATCAAATTTTGACCAGTTTTGCCATACTGGCTGAGCTAGGGCAGTATACATTTGATTCCGTGGATCTTACTCTTAACACCACAGAAATGCATGAGAAATATGAGAATAAGGTCATAGTTCCGGTGGTGCTCGATTGGGCCGTAGGAGATAAGACTTGTGAAGAAGCACAAGTTAACCCAACAACTTATGCATGCCAGGATAACAGTGACTGTACTGACAAAATCAATGATAATCCTGGATACCGTTGCACCTGTCGTGATGGTTACGAGGGAAATCCTTACCTTAGTCCCGGATGCAAAGGTATATTGTACTAGTGCTTAAATATTAACTATGTTTACATTCATATTAACGCCATGTATGAACTTCGATTGATACTTGACCAACTTACTGATTAACAGATGTGAATGAGTGTGAGGATAAGAATAACAATCCTTGTGCAGGAATTTGTACAAATACAATAGGAGGTTACAGTTGTTCTTGTCCGGACGGAGGTAAGGGGGATGGGAGGAAAGACGGCAGTGGTTGCACTTCTGACAAAGATCAATTGCAAAAAAAAGAATTTCCTGGTAAATCGCAAAAGAAAGAGTTTCCGGTATTAATGGTTGTGCTAGGTAATTTCCTTGTCGATATTACTAAAATACTAATGATATATTGAAATCTCTCGTTCTTCCTACCTTTATTGCTTCATTTTTAAGTACCTTACTATGAACGCATACAATTGTAATGCTTAGTTAGTTGAATAATGGATATGTTGGTTATATGGATGTAGGTATTGGTTTGGGATTTCTATTTTTATCTGTTAGCGGGTTTTTTATCTGTTGGCGGTTTTT